>SADC01001311.1:0-389932 GCA_004194705.1 Ditylenchus dipsaci | reverse complement strand
TGAGGCTATGGATGAAGATGGCCCAAAGTGGGAGCTTTTTACGAGAAGATGACTTTTCTCAATCATATTTGGAAGAACGCCCTTCGTAAGCAATTTAATAAGCATAAATATTTACTGATCTTTATTTCTATAAGATGTCTAAAGACCTTTTTTAAAAATAAAACATATTGTAGGTTTCAATCACCAGAAATAAATAGGCAAAATAAGAAAATTATTAAAAAAGATAAAAATTATCATAAAAATTAGTGTATTAAGACACTCGTCTTCTCTGGCTAGGGAGTCTATTGAATTAGAAGAGGAACATGAAGTAGACATCCATGACAGCTCTGGTTTAGACAGCTACCAGGACTCGCCAACTGAATCTCGTCCAACAAGTGAACGCAATTCACCAGTTCCAACACGCAAGAGAAAGAATTTTGAGGAGGCTATCCTTACAACTCTTACCAAGATCAACTCGTCTCCAAGCGTAGATATCTCTCCAGTGCAAAGACGGTTGATGAGATTTACAAGCGAATCCAGAACGCAGAGCAGCCGAAAACTCTCTTGAATTCAAAAAGACATCAACAAAATTTGTAGTGAGTATGAAGAGTGGCTTGTCAACCGAGAATAGTTCATTAGTATTTCAGATAAAAATATCGATATTTGTTTTTAAAAATCCATATTTGTTTTTAAAAATCCATATTTGTTAAAAAAAAAAACACATATTTAGCAATAAAAACGAAAATAAGTGAAAACTTTGCATTTACACTTACATTGGTATTGTGAAACCGTAAGTGTAAGTGTAAATGTTTTTGGTATTGTGAAGACACCTTACATTTACACTTACATTTACACTTACACTTACACTTACATTTACATTTACACCTTCAATTGTGATAGAGCCATTACGGAAGCGCCGAATACAACGAAGGTATGTGGGTAGCTGAAGTCACACCCTGTCAAAGATTTTCGCAAATTATTCCTGATAAATTCGATGGCCTCTGGAGTGAGTGTAGCACTTACAGAACCAACTCTTGCTCGAATTTTGTTTTCTTCATTTGTCTTAACCGAATGCATAATTAGTCGCACTTTTTCCAAGGAGAAGACGAACCTAACTGACAGCACAATAATAATCACAATTTGACTGACAGCAGAATTATAATCACAATTCGATTTTAATCAATATAGGAAAAGCAAAAAAGAGAGAATGTGAAGCAGCGGATGTGTGGGTTCAAGAAGACGATCGTTTGAATACGCGCAATTTCTCGCTTAGGTCAGACAGAAGAGCAATGGACACAGTTAATATGTAAGAAGAATAAGTGGTGGTAAGCCAGCGGCAGGGATGCTGTATATGTAAAACAAGAAAAAAGAAATAGAATCAGTGAATCACCCACCCCTCAGAAAAAAGTAGCTCCAATTATAAACTCTCGTACTATCCTTTATTTTTGGTTTTACCTCTTTTCATTAATACAGTTAGCTAAGATTGGTATTCTGCTTAGTTGAAGAACAAAAGAATAGCTGGATTCCGCGTTCCCTTGTGAACAGAATAAAAGAGGGTTGTATGTAAATTTTTCAAAAGATTTGTGGCTTTGCCTTGATCAGCAGACACAAATCAACATTTTTTATAACTCAGCTTACTCAAAAATAATTATTCTTGTTCTTTATTGTTGTAATTGTTCTTTACTGTTATTGTTGTTCTTTCAATTATATATGTTTATTTTTTACAAATTAATGACCTTTTAACACAATTACATCATTTATTATTATTATTGCCTTTGACTCCATAAAAAACTCCACTGATGATGTATTGAGATATGAAAAAGATAGGGTCTGCGCAACTATTAGCTGTAAATTACAATTATAAATTGGTTTTTTGAAATGTTTAAAAAAGGCAAAGAACCTCATCACAAAAAGGCTGGTGTGACAAGAGTTTGGCAGTGGAATCTACATGTGGGCCTCTGAAATTGCTTCGAATATTCGACAAAGCTTTTTTTTTTGGAGCAAAAATACTTGGAGGGTGGGGTGGTAAATTTGCTTTTTTGGTGCAAATTTTTATTTTGCATGATTTTATTATAATTTTTTTCCAAGCGATAGCACCATCATGTAGCCCTACTCTTCAAGTTTGTAACGAGGTATCGTTTATCTCAACATCTTTTCAAAATGTAACACAAAAAAGTTAAAATAGTTCCTATTGCACCCTGAAGGCATTAGGCCATCTAACATAGTGACAACCTTGACAAGTTTGGTCAAACCGAGTCCAAGTATAGTCTGACATTTTTTATCCCAGATTCTGAAATCTTTAGCCAGTTTTCTTCGGCTATTCTAATCCACGAAAGTGCAAGGATTCCAATTTCACCCGTCGTTTCTGAAAATAGCAACATTTTTATCGGAAAGACTTCTTTGAAAATAGGGTGACATTATGTCAAGAAGTGCGAATCATTTCGTCAAAACAACATGTAGCATCGGAATCTTTGCAATTTTTGACACCAGACAGGCCGACCCGTTTCTCAAGTCTGGGCTATTCCGAGATACATACTCTCAAAGTAGAGGTGTCGGGTTGTTGGTGGTTGTCAGCCTGTTGGCCCTGTCCATTGTCAGGTTAATGTTACTCTTTCCAGGGTTTTTTCAAAAAATTGTATTTCATCGGAAGGATTGTTGCAGGTGGTCAGTTTAATTCACGGGAGGATTGTCGAAAATCTTGCGAGGAGCAGAGGATATGGGCATTGCACCCAGGACTGCAAACCCTATTAATAAAGCCTACTTTCAGACACCATAGCTTTTTTGATCAGTTCAAGCAGTTCATTTTCAATATCCGGGTGCTCCATCAACACATGTCCATGCTGGTCAAGATACAGGCAAATCTAAAATCTGCAAATCAGCAGATCCCTGATTGGCTCTATCCCACCATCTGTTGCCAAAATATGCCTTGGTCCCCCTGTTCATTTTTTCTTGAAAATGCCTTGGTCCCCCCCCCTCTGTTCATTATGGTAATGGTAACACTGTGATTATCGTGGAAAACAACAGGGGGGACCAAGGTATTATTATTCGAAATAAAAACCAAGTAAAAGAAAAAAAACAAAAAAAAACTTGTTTCAAGAAAAAAAACAAGAGGGGAACCAAGGCGGTTTTCAAGAGAGAAAAATCAACAGGGGGAACCAAGGCATATTTTGGCAACAGGCAAATAGTGAGATAGAACCCCATGATTTATAATTTCTTATACCTGTTCCACCGGAAATTTTTCAATGAACTTCAAAGCAGTTGGATACTCTTTTGTGTTCTCTATAAGAATGTTGAGAAAATTGTCTGGTTTATTGTGAATCAGAGTCAGTCTTGCTGCTAGTTTGTTGAACCGAGAAGACTGAAGTATCTGAAAAACGGATGTGGTCATTTGAATACACCTAGTTACTGCATTTGAAATAGAATGCTCCTGAGGTGATATTTTAGGGGAATCTTCGAATGGATTTATTTTGGGGAATGTGGTCACAATCTTCTTCTTTGATGTTGAATTTTCGGAGTAAAGGCACGTTCACAATGAGTGTCGACCTGAGTGTGATATTTGGCGTGTTTTTAACGCTTGAAAAGACGTACTTTTTTTCTTCACTGAAAATTTTTTCTGTTGCTAATATTTTGTAGCTAAGATCCAGGGCTTCAAAATGAGCTATTGACAGGCAAAACTGAAAAAAATTGGGGTAATAATGCTTAGGTACGCACACAGGTCGACACTCGGGTCGACGCTTGACGGAGTATGATCCTGAGTGCGGATCTAAGCGTTTTCACGCCAATTTTTTTTTTTGCTTTCTGTAGCACTTTTCGGAATAGTTGGGCACATAGCAGGTCAGAGCACATTAGGACAGGCTCAAAAATGCGTTCCAAATTACAAAAAAATAAAGTTGGGGATGGGACTTTAACGGCCACTTTTGACATCGACGGCTACTTCATTTCACATAAATTTTTTCACATATTTTGTTTTCTTATCTTAGATGTTTTTACACAGTTTTGTAGCTGAGGTTTTTTCCATCGATTTATTGGTCAAACACCCTGATTAAAAATAATTTTCGAAAAAATCACACTAAATATAAGGTGAAAATCCGCTTTAAACACTTAGGTAAAAAATACGGGTTTTAGTGTGAGATTGTTGTGATTTTCTCGAAAATTATTTTTAATCAGGCTGTTTGACCACTTAATCAATAGAAAAAAATCTCAGCTTCAAAACGGTATAAAAACATCGGAGATGAGAAAACCAAATATTTAAAAAAGAGCATGTGAAGTGAAGTATTAGTCGATGTCAAAAAGTAGCCGTAGAAGTAACAATAGTCTAACAAGCTCTGCAACGAGCTTCACTGTCAATTATTCTATCCTAGCAAATCCGTGAATTTTCCCGGCCAATTAATAAATTTTAACTACAAATTCTAAAAAAAACCTAGTATTCTGGCTGATTTTCTAATCAACTCACATATTTTTAACCATAATGTAGCCCCAGATCTCGCCTTTCTAACAAGCCACCAACTGACTGAATAATATTTTAAAAAGTTAGAAGAAAAGGTCTTTGAATACAGTTGACTCTGTCAATAACGCACGCCCAAAAAGTTCGTTCCCGCCTAGGGTCCGACACTTTTTTAAGCCTAAATTTCGGAGTGATTTGCTCAATGTAATTCGCCAGCCTAGTGCGAAAAATTGCAAACATTCCGGTTTTATCGATTGTTATTATATTTTCATCATTTAGATCCGCATGTCTTAAAATAGCCCACGCATGTTTTCTAAATAGCTATGCGCTATTGGGAGAGTTGCGGGTGAAAATGATCAAAATATAGTGTTTCACAAAAACGATCGGCAAAATCGGAATCTTTGCAATTTTTCGTACTAGGCCGGCGATTTACATTTAGCAAATGGCTGCGAAATTTAGGGTGAAAAAAAGTGTCGGACCCTAGTCGGGAACGAACTTTTTAGGCGTGCGTTATTGACAGAGTCAAATGTATAGCTAATTTTTTTTAAATTAGTCTTTTTCCGCAATTTTTTAAAATTTCATTTAGTCAGTTGATTACTTGTTTAAAAGCTGAGATTTATAGCTAGTAGCCATTGGCTACACGCTGGTTTTTATGAAAAAAATAAAAATTAAAAATTAGAAAATCAACGAGAGCCAGAGTTTTTCAAGAAACACAGTAAAATTTATTAATTTGCCTTGAAAATTCACGGATTTACATGGAATTTTCAATTGGATCCTATTTTGGTGTGGTTAACAACCTTTTTCATGACGTAGGAAGGCTCTATATGTCCAAGGGTCTCCATGTATTGGCGGATAGCATTGTCAAAGTCTCCTTTACTAAAATATATTACAGATTGTCAACTGATATTTCAAAGAAAAAAAATCCGGAAAAATTACCCATAGAGATCATCCCCGTAGTTCTTGTAAATGACTTGCAAATCAGTTGAGTTATTTTGCCGTTTGGCTAGTCCGAACTGATTCGATTTAAATATTTTTAATGAATTCTACTCAAAACCCCACTTGATCGCGAGGTCGAACAACCCTTTCTTCAACAAAATGTCCAACTTTTCATTCAGAGGTTTCTCTACCAACTTGGAAACAAAACCTGTAAATTTTTGGGAAAATGGATCACAGTTGAGTCTCGATGCAAATTCACCACGAAAAATTGGTCTTAGCCTGGCGTCCGACACTTTTTTGATCTCAAATTTAAATTTTTCCTAGTCTTGTTTTATCATTCTAGTCCAGAAAATAACAATCATTCCAGTTTTGCCAATTCATCATTGAAAAAGGGTGAGTAGATACATAATTTCGCGGTTATTTTCTGCAAAATCATTACAGTTTACAAAAACGACTGGCAAATCGCAATTCTTGCAATTTCGTGTACTGAAAAATGACCAAAGATAGTTATCATGGCAAAAAAATTCAAAATTTGGGATTTAAAAAAGGCCGGACATACAGGGTGGTCCAAGAAGTTCCTTAGTTTTAAAACGGCCATAACTTTTGTCCTAGAACGATTTCCAAAATTCTTTCTTTGCAAATCGATTTTTCGCGCCGATAATATTTTTTGATATATAATTTCAAAAACACGATTTTCGCTTGGTCCCTTCTGTGGTTGGGATCTGGTCACTGGACGACCTCTAGACAGGCCATTCCCAAATCACAAGGGGGGCATGCAAAAATGATATTTCACACTATAAACCAAACAAATATTGTCGGCGAGAAAAAACGATTTGGCGAAAACAGAATTTCGAAAATCTCTCTTGTAAACAAGTAATGGCTGTTTCAAAACCAGCGGATTTCTTGGACCACCCTGTACACGGGAACGAACTTGAGAGGACGATGATGTATTAAAACTCGAATACCGTAAATTCTTTAATAAAAGGACATGTCCTTTTGTTTTTGAACTCCTCCGCACACATGTCCGTTTGTTAGAGTGTGTCCGTTCATTAGAGAATGTCCTTTTATTTTTTAACATGTCGGCGACGAAGGTGTTTACATGATCTAAGCTGGTTTTTAGGAGCTAAGTGATGTTGAAGAGGACTGCAGCTGCACAACGACGAAGGTACTCTAAAGAACAGCCGCAAGTGGCATCACTATAATGCAGTGGCCAAACTGGACGCAATCAACTAGCGTTCCGACGCATTCGATAACCAACGAAGCCAATAAGTAATTCCCTCCGGCGGGAAATCCGAAGGCTCTGGTGCTGAAATTCGTCTTCAGCTGGGTGGACGAGGCGTGTATCAAACTCTGCAAGGAAATCATCATGAAATTGTTAGAAGGTTTATTTTTAATCGCGTTTCTGACAATCTCCCTTACTTCTTCAGTCTGTGCACTCACAATTGCAATAAATGGTTAAGGGGACGAGAAAAATGCTTGCTTTAAACACGAGGGATCCATCGGGCCAGAGGGAATCAACATCCTCCAAGAAATCCGAGCTCAACAAAAGGCGCGCGATGTCCGTAAAGACTACGAAGATGCGGGCATTGAACAGGATAAAGATGAAATCAGCCTTGAAAATGTTAGCAAAGATAAAATTTTGTTGTTTGATGATTAATTTTAGTTGTATTTGTTCAATAAAATTTACGGTGTCCGTTTATAAGAGAGTGTCCTTTTATTTTTGAACCCCTCCACACACATGTCCGTTAATTAGAGTGTGTCCGTTCATTAGAGAGTGTCCTTTTATTAAAGAATTTAGGGTAATTTTTTTATTAAACCTTCAGTGTTCAAAATGTAGATGTCCTCATCCAGCAGGAATAGTTGGCATGACAGTGGCATGAAATAGGAAAAGGCTGAAAATTTTAACATTTAACTATGCATTTAAAATAGTGCAAAATAAAACCTTTGAATCCCCCCCCTCTACATCAAAAATGATGAGCAAAGTTAGGGCTGGATTGTCGCTTGCTGGTCTGAAGTACAAACAAAATTAGAAAAAAGAACTAGTAAAAAGAGTGTAATGCTCACTGGATTAGGTCTTTTTGCTGAGAAGGACGCTTGAGAAGGGCCACATTTGAGCCTTGCGCCACTAGCTGCAGTTTTTCATCACCTTAATATTCAAAGCATTTTTAATGTAGTCGAATGGTGAAAATCTGAGGAGGAGAAAATTGGGCCCTCTCAAACCAGACCCATTCAAATTGGGCCTACAGTCGACGCTTCCAATAACATACACCCCAAAAGTTCGTTCCCGCCTAGGGTCCGACACTTTTTTTAGCCCCATTTTTTCAAATTTTTTCCGTTTCTGTTTTGACAGTCTGGTTGCAAATAACGCAAGGATTCCGGTTTTGCCGATCATTTTTGCAGAAAACAATGATTTTGACATTAAAAAAGCAAAAACTCCCATTAACATACACCGAAATCCAAAAACAGGTGTATGTTAATGGGAGTTTTTGCTTTTTAAATGTCAAAATCATTGTTTTCTGCAAAAATGATCGGCAAAATTGGTATCCTTGCGATATTTGCGACCAGACTGTGGAAACAGAAATGAAAAAATTTTGAAAAAATGGGGCTAAAAACAATGTCGGACCCTAGACGGGAACGAACTTTTGGGGTGTATGCTATTGGGAGCGTCGACTTTACTTTAAATTAAGTGCGTAGACGTTCGGGTTTTTTGTGTTATTTTTTGAATTCGCGCATTTCTTTGGTTTGATTGGTGTGTGGACGTTCAGCTCTTTTTGTGCTATTTTATGAATTCGAGCCTATTTTTAAGGATTGAATTGAATTGTTGCGCTTAAAGGGGGGGAGCCATTTAGGTTTGAAAAAGTGGCTTCCATGGCAGAGTGCGTAAGTGGTCGCGTTTTTTTGGCCCAAAATGGTGTTTTTCGGTGTTGCAGGTTCAAACCCACGTAGTGGCACACTATTTTTTTGGCTTGTTTGGCCACTTTAGAAATAATTAGACTTTTCTGACGCTAGATTCAGAATCAGCGACCCAAATCACCTCTAAATTGGCCAAAGAAGCCAAAAAACACCATTTTAGGCCAAAAAAACGCGAGCACTTACGCACTGCGCCATGGAAGCCACTTTTTAAACCTGAATGGCTTCCCTCCCTTTAAAGTGGCACGCTCGCCGCCGATGGGAATATTTTGAAAGGCGGCTGCCAAGTCAATTCAAAAAAAATTATTTGGAAATAAATTTTAGTTGATACCCTGCGTATAACAAGTAATCAAAAACACTTCTTTCGTTTAATAGTATCGGTGGCCTAATAGGGCTGTAGGAACTTTCGTAACAAGACAATTTCGTAAGAGCGAAGTTTCGTAAGAAATTTTTTTCGTAAGAGCGAATTTTCGTAAGAAACTTTTTCGTAACAGCGAATTTTCGTAACAAGCTTTTTCGTAACGCGGTTTTCAGTAACATTAGTGATGTGTTAAGTTGCTTTTTTTGCTTTTTGATCCTCCTTTGATGTTTCTTATAGCTTCTGTGATGTTTTGACCAAAAATAGTCGAGAAAAAAATGAAACAGTCAGAGGGTGGAATCGAACCACTGGTGAAAAAAACTCATTCCATCAATTTACCTACTGCACCATACACGCCACTAATAGGAAATAGCTATGTGTAGTATATAATATATGAATTCTAGCTCGGAGTTTTTCACCATGCTTTGGGTATTTCTGCTGGTCTCCTAATGGATGAAAAATATGGGAGTCAACTAATTATCAAAATTTTCAGTCATATGACCTATGCTTACCGACTTTTGTGCTCATACAGTTAATGGTCATATAATTAACTGCTCGAAGTGTCGAACAATGACAGAAAGGCCAGAACAAATGAATCAGATGAAATCCTGAATTAGAAAAATTGATTAAAAGTGAAAAAAATTTCGATTATTTCCTCTTACGAAAGAAATTCGTTACGAAAATTCGCTGTTACGAAAAAGTTTCTTACGAAAATTCGCTCTTACAAAAATCTTTCTTACGAATTTTTCGCTGTTACGAAAATGTTTCTTACGAAAATGTTTCTTACGAAAGTTCGCTCTTACGAAAGTTCGCTCTTACGAAATTGTCTTGTTACGAAAGTTCCTACAGCCCCTAATAGTAAAGCGGCGGCGGACTGCGAAAGTAGGTCGTTGGTTATTCTCACTGGATGTATAATGTTTCCTCGACTTTTCCAAAATTGCGTCAAATTAATTATCTTTTGAATTTCGCTGGTAACCGCCTTTCAAAATATTCCCATCGGCGACGAGCATTCGTAAAAGACCAAATGCACCCCTCCCCTCTAAAGAGTATTCTTCTCTAAGCGTACAATTTTGGATTCCCTTGATTTTTTTTCACCCTAATCCATTCCAATGTGTGGTGCGCTAACTTTGCCTCAGGCTTAGGCTTAGGCAAAAATGAAAAAAAACCTTAGAGGAAAAACCTTAGAGGAAACCAAGGCGAGATTTGGCACTGTACCCGGTCATAATGTGTGCCCGGTCGTTGTTATACCATGTTCGTCAGCTGTCAATTATAGAAACAGCGGTCCTCTTAAAATTTCTGAAAATAGCTAGCACATTTATGACTTCCTACTTCCCCAACACTACGTGATTTAAAAATTTCTTTTCTTGTTTAATGATTGTTGTGTCATATACCAATCTGTAATCCGAAAGTATATTATGCAACTAACATCTCAATAGACTGACCTATGTTATCAAAGCTACATTTAAATCTCCAATCATCAGTTCATTTGGTTTTCTAGCTTTGGGTTGACTAAAAAACAAAATATAGGAATCAAAACTTCCCTCCGATACTTCACCTTTAGATCAGCTTAGTCCGATTGAATTAACAGGTTGCTGTGCCCATAGGCTCCTGAACGACGACAAGGATCTCACCCGTGTCAGGAGGAGTAGGATTATAGAGAAGATTAGTTAGGAAGAATGGGATTATAGACGGTGAGCATTAGTATGGGCACAGCCAGCCTGAATAGTGAGAGCCCCAGAGATGCTCGGTGCCGAGTATCTCCAGACTTTTAAAAAATGATAACGATCTAACAACATAGCCAATGCAATTATCTACCCACGCTCTCGACTTTCTGGGATCAGCACGCATATACCGTTCTTTTCAAGGACTTGAGCTGCAGCAATGCCATCCACGACCACTTCATAAGACTCTCCATCACTCCCAGGCAAGCTCACGGTATAATGGCCATCGTCAAACTTCTGAATAACAATTTATAAAATGTACTGTGTTATAATTCTTTAAGAAAAAACCATCATGTTCGTGCGAGGGTATGGTGCCTGAGGACTTTCCACCCATTGAACTGTTCCTAGCATCGCTGCTTTGATGTCTCGCATTTTCGTCGACACGGCATTATGAGTTCGTCCAACTGGCCAGCCGTCCAGGGATTGACAAAAACGGAAAGCCTGGTCAACAACAAGGTTGGACGTGAAACCACCATTTCGAAGAATGTTCAGCTCGTGCAGTTTGCACCACTCATGAAGTCTTTCTTTGTGCTTTTCTGACCAAACATGATAGGATTGTCTGGAGCTCATATTCAACTAAAAAGCTTTTTTGGCAAGATTATAAGCGTAAACTATCGGGGCAGTCATTTCCATTTAACCTCTATGAGAAACAAGAGAGTGCATGCATACAATATACTCTAACTTTTAAAATTCTCAACAGTACGTTTTCCAGTGTAAAATTCACTAAAATTTGGTCCTTCTATGCATGGCTTGACCCAATAAAACACACAAAAAATTATAATTATTTTCATTGAGGCTGACACCTGATGCAGTCGAACCTCGATATAGTGGCAGCGCGATATAACAGCACCGATTCATAACCATTCTAGGATATAACTAGGATATAGGATATCGGGGGATAGGGGTATACGATATAGAGGGTATTGGGTATAGGATATCTAGGATATAGGGATATAGGAACAAGCTTTATTAAATTTCTTTTCGGTCAGCTAAATAGGCTTAAAGAACCGGTGCTGTTATATCGCGCTGCCACTATATCGAGGTTCGACTTTATCAGGTGTTAGCCTCAATGAAAATAATTATAATTTTTTTGTGTGTTTTATTGGTGATGAGCATATATCACCCGCATCATGATCAAATTATCAGTCCATACTAGTATTTTTTTTCTAGATTATATTTCAAAATGCTTGGGTCGAATTAAAATCATGGTTTGCAGTTTTCGAAAACGTACGTTGCGCCAAGAATCTCCTTACTAGTATTTTCAATAGTTTGAAAAATCCTAGTAAAAACCTAGTCAAAACGACTACCATTTTACTAGCATTTCTCAAAGTTTCTACTGGCATTTCTAAAATCACTTTGAAATTGCGAATCCTGATTTAAATAGCTCAAGAATGTACTGACATTCGAATCGATAGCTTTGCGAGAACTAATTCTGATGACAAATGACGACAAAGCATTTTGAAATATCATCTAGAAAAAAACATCAGTATGGACTGATAATTTGATCAATGATAAATGATCAGAGAGTCATGAGGTTGAGCGTTTCAAAAATTAAAAAATTGTAATTTCAGGACACAGAAAATATGTCGTTTTTGATTTAATTAAATGAAATAACAACAGAGGGACCAAGGCATATTTTGACAATGGATTGTTTAAAAGAACCACGGTAAAACGAGTTTCCTCAAGGTAGTCAAACGAGCCTGAGCTTTTTAATTAAAAAATTTATAACTAGTTTTTGTGATTTTAATGTTTAATGCTTAAAATGTTTTTCTGTAATCCAGCCTCAGTTCTACTGGATAGTCCCACCAACCAAACCAAGTGGACGTCCATTGAGTGTGAATTTTTTTTCATATTTTTGGTTTCTAAAACTTGTTTTTTGCATTAATTTAAGCATTTAAAGAAGGTTTGTTAGTAGCCCAGATTCGCCACCTATACCGAAATATGGATTGAGTGCACCAAATAGTCAACTTCCTTGTTCTGGATATCCATTCATCAGAAATGTCCATTGATCAGAAATGTTCATTCATCTTCAGATATCTCGATCCATCTACACCACCTGAGCATTAGGTACCACAAAATGAGGGGGCGTAATCGTTTCGCCAATACGGTCATTTCGCCAACTGCATCTTTTCGCCAATGACATCTTTTTACCAATGGAACCTTTTCGCCAATGAGATCACTTTGCCAATGCATCTTTTCGCCAATGGCATATTTTCTCCAACAGCATCTTTTCGCCAATGAGATCACTTCGCCGATGCATCTTTTCGCCAATGGCCTCTTCTCGCCAATAGCTTCTTTTCACGTGTATTCTTAATTTTTTGGCAAATAAGCGGTGAGAAGTGTAAATGTGATTCAATTCTTTAATTGTGGTACACATCCAACAGCGAATAGATTATCTCTCAGGTTCGACTCCCGGTGGGTGCATAACCTATTCTTTTACTCTATATTTTTTAGTGAGTTCACCGACTATTAAGGTCAAAACTATCTAGCAATTGATTGGAATCATTTCCAGCATTGCTTTACTGTCACCAAATGCCCTAATTTTGGAATTTCAAGCAAATGACTATCCAAATGAAAGTCAAAATTTGGTCGAAAACCTTTTCTAAAAATGGCCTTCCCACACCTAAAAACGTATTCTCTACATGTTTCAAGCATTAAAACCGCAAAAACATGCTTTTGGGACGTTTTGTCAGAGCAACTATAGTTCAGTCCGGCCTACAAAGTAACTAGAACAAAAAATTAAAACAACACGACAAGGAGTAAGGTCACATTTCGTATCGCGAAATTCTCTATCGCGATATTTCATATCGCCATATTTCGCCATAAAAGCTTGGTTTGGTGGAGGCGTTTTTTCTAAAACAGGAATTTTTGAACAAAAAGCCGGTCCATAGACAAACACATTCTCTAACCCAAGCTTCAAAAAACATTCTGTAGCCTAAAACCTTAGCTTTCAGATACTAAAAACTGTTTTTCGAAAAGTCATCGAAAATGAATGAAAAATCGCGACATGAAATGTGACCCTATCTGACGAGGAGTGGAGAAACAGGCTATAAAATACAACTAAAGAAACAGTAGAAACAATCACTGCCAAAAAAAACAAACACTAAACTGGAGAAAGGTTAAGGCAATTCTCATCAAGCAAAACCATTTGGATGGCATGTTGGGTGAATAGATTATTTTACTCATATACACACCAAAGCAATTGTAAGTTAGAAAAGCACAAAGAAAATGTGTATTAATCAGAAATTTTATGATTATTAAACTTTTCCAAGGCAATGGACTATATTATTTCTCTTTCTTTAATCTGGACAGTCAGTCCATTGCTCTAAGGAATGACAAAAAGTGTGTAACTGTTAACACAGGCAATTAAACTTTTTATTAACTCCTTTTCATTCTAGTTTTCTTCAATTAACATATTTTGTAAAAATTTTAATTCAATTGATATACATATGTAGTCTATTAAAAGCATTTAATGTTTTCGTAAAAAAAATTCATACGTTGCAATAATTTTAAGAGAAAATAACAACAACTTGAAAGACTTGAGCCATATTTACAATTTTCACCGCTTATTGGCCAGAAAGATCAATAGTGCACGTGAAAAGAAACTATTGTCAAAAAGATGCATCGGCAAAGTGATCTCATTGGCGAAAAGATGCTATTACCTGCATCATACAAGCCATAACTTTGTGTAGAGATGACATATAACTCAGTGGTAAAAACGAAAAGGAAGAACAGAATCCCACCATCATTTTGGCACTGAATACAGCAATATTTTATTGTGAAAAGTTGACAAAATGTCAAAATCAATATATAAATTGCAAGATGAATTTCCCATAACTTCTTTTCTACCAAAAAAAACCTCCCATTCTCACACGAGATTCGTGTTCAGTGTGGTCGGTTTGCTTATACAGCTGGTTTTAATATCTAAGAGTCAGTGTGAAATTTCAAATTCCGTTCAAGACAAGAAACATTCAAATTGATTTAATTTTTAAATGTTGTCTTGAGCGGAATTCAAAAATTCACATTCACTCTCATATTTTAAGACCATTTGATTACGCAAATCGACCACGCTAAGCACGAATCTGATGTTAGTATTATAGGTTTCATATATTAAACTCATATATTGATTTTGGACATTTGTCACGTTTTCACAATAAACTATTGATGCATTTAGTGCCAAAATGATGATTAAATTCAGTTCTTTCTTTTATTTTTCATCATACAGTTATTATGTCATCTCTACACAAAGTTGTGGCTTGTGGAATGTCAGGGTAGAACATTTGGAAAATTCCAACTTCAACAAACAAGATGTGATTTATATCAACTTTGCAAACTAATTTTTTTATCTTCAATACTGTTAGAAAGCTAAGCTCTTGGCGGTCATTTTGGTGTATTATGAGCATTGGTGTAGTATGACCATCAGGGCGCATTGATTAAAAACTTGTGAGTATCCAGTTGGATGTCAACCATGTACAATTTGTTACCTTCCGGACCTTTTTCACCTCCTTGATTCATCATTGAAGCGAAAAGGACCCGCACCATCGTGTTTAGCGCAAAATTCTGCGTCAGAATCAGCAACTCTTACAACCGGCCGTTCTCGTTTTAATGCCATTCACACGCAATCGAGGTGTAGATGTGGGAAAATAATAGTAATGTATGCCTAATATTCTAATTTTGTTTATTGATAAATTACAAGCAATAAAATATCTATAAAATTTACAGAACACACAAAAAATTTTCAACTATATACAACAACAAAAACTAAATACAGTGAAAGCTCAAACGGATACCATGAATATTATGCATTATTTATTGGATTAGCTCTAGCTGAGGCAAGTGTCCCATACCGTTTTTGAGGATTTGGTTGCTACAAGACTCTGAAGCCTTAGCCAACTTCTTGAAACTGACTTCTTCGTAATGGTTAGACATCAGAGCTACTCGTTTCATCGACTTATCTGAAATGTTATATTAATCACACATTTTCAGGGCGCATGCTGTCAAACATTTGGATTAAGATATAAAATTGCTTCGGTTTTTGAATTTTACTAAAAAAATGTTCTGAAAAGATACCTAGTTGTTCCAAATTTTCATATGTGATTGGCTTAGAACAGTCTGAAAGCACACGGATAAAATATTAAGAAAAAAATTGATATTTTCAACTCACCGTCTTTGATAATTTGAGGACCATATTGAGGGCGAGCACTAGGATCCGTGGCCTCCTTCAACAACATTGCAGCAGTTGGTCTTTTGCTAGGATCTACCACCAAACATCTCTACAAATATCGCAAACTTAATAAAATAACAAATATACTTAGAAAACTCTTACCTTGATAACATTGTTCAAGTAGACATCTTTTCTGGAGCTATACCTAACTTTGGAGCCTTCTGCGATAGCTTGCATAACTATTGCCATCTCAGCATGTCTGTCAGGCTGACCTCTGGCATGGTGTTCAAACGGAGTCCTAGCATACATCATCAAATACAAGATAGTGCCGAGTGACCATATATCTGCTTTAGAAGTAAGCTAAAACACAACCATTCAGAACAGAAATTACCACAAAAATGACCTTTACTTTAAGGATCAGTCCCCTGTAAGGCTGGAAGCCCCCAAGCTATAAATAACTAAAAATGTGTTCTACTTTGTAATTTCTCTTGCTATCCATTGCAGGCACAATATGTTCGGGGCTCATATGTTCAGCTGTTCCAAAGCAACACTCCTTGGACACACTCCCATCTGCATCTAGCACATTAGAAAACCCGAAGTCGATCACTTTAAGAGTCTCACTCTCCTCCTTGCCAAAGAACACAAAATTTTCCGGCTTCAAATCCAAATGAATGACTCCTAGAAACAGTGAAAAAAATGTAGCATGTTGTGATGGCATCTACATTTTGTTGTTGCCACTTCTGATTAGCTGCATCTTTTTTGAGTATGAAAAATGATTTGAAGCTACTAATACTATCTTTTATTCTCTCCCTTCGTTGCCCTTTTCAAATGTACAAAGTTAATTGCACCAATTGTTGTATATCTTGTTGCTCTCTGTGTGATTATACAGTCACTATCCCGATTTTTTGAATTTAGAATTTTTTTTGTGTAATAATTTTTCTCCATAGATTTGCAAAAGTGACATTTAACGTGAAATTAAAAAAAACAAGTTTTGTACTAACTTTTGTTATTTTATGCTTCGAAGATTCAATATAAGCCAATTTTTTATTCACAAAAGACATGCTACTTGTCAGAGAAAAATTTACTGCTAAGTAAACTAGGCGAAATTTATAATGCTCTAAATTATTCAATAATGCTCAAGTTCAAAATGTGTGCTTATGTGTTTAACTATTGCCTGTCTCATTTGAATTCTTACAAAAATAACACAAATTTCCGTACAATTATAAAGCTGAGGGCAAATATAATTTAGACCTTTTTATCGAACAGAGAGAATAAAAGAAAGGTAGCATGGGATCCAAATAAATGGAAAATTTTGGGCAAAAATAAGATATAGCCTTTTGAATTCACTACTTCTGCGCTCGTTTTTTGAGTGTAAGTAAGTAGAAGTGGGTACTATACCTTTAGCACCCAGCAGCAAGTCAATTGCACCAATTGCTTGGGTTGGCAACATTGCAGCCTAGTGATTTAAGCGATGTGAAATGAATTTCAACACAAATGCTCGCTATTTTGAGCAGATGTTTGGAAAAAGCAAAAAAGTGGAAACTTGATCTACCTCGTTTGTGTATGGCGTCCACACATCTGAGCATCTGGATCCAGTAGTGCATGATCACATTAAACTTCATTCTTCCAAAAGAGAACTGCAGACGAGTGTGCATATCTTCGAGACCGGCTTCCATTGCTATCCAAAGCACCTCGTTCTTGTCAATTATGCTGAGAATGACAACAGTTAGAACAAGTTTTGCAAAGACCCATATTTTTTAGGTTTTCATTTAAAATATTTTGCGACGTTTAAAAAATAAACTTTTATGACAAATATAAACAAAACATCTTTATTTTTACCCTTTAATTGATTTATGCAATTTTTTAGATATCCGATAAATGTTTCCACCACAGTACTTCTCCGTGTATTTTCCCTACAGTCACTAACTTAATTTATAGCGTTTGTTGTTAACACCGCGAGCCAACATGGAAGAATAACTTATCAGACGACTTTGTTTCAAAATACTTTCATTATATGTATAGCTTGTTCAATGCAAAAAATTATTTGATCTTGGAAGTAAGAACTATTTTTGAAATTGCCGTACTTTTTTGGTGTTTATGTCCTAATTTTCAGTTTATATCATTTTTATAACAGACTCAAACTTATTTAGCCCAAAATTCTGTTAGATAAACAGATTGACAAGTTTCTAGTAATATACTGAACCACCCATTGTTGATTACTTGCTATAATGACTTGTGAACCTGTGACTTGTCAAGTTAAAATATATCTTTACTGATATCAGCCTAAGTAACCACAAACCTTCCAAATATTTGACAACAAATGGAGAGTTGTCTAGTCTTTGGAGTATGTTCACTTCATTCTTCAACTCCACTATCTGGTCATCATGCACATCTGCTAAAGGCACCTTCTTAATAGCTGCACACATGTGGCTGGGCTCTGTCGCGTGATACACCTGCATACACACACCCATCAATACCCTTATCTAAACCAATAAATAACAACTACCTTTCCTGACGACCCACTCTCAAGCACCTCCATCAAGTAGAAGGGTCTATCCTTGATCCACACACAGTCCTTCTCACTAAACGCGTGTTTGCCACAAAAACATCTTTCAGGTCGTTCAGGACATGTACTACTTTCTTCTGAACTACTGCTGGGAGACGACGACGGAGAACTTCTGCTTGCTTTCGAATTATTTTTATACATACTCCTGCAAAACATACACACTTTAGACTGAATAGCGAAATAAATTAATAAAAATTTCAATTTTTGATCAATTGCTCTTTTTGTTTACCTTTCACACAAAATTTCTTTCGCAGTCTACTAATTGGATTAAACATTGTTTTTTATTGATTTTGAAATTATGATTTTTGGGTGGTTAAAGACTTGCCTAAATAGAGATACGGCGTGGATAAGATAACTCTTGATTGTGTCATCAGATATGACGGGTTGCTGTTGTTCTAGAAGCACTTTTTTGCTAACATCCTCACACACATGAACGGCCATTTCGAAAGATTGTTTTTGCTCAACTGACTGAAATATGATGGTTTGCTGGGCAATTTGCCTACCCTCCTCCCACCCCTTACTTATCATCTACGCTCTTTGGACCCTTGGTGAAGTGAGAAGATTGTAAACAGTCTTTGAAGAGCGTCTGGCAAAAAGAGATAGAACAGACATGAGCTACCCCACTTCTCTGTGTGCCTCTACCAGCAGAGATAAGACGGGGAGGGGAAGAGGCTTGTACAGACAGAAATCATTTTATTAGTTATGCGAAACATAGCATTGTGATTGGCACATGACAATATTGCTTAAATGTGACTGATAGACAAATGCACAAATTTTAATTAATTGTTGAACACACAGGATGTTAAAAAGAACATTTTAACACTGCCAATAATAATAGACCCAGTCGTGAATGTTGGTTTTTATGTGCCAATCACTTTTCCGGAGAATTTGGTTAAAAAGTAATTTTTGTTAATGGTCGTATAGTGCTGTTGAGTAGATAAACAAAAATTTGGAACTCACAATCAGATTTATTCAAATACAAACGTGAAAAATTCACGCTTTCACAAAAAGTCGCCGTCACAGTGCATTCAGAACAACGCATAGAGAGCAGTGTAACGTTAGACGACATTATTTGTTATAAAATTAATAAAAAAGCGTTTAGAAAGTTTTTTGCTCTTATACTCAGTTTAGGAAACTCAACCCAGGACACGAGGTGTCAAACACGTCGAAAGACTTGTCGAGACAAAATATTCGAAAACGATTGAATTTTTTGGTTTTTTGATTATGTTTTCTTAACTTTGTATTCCTGTTTGTAACCTATACTTATGTGTGTCATATATATAAATATTTTAGAGCACTGGATTGACAGGAATCGCTCTATCGATTGATAAAAAGTTACCCAATTGCATAAGAAATAAGAAAAGTTTCAGCAAAAACAAATATGAATTAGCGTTTGGCAGAGCCAACTTGACAACTTCAAATGTCTTTTTCTCTGAGATTTCTTGATGGAAAAACTTTCCGGCTGACCATAAGATAGAATTTTTCTTCAAAATTCTCATGATGTATTTAGTTTTTCGATTCGCCGTCGATTTTTACATTAACCTAGTGGTTTTTATGAAATTGACATGTTTTAGTAAGTTAATGGACCTATAGCGTAATTTCAAAAAATTAATGACAAAATCGGAATTCTTGCAACTTTTTGGACCAGATTGATAAAAAAAAACAGACGAAAGACCAAAAAAAACTAAATTTGGAATAAAAAAGTGTCGAACCTCACCTTACTCATAAATGCTCAATGACAGATCGCCAATGTCGATTTCGCCTTTCGACGAGTTTGACACCCGCGAGAAGAAAACATTCAAAAAAGGAGGCATTCTCGTTTCGTCAATGAGATCATTTTGGTAATGGCATCTTTTTGACAATGAGATCACTTCGCCAATGGTATGTTTTCACGAATAGCTTCTTTTCTCAAGTACTTTGTCCGTCAAAATACCAATCAATTTGTTACCAGTGAGATGAGCTACAAAATGAGTGGTAACTTGACGGACAAGGCGGACAAAGTACTTGAGAAAAGAAGCTATTCGTGAAAACATACCATTGGCGAAGTAATCTCATTGGCAAAAGTTTCATTGGCAAAACGATTACGCCCCCAAAAAGACATTATACAGTCGACTCCCGATATAAGATACCCTTCAAGTTCGTTCCCACCTTGGGTCGACACTTTTTAACCTCATTTCTAAAATGTTTTGCCAAATTTGATTGGTCAGTCTAGTCGGAAATATCGCAAGGATTCAGATTTTGCCGATCGTTTCTGAAAAAGCTGAAACTTTCGCCAGTAAGACCGCGGCTCTCGATATAAGATACCCTAAATCTTGAAAAGTGGTATCTTATATCGAGAGCCGCGAATCTTACTGGCAAAAGTTTCAGCTTTTTCAGAAACTATCGGCCAAATCTGAATCCTTGCGATATTTCCGACTAGACTGCCGAATCAAATTCGGCAAACATTTTAGAAAATCGAGTTAAAAAATGTGTCGGACCAAGGTGGGAACGAACTTGAGGGTGTATCTTATATCGAGAGTCGACTGTATAGATAGATTACTTAACTATCGACTACTATTAAAATTTAATGTGAAATTCACTTAGCTCAAACTTTTAAAACCTTTTAAAAGTACGTGATTTTTTTAATTGTCTTTCCAGACTATAACTAATTCATGAGGAAATTTTTGAGTGGCTGACTTTATGGTTCAATCAAATTATGCGGGGGTTTTTTGATTTTAAACTTTTTACAATAGAATTAAGACACTCGCACAAAGCACGCTTAAGTCTTTTGCGTTATTTTATTCGTTTTTTTAAATATGTTTTTGAATCTAGACAAATAAGCACATCAATAAAATTTTGTCTGCTTCATAAATTCTCTGCGATTCATAACAAATGACTGCGACTGGTAATAGACACGGAGATCAATAGAAAAATTTCGCTTTGAAAGACAACAATTTAGCAAAATTAAAAAAATTGCGTTATTATTTGTGCAGGTGTACCTTGTGTATTTTGGGCTTTTCTTTAATGATGAGTCAAAAAAATCAATTTCCTTATAGTGAAATATTTTTCAGGATTTTTACACTTAAAAGACCGATATCTGTACCGATATAATATATACGTCTCTCTCTCACACTCTTATGCAAGTCTTTTGGCTCCTATTTCTGTGTTGTACATTTTACATTTGCACAGCGGCCATCCTCTACGACCCTAACTATTTAAACTACAATAACAGAAAAGAAATGTGTGACCACATGCTACAGTCCCGAGACTGGATTCACTAGGGAAATCAATTACGGGAGTGCTGGCTCTCCTGCTCGAGACTCCTTGACAACAATAGACTCGGAGACTATAGCAATCGCATCATAAATTTGGGCAGTTACACTTCCCAGTCCAGATGCAAATATCAGGCAATTTCACAATTTTTTGCCTTTTCCAACCAACTTTAAGTGTTTAGGGAGATGTGATCATTGATGACGGAGTTGCTAGAACAGCTAGTACTACCGAGAGATCAAAGATTCATAGGTACAGACGCGAAATGCAGGACTACAACAATCGGCAGTATGGATCTAAACTGGAAAAAGGGTTCACTCAATTGTACGGGGAAGGACTGCCTTTTCGGAGTGAATCATCTTCTGCGCCCAAACCCCATGTTTTTGTGCTTATTGCAGAGTTGTGGTCGTTGAAGATGATTACTAGAACAAGTGATAGAGAAGAGATAGAGAAGAATAAACAAGTCTAGAAATTACCGCTGCCTAATTTTATTGTTAAAACTGGAATAAAGTGATGCTTTTCTGAAAAAGATTAGTACAGAGAAAGGTGTTACTTATAGCTTATGGGATGGATTCTCATGGGATTCTTATGAAAAGACCCTTGAGGGCCTTTTTATTCAAACCCCTAATTTCGGAAAGAATTTTAGGTCGATTTTGAAATTTTTGGATAAAAATGTAAAATTGAAAAAGCAGACTTGGTAGAGCTCGTAGGAGTTCAGTTCAAAGCAATAAACAATGCAAAATTTTTGCACTCGGCTAAGATTCAGGCTCTCACAGTCAGGAGGCCTTTTCAGAGCAAGGGCTTTTTCAGAATTTTTAAAACAAACCAAGGAAAAACTATTAGAAGCAGTTTGACAGCTTGATTAACGCTCTTTTTCTGTTTCTTTCAGTTACCATTGCCCTTAAGCGCTTTTAAGTCTTTGGCTTATGCCAATATTTTTTTTCTGGCAATAATAAAAAAGAGTACACATGTTTATTGCAAGAAAAAAAAGACAAACAATAAATAGAAAACAGATTGATTGCAGTCAAAACAACAACCACCAACAACAGAAAACGTAACAACCACAAATGAGGAAAAAATATCAAAATTGACAAGTATTTTTTGGCTTAGTGAGAATGTTCAAGCGCTCTGTTTGGCCATTTTGTCGAACATGCCAGCAAAGCACTTTCGCTCCTTGAGTTTTATTTGAGCTAGTGCCTCTTTGCAAGCAGCGATTTGTTGTAGGGCAGCTTTGCTGTCTGGGTCCAATTCACTGACTTTATGGTAGACACTGATAGCTTCGTCATAATCTTTTCGCTGTTGAAGAGCTAAACCATATTTTTTAGGCGTGAAGATGGTCAGAATAACAATTTTTTTAGTAAAAAAATGTGTTGCTAAAGGTTTCAAAAAGGAAATTACAATGAGTTCGTTCCCTTTTTTTAAGAACCGGGTTATCCAACAAAAGCGGTGTTTTTCTTTGACCCCTTGTTGTCTTTATTTCATTTTTAGGCTAACATTAGGCAAAGATTGGCGAACATAAACATGATCTTAAGATATGCTAGAGTCCATCCTAACATACGCCAACCTACCCTCGCCTAATTCTAAAAAAATTACAAAACAGGGGGGCTAAGGCCAACAAAAACCTCTTTCTAGAAAGGGCCGAAAACTGCAATCTGGCTTTTAACAAAAATTTTCATCCTCAACACCTTTCTCGGAGAAGCCGTCTCTTTAAATAGGCTTAATAACTTGAGCTGGTGAAACTTACTTGAGCTTTGCGATACAAGGCTTTCACATGCTTGGGATTCTTTTCCAAAACCTTTTCGCAGTTCTTAATGCACTCAGCTGTTTCATTCATCTTTAAGTTGACTAGAGAACTAAACTATGAATATTGAAAAAGTTTTTCCTCTTTGTTTATCAGTCTTACCAATTGAGCTGACCAGCAATGAACATGTTTTCAAACTTCTCGCCAAATTCTTCTGTTTCTTGAGGCTTAGAGTGCTCAAGCAAAGTGGCAATGTGAGAATACTTGGTCAAGGCAAGCTGAAGCTTTCCTTCATTCAAAAACTTTGTGCCACGCTAAAAAATGGCTTAAATATTTAGAATTATAAAATATTTAGGTTCTTATGGTTATCGGTGTCTTTTTTTTCTAAAACAGTGTAAACTATGTAACACTAGTACATCTTGATGACACCGATGCCTAACGCTTTACTAAACAAAAAATGATAAGTGTTTTTGGACGATAATAGACATTTAAAAAATACCATTCGATGACCCATAAGTACCAAAATTTATTATTTAAAAATTACATCTTTTGAAACTTGAGCCAACTCCAGTCGCTCAGCATCAGTCAGCTCCCAGCTAGCTTTTAGCTGAAATTTGCTTGTATAGATAAGTTCGAGAATATATAATACATTTTATGTATTTATGTAAGAGTAACGTATTTACCGCCTTTTTAAGACAAGCCTTTATAAGTGATCTGATGTTCTTCCGCCGATTTATAAATTTTTATTAATCGTTGGATTTCTGTACGGATTTTTAACTTGGTTCCTAACAAAATTTATTTTTAGGTGTAGTTTTGTTAGAAGCAAGTTAAAAAATCTGAACAGAAGATCAATGATTAGAAAATTTTTTTGAATTGACGGGGGATCACCAGACCACGATGAGCATAGTCATTTAAAAAACTCTTTAAACCAAATTAAAAATATTAAACAAAAAGCTTAAGCTTTACACCCCTAAATTTAAGTTAGTTTTCAATTTTACACTTTAGAGAATTTTTTATCTTTAAAACTTTCGGTGAAATGGTCAGGATTGCGAAAGAACTACCTTTTCAAAGTCTTTCAAAAACAAAGTGAAAGTGACATCAGCATTGACAGGCAAGTCAAATTCTTGGGAGCATGCGAGCCGTAATTAAAGGTATTACCCTTAAGCACAACCTTGCCTAAAATTTATTAAAAGTTAACATAACTTTGTCAAGCCCAAAACTTTTCTTACATTTCTCGCCTTTGTTTACTCTGCGCAAAGCTCTATCAACTCCGTCTGGGAGTTGCTGATCCAGTGCTTCCCAAGAATGTACTCGATCTCCTTGTCATAGAAAGTGCGGCCATTGTGCTGACCCACCGCGTGCACTAAATATTTACAATTAAATTTAATAAAATAAAATCCCAAGTTTGGCATGTATAGCCCAAAAGATAGCCTCTAAGGACCATAATCCTCAAACAGTGATCCTTGAAAACCCGCAAAATCTAAAACCTACCTTTGACCTTAGCAGTTTCAGATGGGCAATTATCCTCCTCTCCTTTTACAATTATAGACTTTGTAATGGCACTGTCGCGGTCAGGACTAATATCTTCTCCTTCCCAATCAACAGCTCTACATTGAATATGAGAGTAGCTCCCCCAGGGATCTTAGGGGGTGATCCACTGGCTCCATAAGCATATTTAGCAGTGCACTGCAAGTCAGCCACCTCGCCCTTGTGCATAGTGGCAACACCCACATCCCAGCCTTTGATCACTTTGCCTGTTCCAAGGTTGAATTTGAAGGGCTCATTTCTGTCGCGGCTAGAGTCAAACTTTTCGCCCGTCTCCTTGAGTGTGCCCACATAGTGCACAAACACTGTGTCTCCTTTCAGGGGTGTGCCATGCTCAGGCTGGCCTGGTTTGATGATAGTCTTGACAACTCCACCATCCTGAAATCGTCATATAATATGCTATGAATCAAAAAAATTAAATATTATAATGTAAATTACCTTGGTTAGCTCTTCAGCAGCTAGCATGGTCGGTCAGATTTTGCAGTGCAGATAACTAAAATTTTGAGATACTTTGCAAGATGATAAAAAGCTATAAAAAGCGAGGCTTTTCTCTTGATAATGTAATGTTCTCGAAAAATCTAGCGCACATTTGGATTTATTTTGTATATAAAATAAAAAGATAATCTTGGCAACGTGTTTAAAATCAGAAATTTCTTTTTAAGACATTTTCGGTAAAAAATAAATTGCAATATATTGAAAATAATAAATTAAAATGAATAAGTTGGGCAAGTAAAAATTAAACAACCACTCCAATTTAGCAAAATTAATTTCTCTTAGATTTTTAACAAAAGTTGTTTTAAAAAATTGCTAGGACGCAAAAGACTTTCGGAAGACAGAATTTAAAAAAAAGTCGGTCTGGTTCTCATAGTGGCCACTATAGAGTGTGTCGTCTCTATCCAATTAAAAAAAATTATTGAGCTACTGTCTTCTTTTATGGCTCGTTTACGGACTGCGACTTAGACCAAGACTTACACTTAAACCTTCAAAGACACAAATACATAAAGAAAAATCGTCTAAGTCTAGTTCAAGTCTCAGTCCGTGAACACCTTAGACTGAGACTAAAAGGTATTCATTTAGCCAAACTAGTCTCAGTCTAAATCGCAGTACGTGAACACCCTTTAGTCTCAGTCCGTGAACGAGGCATTACAATTTAAAATAATATTATGGGGCGAAATTTCACAAAAACATCATTCATAGAAAATTAAAAAAGAATAAGGATAACAAAAATGTAAAAATCAAAGTCCAGCAACAGATTAATCCAAGAAGGGTGCTATCTTATATAGACTGTTTATCTAATCCAAATTAAAAATCGATATTCAATTTTATGTTATTTACTTAGAAGTTTCAATCAAAGCTCGTACATTTGAAATTTCTTTGAAAAAACAATCAAACTTTTTAGCAAGCTATACCAAAATATTTCGACAATCGGAACAAATTACACATGGCGTTCTTGAACCTCAAGTTTCAGGTAAATGTATTTGAAACACCCCACCTCCAATTTTAACCACAATTTCTAGTTCATAGCTACTTGCCTGGCTCTGGTAGATTTTTTCGCCAGCTCCGTGTGCTTTTATGTGATTTCTGGAGAGGGAACACAGATAAATTCCACTCTTTGTGGGATCTATCTGCTTTGTCTGGCTGCTCCGACCTTCTTGCTGTGCGGAGTGGTCAGAAATCAGCCGAAAGCAATGATGGTATATATTGTCTACAATGTAAGACAATTATTGTAATTCATATTGCGATTTCTCTATTTCCTGATTTAGTACCTGTGGAACATTGTTTATGCCTTCTTCTATATGGCATTCTTTTTGTCCGTTCTGAGCGAACCAGAAAAGTTTATCAAAGAAATGAGTGGAGAGACTCCGAACAAGAATGTGGTCCCTCTCCAGATCACTGCTTTTACAAGCTTGTTTATGATGGCCGTTGTGATCTATTCCCACTTTTCCCGTAAAATACTATACAAAGCTTTGGGTGAAATGAACAAGAATCACGAGGATCAAATATTTCTGTAGCTTGAATTTTTTTGACAATGTTGAACAAACACATGCACTTTTCATCAAATAAAATTTTGGTTTTCTATCTAATAGCTAACGAATTCCAATTGTATTTGGAAAATTATTACAAAGCAATAAATGTGGTGTTTTACACCTGACAATTTTTAAGTTTCCGTGTGAGTCTGGTGCTAATTTTAAGGTAATACAGTAGAGTCTCACCATAGTGGTCATCTGAAAAGTCCGTACCCCCTTGGGTCGGACACTTTTTACCTTAATTTTTCGATTAAAAAAGAGAACCTATCCATAATGAATCCCATAATGAATCCTAATATCAAAATAAGGGATCACTGAGGAGTTAACACTTTTTAAATGGGAAAATTGCAGGTCTTTTGAAAAACTTATTGGCGAAATTGTAATCTTTAAGATATTCGGGACCAAACTCTGAAAACACGACTGGTTGGAAACTTCGAAAATTAAGGCAATAAAGTGTCAGACTTAACTAGGGTTGTTGGTGACCGGTTAATATATATTTTCGGTTAACCGAGTCCTGCTTAAAAATTTTGACAGAATATCAACAAGCTTTTACTACTATTAGATGCGCAAGGAATTTCGAGTACACCAATTTAATGGCTCTTTCACGGACTGCGACTTAGACTTAGACTGAGACTTAGACTGAGACTTTTTTGGCTACATGAACACTCCTTAGTCTAAGTCTCAGTCTAAGTCTAAGTCTCAGTCTAAGTCTCAGTCCGTGAACACCTTAGACTTAGACTGAGACTTAGACTGAGACTATTTTGGCTCCATGAACACCTCTTAGTCTCAGTCTAAGTCTCAGTCTCAGTCTAAGTCTAAGTCTCAGTCTAAGTCGCAGTCCGTGAAAGAGCCATAAAGATCATTAACCGGTCACCAACAACCCTAGTGGCACTTTTTGTACTCGTGAAACCGTTTCCTTGAAACCTTTTTGTTTTTTTGCCAATTATGATTCTGAAAGTCGTCAAATTTGAGTTTTTCAATAGATTCATAAGTAAATCGACCCTGATCTACAACTTTCTTCGTGATGTCAACATAGAATTTCGTCACCAAATCGAGATACGGCATGGTTTCAAGCTAGTTTCAAGGGTTTCCCGGGAAATATTTTGGTGACGAAATTCAATGTTGACATCACGGAGAAAGTTGTAGAGCAGGGTCGATTTACTTATGAATCCGTTGAAAGAATTCAAATTGGACGACTTTCAGAATCCTAATTGGCAAAAAATAAAAAGGTTTCAAGGAAACGGTTTCACGAGTATAAAAAGTGCCAGTGATCACCGTGGAAAGACTCAGCTGTATACATTTTGCCTTGACTCGTGAGTCTTTTCGGGGCATTAGAATATACTTGTGAAATGTATCGATGGTTAGACTTTTTTAGACCATTTCAAAAATATAGTAAAGCTTTTTAATTCAACCATTGAAAACCTAATTCACCTTTTTAAAACAACAACAGCAACTGCATCGATAATTAGAAAACAAATAGCCTTATACTGTCGATATGGAGCATAAACTTTTTTTATCAGTTGCATGTCTTCCCAGTTCACTTTTTCGTTAGTGCTAATTCCTTCTATCAAAATAATTTACATGGAAGTAAACAATTTACACGGCTCTATTCTACAATAGGAGGGGATGGTTGCCTCCGTTCCCCGTGTGATCCTTTTTTACTGACCAATTAGGGCTAAAGAGCGTATACGCTTTGGCTACTTTGGGGCAGAAACATGAAGCAATTCTTTGCTGCCTTTTGCCTTTTTGCTTCAGCCTTTTGGAAACCTGCATTATTTCTACATATACCGTATTCGCTCTAATAATCCCACATCTCTAAAAATCCACACACCCCCGATTTTTGACTAGGATTCCAGAGTTAAGGCCATTTTTCATTGACAATTTCGAGATTTTTCGGAGATTGAAAAATAATCCCACAGTGGGATGATTAGAGAGAATACGGTATTCTGTGTTTGGACTAGCCGTAGTGTGGTTTCTTAAGTTCTTCTTAATTAGACTCTTTCTCAGGTGATCGCTAAGCTCAAATTCCGAATTTCTCAAATCAGCAGAACTTTGAATAAATATATTTTTAGTGAGAGTTATTTCGGCGGATTATTCAGCGCATCTACCTTTTTCTTCAACCGTAGCTTCGCCGTGGTTGAACAGTTCAATGAACTCCACCCCTTCGTAAAACACCTTTTTGACGTTTGAAAGAGGATGGTTTTCGGGCGCAGTGGCATTGCAAAATTTGAATTGGCGGGGGACAGTCTTCTTTGGTCTCGAACTGTTCTCTTTTGCATCGTTCAAAATGACCCCAAAGAGTAAAGTGCGAGACGAATGAAAACTGTCTCCCACCAATTCAAATCTTGTACATGCCGCTGCGCGCAAAAACCAAAGCCCGCACATTTTTTCCTAATCATTGAACTTCTGTACGACTTGGTTTTTCTGCAACTTGGTTTCTAACACAACTATATCTGAAATTAAATTCTAGCCCTTGTTTTGCTAGAAACTAAGTTGAAAAATCTGTGCAGAAGTTCAATGATTACGAAAAAAATTGAATTGGCGAGCACCACCTGTATTAGCGTGTGCATGTTCCTTGAAGATCAGTTTTATATAACCAAAAAAATAATGAATGAAATGAAAGTACAGTCTATAATTAGAATGGTTTGTAGTGAAGCTATGGATGGTGTGGTTGGCGTAGTTGAAGTGGGAGGGTTGTTTTAGTGCTAACTTAGTGCTAGCTGGGATTCAAATTTTTTGTAAAATATTTTAGAATAAAATGAATGTTGAAGGTGTATGGCTCTTTCACGGACTGCGACTTAGACTGAGACTTAGACTTAGACTGAGACTGAGACTTAGACTGAGACTAAGAGGTGTTCATGGAGCCAAAATAGTCTCAGTCTAAGTCTCAGTCTAAGTCTAAGGTGTTCACGGACTGAGACTTAGACTGAGACTTAGACTTAGACTGAGACTTAGACTAAGAAATAAGTTTGACTTTTTCACCTGTTTCAGATCATCAGACGATCAAGTCATGAATGACAGCTCTGGCCTGGAAAGTTGCAGAGACTCCCCAGCACCAACCGGACTAGAAAGTGAACATACCTCGCCAGCTCCATCCCGCAAGCGTAAGACCAACGTTGAAGAGGCCATATTGAATGCCCTGAATGCAGTTAACAATTCTCCTGTCGTTGAGCTCTCTCCTTTGGCCCAATCTGTGGAGAACATATACAAACGTATAGTTGCAGTCGATGATCCAAGAGCTCTTTCCAATTTAAGAAAGACATACAGAAAAGCTTGGATGATTATGAGGATTGGTTGGTCGAGAAAGAAACCATGCCATAATCATTTAACATTGTTAAAAAATTTATTCATCCTGTTTTTAAAACATGAAATCACTAAATAAGTTGAGTAATAAAAAATAAATAAAAACGCAAACACATAAAAAATAAGTCTAAGTCTCAGTCTAAGTCTCAGTCCGTGAACACCTTTGACTGAGACTTAGACTAAGACTTAGACTTAGACTGAGACTGAGACTAAGGAGTGTTCATGTAGCCAAAAAAGTCTCAGTCTAAGTCTCAGTCTAAGTCTAAGTCGCAGTCCGTGAAAGAGCCAGTAGGTAAAATGACCTTAGGGAGTGTTTTAGCCCAGTGATGAGAATGAAAATTTGAAAACTACATTTTGACTACTTTTAAAGTATAAAATTCATTTTATGCACTGCTTATTGCTATTTGAACAGAAGAAAATCTTTTGGCGTAAAACTTCAAAAATAAAAATTTTTCTAAAAAAAGTAAGAAAGTTGTGATCGTGAAAAAGCGAAAAAAATTAAATTACAATTCATAACTCTGCTTAAGACCCCACCCATTTGCTAACGAATGAACTTGTTGTGGTGTAAATGATTGGGAAATAAGCATGCATTCTGATTTAATGGAAGAAATACGAATTCGACCTAGTCGGCGTAGTGGATACTATCCTACCCATATACTATCATTAACTATCGACATTTGCAATTCTTAATTCTCGGACCGACATTGTTAGTCTTGATAATTTTCGCACCGACATATGTGGCCCGACTTTTGCGGAACGACATCGGCGGACACGACATTTGCGGCCCGACAAATGCGGATGGACATTTGCGGACGCGACTTTAGAGGACAGGACTTTGGCGGACGTGTTATTTTGCGAACGCGACATTTGCGGATATCTTTGAGATCAAAAGAGGCATATAGAGTGCAAAAAACAAGGTTCGCATTTGTCAGTCCGTAAAATGACGCGTCCGCTAAAGTCGTGTCCGCTAAAAACTGTCTGCATTTGTCGGGCCGCAAATGTCGCGTTCGCCTAAACCCGTCCGGAAAGTGAGTACTCCGTGGATTCTCAAAATATTCTACATGTTCAGACAATCCTCTATTAACTATGGTTTCTAAAAGGTTATGTCCAGGTTGAAGAATAATCCCTCAGGAAATAATGGATGTTAAGGCTAAACTTCTTTTTTCCAAAAGTGTGTTTTGAGGGTACAGAACGTTTGACCGCCAGCATATTGACGTCCCGCATATTTTGACAGCCACTAATTTGACCGCCAGCCTCTTTATACCAATTTTTAGGTTTAAATTTCTTTTGATTTTTTCAAAGTTTTATAACTAAATTGTAGCCCTGAATGTCAGCTACATTTTGGTGATAAAACTTCTAGGAAAACGAAACAAAAATAGGTCTAAACTTTAAAAGGCACTAAGTTGTGGAAATTCAATCTAAACATGATAATCACCATGCAAACAATCAAAAAAAGTTTCAATTTTTCTCCGACACTGTGATTGCTGATTTAAGGGCCCTTTGCTTGCAAGGTTGATTCACATTCTATAACTTCTGATAGTTCTAACTTATTTTTAAGGTGCTCATTCCGAATAATTGTTGCCTCTGCTTGTGGAAAAAGTAGACTAGCCATAAACATCGGAATTAAAGAATCAACTGTTTTTTGATATTCCTGCTGGAAATCAAGAGAACTGTCGTTACGCGAAGTAGCCTTTGTGTACTCCCCGCTTCTTTAGTAGCCTTCAACGCACTTTGCGGACCCTTTTCATGTTCTTCCGGAGGTTCCATAATGTCGTTTTTCATGACTTTTTTTTACTTTTTCGCGCATAGGGTGATCACTGTCCCTTGCAGAAAGTTTGCTGATGTCATACAGACGGCAGCAATCAGCATGAACCCTTTATTGAGCATGTAATAACCATTGTTTGTATGATCGTTGGCAAAGAAACTGGGCCTTTCTTGGCTCTTAACGAAAATTATTAGTTTTACAAACCTTTATAAATTATTTTTACCTGAACAGTCCAGGCATTCGAAAAAAGCTTGTGCTTCTGGTATACTAGAATATTTTTACCATCTTTCACAGCGATCATTTGATCTGACTTGATACGTGTTTCTGCTTAAAAAAAGTCATGATGCTGTAATTGAGAGTTCTGTAGAGATATCTGACATTAGTTTGCATAAAATGAAGGAAAGTGGGCTTGAACACAAAAATTCCACCTTATATCCAGGCTAAAGTCAAGCATCACCGATTTGGAGGGCAAGAAATTTTTTAGAAGCAACTTCAATAATACGTGTTTATGCTTAAAAGAAAGCCAAGATGTTGTACTTGAGGGTTCCGGAAAAATATCAGACATAAAATCGCGAAAACTGGCCAAAAATTAGTTGTGAAACAATAAATTCATAAAAAGTGTGACGGACAGCCGACCCCACCCATTTTTTATTGCCCTCCAAATCGGTGATGGTTGATTTTAGCCTGGATTTAAGGTGGATTTTTATGTTCAAGCCACTTTTCTACCAGGTAGAAATGGGTAAATGGCCAGTTAGGGTGGGTAGGTAGCCAGATAGGATAGTTAAGTGTTCAGGTGAGAACCTCTACAGTCAATTTTGATGTAACGCACACCCTGAGAACCAAGACAGGTGTATGATATATTATCGAAATACGCGAGGGTAGGCGAGGATAGCAAGGGCAGGCCAGGTTAGGCGAAGATAGGCGAGGATAGACGAGGTAGGTGAGGCTAGGCGAGAGTAGGCGAGGGTAGGCGAGGTAGAGTAGGTGGATTAACAGGTAGGGTGGATGTTCTACCCGAACAACAGAGATTGTATTCGATTCACTAATGCTCCCGAACGATATATGCGCCGATAGGCGCCTGCAGACCCTAGTTGTATAATAATTGTCGAGAAAAGGTTGACTCGTAAAAATTTTGGCCTGGAAAACCCTATTTCGAATAAAGTATTCGAAAATGTGTGTGATATCTTATCAATCAATATCTAATATTTGTAGATTGATATGATTCGTCTAGTTGGCATTTTAAATTGAAATTTTTATTCTGTCACATAACAAATTCAATTTTTAATAATGTTTTAATATTTTCAAACTGGCGAAGCTTAAAAGTGCAAAGAAGGCCATAGAAGTTTTAGCTGCAGGGTAGGCCAGCGAATGATAGGACGGGCTAAAAATGTGTGTCTTTAAAGGGAAATACCATTGCTTTATATAAAGAAAAAAAAGTCGGGGCAGATTTTTTTTGCTATTTCTCTTGCAAATTTCCTACAAGCGTTCTACCTGATTGACGAAACTTTTCTGCCCAATTTTTAAAAGTAGTATAAGGTCACCAATATCAGGTTTAACGTGAAACTAGTGAAAATAGAGATGACTAAAAAGAATTTATAGTCCTCGCCTCAATTTGCACTGTAACGCGCTGGTATGCCTCTCTGGTAGAAAAAAAATTTCAATGCTTTTCTGGACAAAGTATTATTAAAACACTCTGAACGCACCAGTCTGAACTAACCTTCTTTTCACTCGTCATTTCTCCCTTGAAGCTTTGACTTTGTTTTACTTCATTTTCTACTTAAAATGAAGAGACATTTTTTTTATTGCACAATTTTTATGTAAAATTTCAGTTTTTTTAGCATTTCTCACTTCTTTTCTACTTCTTCTGCAGATATGTTCTTCTTTTGGGAGCAGGAAGATTTGAATGCCATCTTGAAGCACAAATATCAGGTGATAATTTTTTCAAACAATCAATACAAGTTATTTTGTTTTTTAGATAACCGTGCTGCTTTACGCCATCTTTGAAGCAAGTCTGTTCAGTGCAGTTGCCTCATCAAATGAAGATTTAGCCGGCATGCTCTTCTTGATTTTCCCTTTTCAACTGTTTCTTGGAGTGATTCTGCAAAAAGAATGTTTCTTCACATTTTACATGGCTTATAACGTAAGTTTTTCTGTCAATTGTCTATATATTTTTACTTTCTATTTTTTAACAATAATGCTTAATTGCACAGGGGTGCATAATCCAGGATTATTCTGGGGAATTTACTATTTGAATCTGGAAAGCTACCGGTGTTTTTTTTTCAAATAAAGAAAAATACAGTTAACGCTCTACACATAAAGTTCAATTTCGCCAAGGAGATTTAAGTGACATTATGCAGAGCTTTTACTTTTTTAGAGGGAAATATCTTATGTTTCTAAAAGAATGCATGTGGTTTTCGGGGCCAGACTTTTAAACGGGATCTGCAAAAAATTTCAAAAATCGGATGAAAAAATCTAATTCGACTGTATTTCATTTATTTATTGGGAATTTATTTTTAGCGACTCATTTCAATGTGTTACTTCATGATTTGCTTTGTCAGCTTTTTCCTGGCTGTCACAATGCCCTGCCCGTATATCGACTTCATGAGGGATAATGCACACAGCTGGTCTATTTCCCTGAAGACCGATCATGACATATTTGTGTTCACGATGGCTTTACACATCATTACTGGTCTTCAAGGAATATTCCTCCTACTAGTTCACTTTTTCGTAGAACGAGCTTCTGGTGAAATCACCAAAAAGTTGTCTTCTAGCTGGGATGAGCACTCAGACGTGGACAGCGACGATCTTTGGGAGAAACATCCGTATATTTATGACTGCTAGATAATTTTCTATGTTTTATATCTGTTTTTCTCTTGAATTATGTGGAATCTTGAATAAAAGTAAGAACAATACATGTTGCAAATGAAAAAACGAACTATCAAAGTTTTAGACATACAGTCAAACCTCGATATAACGTACCCTCTGGCGGCCGGCTAAAGGGGTAAGTTATATCGAGGGCAGAGGCCTCAAGGCCTGGGTTTAATCCCTCAGGCATCCCCGATCTAAAACAGTGTTCGTGAAAAGTGTTTTCGAAATTTTGTCTGATTTTTCCTGACATTTTGGCTATATACCTATATAAAAATCAACATATTTCATTTCCTGTGCTACAGTAGAACCTGGATACAACACCGCCCGATATAACACGACTCAAAAACGGACCGATTTGGTCAGCTTTGACTGAAATGTAGTCAATTAACCCTCGATACAACACCACCCTATGGTCGCTCCCTTGGGTGGTGTTGTATCCAGTTTGACTGTAAGAAGAATTCTTCTTTAGATTAAACGAAAAGGCATTAACCACTTGATTTAGCGAGAGTTGGGCTATCGAATGGTCTATTACTCATACCTATAGCAGCGTTACCCACTGTTGATGTTCCTTTCTAAAAAGAAGACTATGATGACTACAGAAAATGTTGCAGCAGCAGAAAAAGAGCAAAAACTGTATTGGATTAGTAAATATAACACAAGGGTACGTTATATCGAGGGTAACGTAAATATCAGTGTTACCTGCAAGGGGTACGTTATATCAAGGGTACGTTATAGCGGGGGTGAACTTATTCTAATTTGAAATTAATCCAACCAAAAGGTCTCAAGGCGTACGTTATATCAAAAGGTACGTTATATCGGGGGTACGTTATATCGATGTTTGACTGTATAACATACAGACAACAGAAAAATGAGCGAAAATGAGCATATAACGCAGGGGCTAGGTGAAAACCTGCTTAACGAATACCCGCTCAGAGAAAACATTATATAGAAAGAGAATAAAAACCAGATGATGGGTTTTACAAGTGAATTTTGAACAGTAAAATCCTACTTGTGAACCCATTATCTGATTTTAATTTTCTTTCTATTTAATGCTTTCTCTAAGCAGGTTTTCACCTGGCCAACGCAGGGCTCTCAGACGTCATTTTTTAATACCCCAATTTTTTTCATTTTTAAGGTTTCAGTCAAAAATTTTTTTTTGCTTCAAAATGGCAATAACCACTGGATAAGATTACTTTTTTATTCCAAAATGGTCAAAATATCCTCTTTTAATCAAATGTCTTTTTTCGAATAAAAAAAAACTGAGAGCCCTGATGTAACGCAAAATGTTTTCAGAGAAGAACATCTTGAAAATTTTCGTGTATGAAAAATTTAATGAGAGAACTGTTAGTTTTTGTCAAGAGCTTCGATTTGACTGCATTTTTGGTTTTACGTCCACTTGGAATTACACCAATAACATTTCATCCCGATGAATAACATAAAATCAAGGGTCAACTATGCAACTAAGTTAGACCTACTTTTTGATTATTATTTTTTAAATTAAAAAGTAACACGGTATTTTTTAAACTCGATGTCATGAATGAATTCAGTTATTACTTATTTATATCAATTCAGATCAATTTACTTTTGAACTTTGGTCAAGGTCAATCGAACGTTGATATCTTTAATTTTTACAGAGTTCTTCTACTCCTTTTTACAGCAGTATATTTTCCAACTAAAGGCAAATCTAAACCGTATTATATTTTTTAAACAAACTTACTAAATAACAAAAAATTATTTTGAAAATGCATTTTATCTATTTTCGATGATATAGACTATAACAAGGAATAAAACTTATTAGTGTAATAATGTCACTACGAGCAATATTTTTTATTTCGTTTCTAAGTTATTGTTTGCGCACATGTGAAATGCAAGGTAGGTATAGCTTTATTAGTTGGGTGCAAGTGAATATGCAAAAAATTGACACTTTGAAAATGTTACTTTTTATTTTAAAAGATATCTTCAAACTAAAATGTTGCTAGAAAAACACCTGTAGGCAATAAAACATTATCGGAATTCAATTTTTCCGTGTTCTCTTAATAAGGCGGCACCCCATATTTTTTAATTTATATTTCAGAGTTAGGGCCATTTTTTAATTGACAGTTGTCAGATTGTTGGGGGTTTGAAAATATTTCTAGAAAACTACAGTCCACTCGGGACCAGCCTGAGGTGCCGGTTATCGAAAGTGGGATGTACCTTATATATTTTTTTTTATATTTCATTCCATAATCAGGTTGGTTGATAAGTTCTGAGACTGATTTTTTATGATGAAACTTATTAATTCAAAATGATTCATCATCCTATAGATATTCAGTATGTAATTTAGTGAATAAATATACGGTAAGTAAGGTACACCCTGTAAAATAAGCTTTGGCGTCTAATAGCAAAAAAATTCTGACCTGAAAGTATTTATATTAATATTGTATCTATATTAAAAAATGAAAAAAAAACCAAAAATTAGTGTTTTTTTACCCAAAATTGCTGATTCGTGAACCCTACAGTAAGGGGATATTAGCAATACTCTCTGGGTATTAATGTCTTATATTTCCGGCCCTTCGACTAGATAAAGATGCGTCTGTATATCTGTCAAGTTGTAGCGTTTATGAGACAAAGAAACTGCTACTTGGGTCAATGCTCAACATCTTATTACGGTTATGATCTGAAGTACATAGGTACCTACAACGGTCCAATTAACAATGACTACACGAGTAGATGGACCGACTACTCGCCCTATCAGTATGGAAATAGTTATGGTTATAGCAATGGAAATAGCTATTATCCATCAAATAGTTACAACAGCTACAATAACTACTATGCTGGTTATAATGGATATAATAACAATAACTACTACACTTACCCCTATTACAGCATTTAGGGTGAGCAAATATTTCATACTCTGATGATGGCCCCCTTCTCTGATAGTTGTCCTTTCTAGGATCGATCTAGCAGCGTCTAGAATAGCAAATGCCATTTTTTAACAGTTTGGCTATTTTCAGATGAATATTTATATGTTTCAAAGCCTTAATCTTGAAATTTGTTTCGAACAAAGCTCTAGTTATATTAGTTTTACGTTTTTTTATAATTTTTAATAAATAAAGCACATTTTTCCTTATAGTCAAGATTTTTAAATTTGCGTAAAAAGTCTTAAATTAGTCACCAATTTTACTTGACATAACAAGGTTTGCCATCGGAAATTTTTTAAGAAATGACTTTTTGAGCAAATAATATTTTGACATTTTTCCTAAAAAAATGGCAGCCTTGCAGACATCAAAAGGCTATAGCAAATGTCATTCTTTTTTTCAACAGTTCGGCTATGCTGTTTGTCTAACTGATGAAAAACGTGCTTACTCTTTATTACACTAAACTTTAACGAGTAAACACAGTAGCAGTAAGCAGTGATAGCAAGACTAAAACGTTTTCTTCTCAATTTGCTGATCTATTTTTTCAACAGTTTCCACCTTGCTGATATACTCCACTTCACATTCAACGGTCAGTGAACCGTCCGAATGCATAGCCTTGAGCAACGTTTCTGAGCTGACAACCACAGAGTGCACATTCTTGTTAATGATTCCTTCATCTAGTTGGACGTGCTGGCCAGCTGGGTCAACAGCAAATAGTCTCAGAGCAGCTGTGGTAGCAGTATTTTTTTTGCTGAATAGACTCTTAGCATATTGTAAGTCCTTAAAAAATTAACTTACTTCTGATTGAGTTTCATCAGAGAGGCAAAGATTCTAAAAAACGTCAGTACTTTTACAGTTGCATGGTGGAAACTAAGGCGAAATATAATCAGGTTTGTGACTAACGCCCATTATTTTTATCCATTTTTACTTTCCAAAAATGAGATGGTCCAACATTTAAAGGGGGGAGCTACACACATTTGAAGATTCGGCCTCGGCGGAGCAGTCGGTAATCGTTTTTGTTTTTGGCCCAAAATGGCGCGCACGTTCGATTCCACCTAGTGTCACGCTAGTTATTTTGGCTTTTTTGACCAATGTCTAATGGTAATTAGAGTTGCTGATACCGAATCTGGCGCTAAAAAAACATGCGCAGGACTTTGGGCCGAAAAACACAAACGCTTACGCACTGTGCAACCAAGGCCATTTTTTTCCTCCCCTTTAATTAATTCTGACATCTACAAAACCATCATTTAGCTTTTTTGAAAAATTTACAAAGCCAGTGAGCGCTAGGGTTCTGAGTTGACATTGCTAATTATTCAGTTCTTAAGTTAGTTTAACAGCTTACTTGAAGAGGTTCATCACAGACAGTGGTTAGGATTTCATGAGCTACATCTATTTCAAATGATATGGTAAAAGTGTCATCAGGAATTTGAGGATAGAATTGACTTTTCTTGAGATAAGCAACATAGTCAGAGTTACTAGGATTTGGATGAATGCGCATGGAAATTTCTTTGCCTTCAATGTTTTCCACCCATACTCGTTTGCTAAACACTTTTTGTATTATTTAAAAATAAAAGAGTCACTTGCATTCTATAGTCGATCTTTATGTCGTCGCTATCTTTAGCATCATCCTGCTTCAAGCAAATAAACACGTATTCATGACTATCTTCTTGGTCTCCGCTGGGATATAGTTTCATGCGCCAAGTGAGTTCCTTATCGTCACAAGGTAATTTAATCACATGCTCCAAATATGGTTTGTAGCAATGAGAAAAATTTTCTATGGTCCAGCTTTGTTCGATGTGCTGCAAAAGAATATTCGTCTGTAATCGAATATGGGCACATATTTGAGTTAATGCGTCCTGATTTTTTTAGATAATGTTTTTAGAATAAAATTTTTTTTCAAAAAAAAACTATAGCTTGAAGTCTTATAACATTGTATAAAACATTCTTTGCAAATTGTAAAATTTTTTAGAGAGTAAAAAAATAGGCAAACCTTTTTCTTGCGGTAAAAAAACTTTTTTTGGTGCAAAGAATTCGTCGTAGAAATACTTTTTCTTGACTTAAAAAATACTTTTTTTCTCCCAGAAAGCATATTTTTCTGCATGAAAATTTGGGCGCTAGTAGCGAATACCCCCAGAATCCGACCTTTAAAAAATTGCTGTAACTACCCTTGCAAACAACAAGTTTAGGCTTAGCTCTTAGGCTTGGGGGTAGGCAGCGTACGTAAGTTGTGACTAATAAAGAGTTTTACGCATATTTTCCGGCGTCTGGGACATAAATTCGGGTACTTTTTAGTTAGGTAAAAAAGGTGAAAATCGTTGGGGGGGGGGGGGGGGTATTCGCTACTAGGGTCAAAATTTGTTTTACAGCAAGAAAAAATTTACGGCAAAAAAAAGTTTTTCACGAAAAAAATGAGTATTTCTGTGGCAGAAAAAAAGTATTTTTGCAGCAATAAAAGTCTTTTCACGGCAAGAAAAAGGTTGCTAGTGAAAAATGCTCACAGTTTTTTTTTTCCAAAACATTAGCCCTTTCGAACTACTTTGCAATGGTCGTGAAAATATTTTTTGATAATAAAGTATTACCTGAACTTTAATCTCCGTTTTTATGTTAGCTTTGACTTTGTTTTCGTCAGCTTCTTCTTGCAGACTATCAAGACTCTCCTTCAAAAGCGAAAGAGAGCAGAAATCCATTTGCTCTTCGCTAGTCTCTTGGTGCAGTTTGAATTTCACTTGTTGTGAAGCGGACTTTTGGTTAGAATAGGCATGGGGGTATAACTCCAACTTCCACTCAATACCAGATTGCCTAGGTGGACAGAAGGGAAGGCTGGAAAACAGTGACCAACACTAGTCAGCTTCAGCAATGTTTTGAACTGAAATCAATCCATGAGTTTGCAAAATGTCTTCCTTAACTTTGTGTTTAACCTTTTCGATTCGCCAATTCAGTTTGGCTGAAGCCATGGTCACAATCATGTTTTGTTTAGACACTTTTTTGCAGGACGGGAAATCAGGCATTTTACAGCTAAAATGTTGAGGCGTTTTCTGCAAAATATTAGTATTTTAGCTAGTTTTCCCTAAACCTTTTGTGTTTTGGTTTAACATCTTCTCAAAGTTGGATAGAAGAAAGCAACAAACCAAGAATTAAACCGAAAGCTTGTTCTTCAACCCTCCACAATCTTTTTGATAACCGTGGGCTCGTAGCCAAAATGTAGAGTCTTCCGTATTTATTTTGAAGCTTTTTGCATTAAAATTTTAAATAAATGATTTTTATATTTGGAACATTCAGTAAAAAAATACTTCAATTTTAATGAAAAAATTTTGCGGCCAAGGATCGAATTTGATACACATTAAAATTAGAAAAAAACAACCGGGTCAAACAATTTTCGGATTTCTTTCATGAAATATAAAAGTAGAGATTTGAAGTAATTTTTTAAGTTTCAATGGTGGAAAAAGCTAAGCACCTAGTACAAATAGCTACATCGAAAAACAAACCTCTATTGCTGGGTACATCTTGCAGGGGAATCTTAATCAATTTTTATAGTTTTTTTTTTGCAAAAAATGCAAACAAAATGAATAAGCTTATTTCGGTCCAATAAGTTTCAATGTAATATGATTTATATCAAGTAGAGACAGCCCCTAAAATAAGTTCAGTATCTTATCTTTAAAAATATCTAGTTAGAGAGAAATTTAACAAAAATGGGTGATAAACTAAATGTTATGCCGAAACGTTTAAAGCCTAATACAGTCGAACCTGGATGAACGGACATCCCTCGGGACCGACGGAATGTGTCTGTTTATCGGGGGTCCGTTTATCCAGGTTTGACTGTACCGTAAACTGCTTACAAACTCAATTTTGACCAAAATTTGGTGAGGTTATTAACCGTTTAGATAAAACAAGCATTTAAAAATCTATAAAATCTTAATCTTTAATGAAAAAATTATTTATTTCTAACAAACAAAATCATAATTTGGTTACAAGTAAAGAGTTTTTCTTTCAACAATTTGATTGACAACTGTTTCACCATTTGGCTGTATTTGTAGCTCAAGGTGTTCTTTTCCAACAATTTTTTCTATTGGGTTCTTGGAGTGTAGCTGAGCGTATGTAGATATAATAACGTATCTAACAGCGCATAGCAGCGAAGTCATGATGCTTAGCAAAATGAACACCAAGCAGGTATACTTAAAGACGTCTTGATGGGTTTCTAAGCCAACTTAGGGGAATGTTTAACACATTTGACATAGTCTTCAGGCAGTACGATCAAAAGGTACAAATATAGCAGAGCTAGAGCAGTGTAGACTATTATCCACACAAGCTAAAGTAGAAGCTGGGCGTTAATTTTTTAAATAACCTAAACTAACATTGGACCAGAGGTAGGCAGCAAAAAATGCCTGTCTTTTTGTTTCAGTCCAACCAGCAACGAGATGGGAAAGCAACATAACAAGACCATTAAGCCAAATGACCAAATTTTGCTTATCGAAATACCCAAAGTGTTAAGCACAAAATTTCAAGTAGAGCAATTGTAAAAGTCGCAATCTAAAATACTTATTGTTTGCAAAAAATTAAAATATTTGGTACTTTCTCCTATTTACCGGGCCACCCTAATTTTTGAATTTTTTCTCGTTTAAACAAGAATTTTTCTCTTTTTGTTTAGGATTCATTTTTTTTTTCAGTGTTGTATTTTAGAATTCAACTTCAAAGAACATGAAAACAAAGAGGACAAATTTATTGTCTGGAATAAATTCGTTGTGTGGAATACAAGTCAAAAATTTGACTCCAGAAGTGGAACATAATATCTGGACGAGAAAATTTCTGCGCCATACAAAGTCAGAAACATATGATTGAAACAAAGATTGAGCAGTTCCGAATTATTTCTCGTGATGCCTCTTGTACTCTTGTTAAATCAAAGTCATGGTAGTTGCAAAAGTAGTAGTCTTGTTCACACAAGAAAAAATTAAAAAATTAGGGTGGCCGGTAAACAGGAGAAGTACCAAATATTTTAGTTTTTTCACCATTTAGTTCTTAAGTTTCATACAGTCATCTGCAAAAGCCGGCTAGGCCCGTGGCCTAGCCAAATTTCTTTATAAGACGGGTTCAATTTCTGGCCAGGCCGAACTTTCACCGACGGACCGGGCCGGCTCTTCTCTGCCCGTACAACAAAATAAACTTCAACGTTATGTCGCAGAAACAAATTTTTTCCTATTTAATCAAAAATTTAGGAGGGGGTGGCTCGAGAAATAAATTCGCCGGTCGGGCCCTAAAATTTCGGCCACTGCACATGTCGGATTTCAGATTTATTATATGGCTGAAATATACGTTAAACTTTATACAGCTGGGAACATTTAAAGTAATAATTTATATATCGATTGCTAAATTGACATTTAAATATATATACTTACTTTGTATTTAACACTGAATATTTTGATTAAAAGTAGGAAAATTAGCTTTGTAAGATAGTGAAATCATATTCTTATTAAAATAGCAACAGTAAAAATGATCGAACTAGTGCGTATAAAATTTTTCAATATTCAGTTCAAGACCTTTTAAAGACAAATTTTTTTTATGTGAATTTGTTAAACTGAAATACTGTTGGGAATAGTGCTTTCACAGAAAATATTTCACATAAAAGTTTTATATTTGTGTCAACTGCTAAATCCAATCAAACAGTTAATCTTTTAAAGAAGGCCTGCATAATATTGAATGACATATTAATATTAATTATATTTTACTGACCGCCAATATGCTTCTATATGAGTCTGCCAACACATGTAAGCAATTTTTCATATCCTATTCAGATCCGAAATCGAGGCGCCAATATTTCTTATTGACTTGTGCAAAATTAGAGAAAATTTCATTTAATACGATATGTCTTAAAGGACCATAGCCGTTGCAGACAACGAGAATTTTACACGTTTGAATGCGCGCGGGACACTTTTTTGTTTGTTGTTGTTTTTCAAACGAAGTTAATTATATAGAGAAAGGCATCGACGAACAAGTTACTTGTTGTTGCAATGGTAAAGTGCGTCAACCGGTATTCTTTGCTAGTGGGTTCGATTCCCATTGCCGGCTTTGATTTTTTGATGATTTCATTATGAGTTTACTAAAAAATATTCCTGAATATTCGGGTAATGAAAGTGGTGTCCCGCGCATTGAAACGTGTGCAATTCTCATTGTCGGCGACGGCTACGGTTCTTCAATTACAGGGCTCAAGATAATATTTTTATAATGAAGTTCCTAGCGTCTCAAACGCGCATAGATTTTAATCGACAAGTTTTGTTATAAAATAACTTATAAATTAAGGTTTAGACCCGAAATACAGTAAATTTGTTGAAAATAGTTAAAATTGTCTTCGAACAGAAAGAAGAAGCTGACCTTTCACCATAGTTTATAAATCATGAGCAGTTTGTTGTTGCCGCCGCAGTTCACATCACAATTAGACCGGCACTTGCAGAAAGTTTTGCGATTTGATAAGAATACCGTCAGTCGGTTCGCAGCAAAACATTAGCCTGTCTGCAAGGAAAGGTCAGTGCCCACCAGTCAATGATAATCCGCTGTCTGAATGTGCAAGGTGTCCCAAAAACCTCTACACCATAAAGGCACTGTAGGACCTGACGATACTTCACCTTGGATCGACCACCTTCAGAGTTCTTGTGAGAGTTCTAAAGACTTCTTGTCCGCATTTTACAGCGACACTTGTTAGTCGACAACTATCGTATAAACGTTACAACAATTTTTTGCCTAAGACATTTTTTATGCACTTTGTATTGTTAAAACCTTCTGAATAGGTTTTTTGGTTTAATAATGCTTACCTCGAAACAACAACAAAAAACGTTTTATAAACCTTATATCAAACAAAGACACATTGTCAGTTGTGTGCACTTTAAACGTTTGCAAAAAAGATAATAATCACGGGTTGCTCGTTTTCCTTTCTGCTAATATTAATCTATCACTATAACTCGCTCACCTTTTCATCTTTAATTTATGTGATTTATATAAAACCTTGTGCCTATTTTTTAACATAGAACGTCCGACAAAATTTTTTGATTCTTAAAAATCTCTGGCTTATATGTGGCTTTTTGCTTTTTATATCAGTTGAAAAATTATACGGACCAAATACCGTATAACTTCTTTTTTCTGTTCACATTTGTTGACAGTCCGGCTTTGCGATGTAAAAAAAACTAGTAAAAGAATTAATAGTTGGATTAAGAACATCATTATCAGAGTTTCAAAAGATCTTCGAATAATACTTTAAAAGAAAAATCGCCACAGAAAAAAAAACAGTTAAAAAGTTTTTTTGATAATTTTATAACTTTTTGATTTTATTGAACATTTTGAACTTTATCTTTATCTACGATAAAAAGGGAGATTTATAAATGGTTACACCAAACAAAAAAATTTTTTACTAGAAGTATTTTTTAAAGACTCTTTATGAAAAAATTTTAAAAAATTTAGAATGACCAAGTCAACAAAAATATGTCTTTGAGTAGTCCCAGGTAAATGGTATTTACTTTAAAAATATAGATAAATATAAATTTTCAAAATAAAATTCCAGGAATATTTCGACCGCGATGATGTACTCATTTGCCCAGCGACCAGACACTACAGTTTATGACGAGCCATTGTATGCTCATTACCTTAAAGTGACTGGCTACGAGCACCCTGCTCGACAACAAAAATACTTCAGGCTCAGTGCCAGGATGGTGAACAAGTGGTCAGAGACTTAATCCTCAATGAGCCTACTGCTAAAAAGCCGATCACTTTCTTCAAGCAAATGACCCACCACTTAGTAGACTTAATGAAGATTTCTTGCAACAAACTAAGAATATCATATTCATTCGAGACCCTCAACAAATAATCACTTCTTATGCTGAAGTATTGCCTAATGTTACTATCCAAATATTGGGATTGAAAAGCAGTGGACTCTATTTAACCAGCTTACTTCTAGAGCAGCCGATGAAAACTGTTTGCCTATAGTGCTGGACTCCAATGAGATACTCAAAGACCACCCAAAGTGCTTCGCAAGTTGTGTGATGCCCTGAAGATTCCTTCTATGAGGAGATGTTGCACTGGGAAGCAGGTTCAAGGCCAGAGGATGGAGTCTGGGCTGAGCACTGGTACAAGAACGTATGGCAAAGCCGGCTTTGAAAAACAAAAAACAAGTACGCGTACTTGCCCGCAACATTTGGTGCCTTTATTAGAAGAATGCAAGCCATTCTATGAACGCCTGTTGTACATTCATTGAAAGCATAATAAAATATGTCATTGTGATTCTCTTTTTTTAATCGCTTTCATTATGCTGTGCCAAATGCTGTGTGATAAATATTGATTTGTTTTTAAAATAAACTTTTTTTTAATCGTGTCACACTTTCACGACTTCTCAGAATTTTTTCACTAATTTTTTTATAATAATTTTCAAAACTTCAGGGGCCAAGGTAAAGCAACTTAAAGGAGGGGTAAAAGCCATTTAGGTTTAAAAGGGTGGCTTCCAGGGCGCAGTGCGTAAGCGTTTGTGTTTTTTGGCCCAAAATGGTGTGCATGTTTGATTCCACGTGGTGGCACGCTATTTTTTGCCTTGTTTGGCCAGTTTTAGACAGAATTAGACTTTTTGATGCCAGATTCAGAATCAGCAACCCAAATTACCCCTAGAACAGGTCAAACAAGCCAAAAAAAGTAAAATGCACGCATGGGGATCGAACCTGCGCACCTTTTTATGACCAGAAAACACGAACGCTTACGCACTGCGCCACCGAACCCACTTTCCAAATCTAAATGACTTTTCCGCCTCCTTTAAAAGAGTGCCCAGATACCCCTAAAAGAAAAAATCACCTTATTTAAAGGGCCATTCCCGTCTCCGACAACGAGAATTTCAAATGTTTGAATTTGCGCGGGACACTTCTCTTTCGTCTCGCACTGTACACTTTTGACTTGCTTCGAATGACTCAAAAGAGCAAAATGAAAGACGAAAGAGAACTGTCCCGCGCGAATTCAAACATTTGAAATTCTCGTTGTCGGTGACGGCTATGGTCCTTTAAGGATATTTAATCACTCTATCTGTGCAAAAAGAGCTTCTTTGTGATTGTTTAATGATGAGTCATGCTCGGAATCATGTCCGAGGCAGGTCTGTGTATGCATCTCAACTACAAGGCCTCGACTTGGAGTTTAGATGCCCACAACCACATACCTTAGACACAAATCACTCGAAAGTGACTCTAGCGCATGAAAAATAACAAGTATACCAGAGCTTCTTTGTGCGGTAGGCCCCGGTATATGAAATTATGTTAAATTCCATCTTTGTAGAGTATCTAGGCACCCCTTCAGGTTGGCTTACCTTGCTCCCCGTTTTTAAAAAATGCTTTCCCCTTTTGGAACATGCTTAAACAGTGATAAATAAGTTTTTCACTTCTGTGAAATAGTGTACTTTAGCCGAAAATTGTGTACTGAAAAATTTTGATAAAAAAACAAGAAGCTTAATAACCTATCTTTCTCGATAGCTATAAACATGTTTACTACAATTCGTTTTTTTGTTTGTTTTCGGGTTTTTTCTTTGCAAAACTTATTTGTTTTCCTTAAAAAGCAGAGAAAGAAAATTGATTAATATGACCTCTGGACTACCAAAAACGACGATAAAGGAATGAAGTGTGTGATAATAAACGCTTTTATCAATAAAGTACGTAGATCAAATCAATGTCACGCCTGTTAATAGTTTGCATTTAAAAGAAATCTTAAGATACACCATTTAACTTTTATTTATTTGCATTTTCAAGCAAAATGAAGCAACAATTCTATCAGCAAAATGCCAACATCCAAATCTTTATCAAAGACCGTCTCTATCCCCGTAGTGAAGCCAAGGTTTCTGTGTTTGATAGTGCTGTTCAAGGAGGTGATGCTGTGTGGTAAGTTTTATTCATTTTCCATCAAAAACTTAGCTGCAGTCGAATTTCGTACAAATTAACACTCTTTCACCTTCGAGCTTGATTTGTTTACGAATTTGTAACAAAATTCACCTCATCTAATTTGTCAGTGTAATCTGAAAAATTATAGTGCTTCTGATTCTACCACAACTTTAACTGGCAGACCTGATTTCCCGCTTCTGTAACTGATTCGGAAAAGGAATGAATCAGCAATAAAAAGGCGTGATTCAGAAAACAGACTGTCCAATTTTAACGTTTAAACACTCTGGTCTCGATTTGTTTGGACCTCTTTTCAAACACGGGCGACAATATATCGACATCTTAAAATTGTGTGTTTTTCAAAAAAGGATCGGAAAAAACTTAATTCTATATTTTTTTTGATAAGACAACAGCTTTAAAAATGTGGTTAAAAATGTTGAACTCTATGCGGAAACATATCTGAGAGATTGCCACTACATCGATTCTCAGCTGTAAATGGTTCAACTCTTCATTTAATGTACACTTCCCAAGGTTCACTTTTGTGTAACGAACACTTTGAGTTTTATTTCATTATAAGGCACATAAATAGAGACTGCACTGAAAATTATTTAATAAATCTTTTAGGGAAGGTCTGCGTATCTACAATGGAAAAATATTCGGCTTTGAGCAACACATTGAAAGACTACAAAACTCAGCCAAAATACTAGCTTTCACTGATATTCCAACTACACAGTTTATTCTGAATGCCGTAAAACAAACACTTCAAGCTAACAAGTTTTACAACGATGCCCATATTCGACTGACACTTACCCGTGGTGAGAAGATCACTTCAGGAATGGACCCGAGACTTAACCAAAGTGGCTCCTGTCTTATTGTTCTGGCTGAATACAAGCCTCCAGTCTATGACAATGCTAAAGGCATCAAGCTTGTTACTTCTCATATAAGACGTAATTCACCTATGCACTTGGACTCTAAAATCCACCACAACAATTTGTTGAACAATATTTTGGCTAAAATTGAGGTATTTTTAGCAGTGTTGTAAGCGGCATCGGTATAGCACCAACAGCTCGCAGCACCGCACAGGTGCCGTGAGCTGGTGCCAAAATTTTTCAGTTGGTGCGATGAGCTGGGATCGGTGCCGAAATTTCAGGGTCGGTGCCGTAAACTGGTGTTCGTGGCATAATACTAAGATTTACAACACTGATTTTCAGTATATTTCTTTTATACAAAATTTTCATAATTTTTAGGCTAACCTCTATGGAGCAGACGATGCTATCATGCTAGATAATTGGGCTTTGTCTCAGAGACTAACGCCTGCAACATTTTTCTGGTGAAAAATGACATTATTTGGACCCCTAATGCTGATGCCTGCCTTCCTGGAATAACTAGAGCAAATGTGATTAAACTAGCCAAAGAGCTAGGCATTCAATTGGTAGAACGCAATATCTCTGTGTCTGAGTTTTACACAGCAAGTGAAGTGTTCACTACTGGCACAATGGGCGAACTGACACCCGTATTTGAAATAGATGGAAGACTCATTGAGAACAAAGACAACAGTGGTATAAGAGCTAAACTGACTCAAGCTTACAAGTCTTTAACTGAAACTTCGGGTGTTTCTATTGATTGAGCTAAATAAATTACGGCTCAAGAAACTGAATAAAAATTATTCTAATTGGTTGGTGTATTCTTATGATAATGCACACATCGATGTCCCCGCAAAATATTGCAGCTCAAATAAAGACACAAAGTCTTGCAGAGAAGATGGCGACAATAACTAAATCAAAAAGCTTTAACTAAGTTGAGAAAAACTACCACTTTTCTCTAAAAACAGCAACGAAAATCAAAAATACAAAATTGTACGCGTAAGCTAAAGTTTCGTTCTGCCAAGGGTATAGTTGTTTGAAAATTTTTTGGACGATACGTAAAATTGCCTCCTTTTATATTAAGAAGTACCTCATTTTTTTCGTTTTAGTCAAAAAAGCGAAAAAGTAACTCCTTTTTGTGAAAACGTGCCCTGGTACCGGCGGATTCGGACCAGCAACCTCGGCTATGAGTATATGAAGCACTACACCAACGCCTCAAATTTTGAGAATTGCTCAGAACCCCTCATCAAGAGTGGCCAAAAGCCAAAAATAACTGGGTTTCTGGAGTTTACTGAAGGGGAGTAAACTTTTTGCGAAAAATCGATTGAGCGGATCAGAATTCCAGTTAGATGGGCTTAGTCGCCCAGAATTCCACACTGATCCATCCTGTACCACTCCAAACCATCCCAAATCTGGAATTCCGGGCGATTAAGCCCATCGGACTGGAATTTTGACCCACTCAATCAATTTTTCGCAGAAAGTTCACCCCCTTAAGCAAACCTCAAAAAACCAGTTATTTCTTGCTTTTGGCCACTCTGGATCGGTTTCTGAGCAATTTTAATAAAAAGAGGCGTCGGTGTAGTATATACCAGTACCAGGGCACATTTCCACAAAAAGGAGGCACTTTGTCGCCATAAAAGGGGCCTTCTCAGTTTCGTCCGAATTTTAAAAAAAATGTTCTTCATATCGAGGGTTTGACGCTACTCCTTTTTAGCTCCCCCCATCGTTTTTAGGAGTACCTAAAACGACTATTTTTCAAAAAAAAAAGTTATGCAAAAGCCGATGTTAGTAATAGCCAGGCCCTGAACCTAAGCCATACACTACCTACCGGCCAAAGCCTTAATTATTGGGGGGGTATAACCGAGTAGCGCCGAGGGTTCGTTATATAGAGGTGACACAAAGTGAGCTGGCAGGGTAGAAAAAACTTCAAACTACATAACTATTAAAAAAATCATGTATGTAAAATGTGGTCTTGCCAAATCAGGACCGGAAGGGCTTTTTGCTGCATTAGTCATTTCAGTAAAAAAATCAAAAACATATTTTATATTTATAATTTATGCTACTGAAGAGAAAGATTGTTGAATATCATCAACATGAACTATGCAAAATTATTGTCTTTCTTTAGCATTTTAATCATCTTTCTGAAGACGGAATTTTGAGCAAATGTTGCAAGTCTATCCGAAAAGAAATAAAAGTAGGTCTTCTAGTGTTTCACATTTAAAAATGCAAATTTTTTTGGCAGAAAATGTCGGAAGAGCAATAACAAAAAGAATTTTTTCACATATGCAAATAGTCAGATACGAAATATGTGTCTAAAATTTCTTCCAGAATAACAGATTGTACCCTTAAAAAATTTATTTTAGATTTTCTATTAACTATATTTTTAGTGGAGTTATCAAAAAAATGAAACAAAAGAATAAATAGCATTTGCAAGTTTGTTACATTATAAATTGAAATAAAATTGTAAAAAAACTTATTCGCCGACTGTAATAATTTAGAGAACACAACAAAAGTTCTAAAAAGCAGTGTTTTTGTGATATACTAGAACCAATGTGTAAAAACCCTCAAGGTAAGAAAACATTTGACTAAACACATACTAGCGTGGCAAGCATTTATAGATTATGAATGTTTCATTAAGTATGTAAAATTATCCAGTTCATTTATGGTATCGAATTTTCAGGCAATCGGAAAGTCTAGGCAAAACTTGTCAAAATAAAAAAGCATTTAACACGCTTAGTCGCTTGATAAATGCCACAACTAAATCAAATAGAGCCGAACCCTACATAAATGAATGCAAGTCTGTCGTTTAGTTTTTTCGTCTATTTCAACTACATTAATTTAAGAGCACGAAAGAAAATGTTCCAGTGCTCCCAAAAAATTTGGCAGGACGAATGCGGTGAGCCAACCACTAGGATGTGGTTTGAAATGAGCGATCTTCAACTGTATGTACATCTCTAACACTCTAAAGCATCTTTTAGCTTGTTGACAATATTCAGGGTTGAATTAAGACTTGGAGTAAGACTTCCGATTAATGGTTGTTCACAATACAATTTTACTTCAACTCCAACTGCGACCTGTTCCGAACGGCTGAAACTTTTGACACCAAAATCCTCTTTTTGGTTGATTTTTATCATATTTTGCTGGAAAACAACACTTCTGATGCCCTTAAATATGTATAACAAGTGTTTAGTTGCAGTATGATTTGGAGCAAAAGGCGTTACCAACACAGACTCACTCCAGCTCTAGCTCCGATCATTGTGAACAGGCCATTACGTTTTTTTAAATTTGTAGTTGCAAAAAATGCGAGATTAGGCGGGTTCATTTAAAAAAGGCTGTTTTCACTAGACAAATTTTTCTGGATATCCGTTAAATCTACGGTCGGTCATGAAAAGTTCTGTAAAAATCCCGAATATGTCACAAGAACACCAATCAAATCCATGTAATGATCATATGTTTTCAGTGACGAATATTTGTTTGATATACCAGCCTGTGTTAAATTTATCGATTGGGCAGTTTAAAGAGGAGCTCCATCTCCATATGCCTCTGAAACATCAACTGCTTCTTTGCATGTTTATACAGTGCTACTGATCTATACTTTGACAGAGCTTATAGACATTTTAAAATTTACTTCAATTTTTTTAGACATACAAATACATAACGTAATTTTTCTAATAACTCCCCACCCTACGGATCTTATATCTCAGCCCAGAGCAAACATTTCGCAAAACTGTTTTATGCGTTTTCTTACTTACCACAAGTTTACCTGATTACACTTTTCAGATTTTGATCGAGCACCCGAAAATCTTAAAATAGACCTCAAACTTTTCCGATTTTTCAGGGGTTGAAAAATAACTCCCCATGGGGAGTTAATACAAGAAAATTGCTAATTAAAATTTCTACTGCCATTTTTATTTATTTTTTATTAAAAGAAGTAGGAATAAGTTTTATGTGAAAAAATTTATATGCAAAAAAGTGCTGCAGTTTTATGTGTCACCTTGTACAACCTTAATAGACATCTTAATAGGGGACAGGTAAAAGGCATAACTCATAATCACGGATGTTCCTCCTCAAAAATCGTTAGTTTTTTTCTATTACCGCATTTCCTCTAATTTAGCCCGGGGCTAAATTTTTTGGATCCCATTTAGAGGGGGGCTAAATTAGAGGAAGAGGCTAAATTAGAAGGGGGGGGCTAAATTTTCTGAGCCTCCTCCCGGGTGACAAAAATTTTGACGAACATCAACAAGTTTATTCGGATTTCATAACAACATAAAATTTACAGGGTGGCGGGACATTTTCGCCGGGATTTGTTTTGCTCATATCTTCTTTCATTAATAGTCTCTCGGAGAGATCTTTTTTTCACGTAAAAGAGAACGTTTGGGGCAATAGAATAATACCTCATTCGCCATTTGTTAGTTTTGTTAACGTGCTTTGCTTACGTGTTAAACTTTTGCTTGATTTCATTCCGTGCCATTATTTTATTTGGGTGGATAAAAGACCAAGTTTACCAAGACAATTAGCCGATCTCAATAAACTGAAGCAAATAATTTTCTGAGCGTTTCCCGCTAAAATTTTCCTGAAAATAATACAGCGAGCAATTAACAGCTACGGTCGGCTAGTTCAACTTGCATTTATCTCCAAGGAGGAAGCATTGATGAAGATTTTCGGAATATTCAACAGATTTGTTGTTTTTCATTGTTAAAATTTGTTTTTCTTTTAGTTTATTTTTTTCAAATGCCATTATACATGTCTGATGTCATTCGAATGCCCGGAGTGTCCTCTTTGAAATAAAAAAGATCTCGCCTAGACACGATCAATGGAAGAAGATATGTGCAAAACAAATCCCGGTGAAAATTTGCGCCACCCTGCACTAACAATGACAAATTCTGGGTTTGGAATGTTAATATCATCGTCATATATAGGGCTAGATAAATCAATCCAGTCAGTTGGATCAATACACTTGGACCAATCCATCCAATTGGACTAATTCAGCCAGCTGAACCAATACAGTCGGAACAATCCAGCCAACTTAACTAATTTAACCATAAAACTGATCTAACACAACCGCTCACCACAGCACAAAACCTAAGAATGAATGAAATGACCGACTTCACTGGTTATATACCCCAAATGACTACGAAAAATCTTTTTCGGTTTAGGGGGGGGTCTAAATTAGAGGCGGGGGCTAAATTCTTTGGATCCTCTCTTGAGGGGGCTAAATTAGAGCGGGAGGCTAAATTAGGAGGCGGGGGCTAAATTACAGGAAATACGGTAATTAAAATAAAGTTTGTTGACGATTTCAGCAAAACAATTAACCAACTGAAACTTTTATGTCTTCATAAAATTATTTGTCATTAATATGTAAATTTTTATAACTTAAACTATGATTCAAACACTTGTTGTTAAAATAAAAACCAACAGATCAGACAATAAAGAAACCAGCATCTTAAAAAAGTAACTTGAAGAAGGAATAACTAAAAATAATTTACCATAAATATCTTTAGGAGCTCCGATTTCGGATAAATAAATGTAGAATTCATTTATCTTTTTGGTGTAAATTTGTTTAATTTCATCATTTTTTGCCAGCGGTAGTAAGAAAACGTTGAGCATATGCTAAATAGATGAAATATTTATATTTTAACAGAAACTTATTGACAAACTTACTATAATTGCCTGACAGATTTCTCTTATCTCATACTCCACTTGTTTGCGCTCTACAATAATTTCTTCTCTATCGCCCATTCCATTTTTGTAAAAGTTCAAAAGGCCATTCTTCTTTTCTCTCATAATGATATTGTTGTCAGCAAATGAAAGGCTACGCCACCTAGCCATTTGCTCTTCAACCCATTTTGGTATGCAGTGAATAGAAGATCTCGTTCCAGCACCGACAGGTCTTTATTCTGCGAGGCACAAAGTTTGACCACTTTGCGCATTGAATCTGCCATGTCCTTGAACATTTTGGCCGAAAATGAAATAAAGTTAGCACAGTATTTGTATACGGAAATCACCTGCTCACAAATTTTAGATAGCGCAACATTTTTTTCTTCATCCTCGGCATTTTTAATCAGACGCTTTTCCTCCAATTGCTTCCATAGCCTCTTAAAACTCCATCTTTTATTACTGGTATCATTTGATCTGGAAATGTTGCAGTTTGGCATTAGGCGTACAATTTTCTAAATGAATTAATAAATAATAGAGGTTTCAGCGCTTTTAAGGAGCATCCCCACTCCAATAAGTCCAATTTCAAATGTTTGAATTTTCGGGCACCACTTTTTCTTATGGAGACAAAATAAATTCAAAATTTGATAGTCATTTTAACCTGAAATTTGAGTTATTGGCATGGACATGCTCCTTTAAAGATGGCTGTTGTTTTTGTAGTGCAAATATTAGAGGGCTGTTGGAAAAGATTTATAGTATTAAAAAAGCGTGCAACAAATTAACTATTAAGTATTTTTATGTAGAAATGTTCTTAAAGGATCAAAAATTATATTCAAAAAACAACCTTTTGTAAATAAGTGTTTCAGAAAAAACCTATGCGTGAAAAAGTAAAGTTTTCGCACAAGTTTTATAATTACTGCAGACATGCATTTTAAAAAAATAATTGGAGAAAATTGACTCAAAATAAATTGAAATCTGGGTGTCAAGTATGAGTTAAAGTAAGTCCATAAAAAGAAGCAATTTAATTTAGTTTTAAAGAATCAGGTTTATTGTGTCTTTTGTGTATTTTTCTATGTTTCTTATATATTCACTGGTCTGTGTATGTATTTTTATATTGATTAAAGAGATGTTGGAAAAGCAACATAGGTAAAATAAAAACAGAAAACATGAAAAGTTGGTCCTAGTATACAATCGAAATGTTTGTTTTGCTTTGGTCCCCCTCTTCATTTTTTTGAAATTTCTTTCTAGAGATTTTATAATGTAACTTTACTTGGTGTATTTTAACTGTCCCATGAAATATAATGCGCATAAGTCTTGAAAATTTGGTTGATAAATTTCTCGAAATAATTCTACTTCTTAACCCCACAGTTTTTCTAAAAATACTGACTTGAACTCATTGGCGCAATCATTTCGCCAATGGCATCTTTTCGCCAATGGTATGTTTTTGCCAATAGCTTCCTTTTTCAAGTAATCTTATTTTTTTGTCAGACACATTACCGTTTATTCTGTAGCTCATCTCACTGGCTACAAAATGAGTGGTAATTTGCATGTCAAAAAATGAAAGCGCTTGAGAAATAAAGCTATTGGCAAAAACATACCATTGACGAAATGATCTCATTGGCAGAAATTTATTTAGCGAAACGATAACGCCCCAACTCATTAATGTATTAGGCTATCTTTTGCTGTGCAAGGTCATTTGACATTTTGCTCTGTATCCCTAACATTTGTTCATATGCGTAAAAAGCAGCAGCAGTATGAAAAATGGTACAAAAATCAAGACCGAAAAATTCAAGGGCAAAAAACTAAGGCAAAAATATTCCAATAGTATACTAAAGCCAAAAACAGAGTTGAAATGCAAGTGCAACGACACTACTTATAATTTTTGATACATCAAATAACCTCCAATACTATAACCTCTGATAATCCTGCCCCTTACTTGAAAAAAAACCATAATTTCCCCGCATTCATTTGTGCGCAAAAATAAGGTCACTGAACTTTCACATAAACACTGTTTAAAGTTGTATTTTAACTTCTTACGAGGAAGAACAAAAAAAGTGTGGGAATGAAGGAAGTAAATACGGGAATCGTGTAAACAGCACAGATCAATAAAAAAAAATTACAAGATACCTTTTTTTAATTCCATAAAGTGTATTTTAGAAACACATATTAAATAAAATATAAGATAAAAAATTGTGGTTAAAATTTATGTAGATTGCTTTTTACTAAAAAATTTTATTAAGATTTCAAAGATTTTTGCTTCTTGTTTCAATATGTGCTACTTTATTGTTTCTGAATTGATCTGGCTTAAAAAAAATAAAAAAAAATAAATTATAACTTAAAATAAACTTAAAAAAAATAAAAAATAAATTTTTTTTATCAAGATTCAAAAAAATTGTAAAGAAAATTTTGAGATTACCGATATTCTTGGCCGATTTTAGATAAAGTGACCTATTCTTAGCACACACCAGAAAAACACATAGGACGCTTTAATAAATCGGCATACAGCAAACAGAGGAATATTTTTGAGTTCTTAGTGTGCTGATAAACATTTAACTTGAATATCTACGGAATGTAGTCGGAAAATCAAACCCACCCATAGAACAGCCAGGAAAGCACTAGTGTTGAAAATATTGAACTTGTTTATTTTTTTCTTGTTTTTGTCCGTCTTTATTTGTTTCCGAAAAAGAACAAACAATAGATGCAATAGCAAATAATGAATAATATGAGCAAATAACTGTCAGAAACCATGAATTTAAGCAATAAAATTGTTTGTTTACATCATTGGCAGTGTTGTAGTGTTTGACGTTTTGCCATTTGTTGTCTTGTTGGTTAACATTTACCTGACCCATCAAGCGGTAAATAGACAACCGCACTGTCACTGCAATCAAAGCGAAGGCAGCAAAAGCTATGGCCAAGAGAGTGACCAGCAAACAAGCTTCTTCTCTGCTGTGCACTGTGGATGGAAACAGCTTAATTGCTGTATTTACATATTCTGTTGGCATTTTAATAGCTAAATATGCACAAAAAATGCTTAAGAAGGCAAGAACGGCAATTTTCAAAATCTAAATTTCGGTTAATAAACTTCTACGAGAAGATAATCCAACCGTACATTGAAGAAGAGGTAGATTTTAAGAAGTTCTTTCTTTTCATAGACCATTCCGATTAACAATATAACTGGAAAGATGGACGTAAAGCAAATTGACCGGAGCAGTGTCACATCTTCGCTCACGAAAATAATTGTCAAACTGTGCATGTACTCATACAATGCGTAGAACACTAGAAATATCTAAAAAAGGTCCAATTTTTCCCCAATAATTTCATGGTACTTATTTCTTTGTCCACTTGGCCCTATTGACCTATATGACATTATATTTAGCTTGGTCTCCCTGTTGTTTTTTCTTGAAAATGCCTTTCCTTCCCCCCTTGTAGCTATGTTAATATTGTGATCATGGTGACTATGGTTAATATGATCACCTTCGAAACAACAGGGGACCAAGCTAAAAATTATGCCCCTTAAAGTTCATAAGCCCGTCCACTTCCTCTATTAAAATTTAAAATAGAGTTTCAGAAATGTTTTGATCAAAAATCGATTTTCACCTGTGCCGGTTATGGAACATAATTTTAGCTCTCTTATTAGTCTTTGCCGTCATCCCATTTTCTCTGATCTTAGGTATTATTTTTTTTGTTCTTATTTTTAGCCTTCAATTAAGCCTCCAGTTCTGGAGGGTACTTAAATACTTTATTTCGTGATTCATACCTATAATAGTAAATACTATACAAGATTTTGGACTGGATAGGGCAATGGTTTACCAAGATTAAATAACATTTAACTGATATTTTTGCTCGATATTTAATTTCATATTCTTTTTACGAAAAAAACTAATATGAGATTTTAATTGTTGACTTGGGATAGTCATAAAACATAAATCACATCGAACACACTTTCACAAAAAGGGTACTTTTGTGTTTTCAATCTTTCAATTGGTTGTTTGTCACAAAAACAAGATGTTTAAAAACAATTAGTTAGACAATGTGATTAGGAATCATTTTAAAGTGCAAACTTTGCTCTTACTTTTAAGATAAGTTTTATTATTAATTAATTGTTATTACAGTCAAACCTCTCTACTATGGCACCCCCAAAAGTTCGTTCCCGCCTTGGGTCCGACACTTTTTTTACCTCGATTTTTGAAGGCTTTTGCCATTTCTGTTTTGACAGTCTGGTCCCAAATATCGTAAGGATTCCGATTTGCCGATCGTTTTTCAGAATTATAAAGAAAATTCTTCTAAAAAGCAAAAACTCAGTTTAAAAACAGAAATTTTTTGAATTTTCCTGTTTTTAAACTGAGTTTTTGCTTTTTTAGAAGAATTTTTTTATAATTCTGAAAAACGATCGGCAAAATCGAAATCCTTACGATATTTGGGACCAGACTGTCAAAACAGAACGCCATGATGGTCATGCTACACCCACGCTCACAATATACCAAAATGACGCCAGGAATTTAGCTTTTCAAAAATACTAACCATTGACTCTTTCGATTTGAAGGTTTAAGATAAATCACCACTTGTTTGTTGGAGTAGCCATTTTCAAAACGCTCCATTCTTACCTTACAAGCAAAAACTTTGTGCAGAGATAAATATAGCTGAATAATCAAAACAAAAACAAAGAGCAGAATGTCACTGTCATTTTGGCTTTGAATGCAACTATAGTTCATTGTCAAGTTATGACAAAATGTGCAAAATGAATATATAAGTCGTGACACAAATTTTTATAACTTTTTTCCCGCTGGGAAAACTTTTGATTCTGACACCGCATTCGTGTTCAGCGTGGTCGATTTGCTCGTGAAATTTCTTTCGAAATTTCCTTTCCCGTCAAATTTTGATTTCTGCTCAAGACAATAAACATTGAAATTTTAAATTCAAATGTTTATTGTCTTGAACGGAATTCAAAATTTGACAGTGACTCTAAATTTTCAAAAGAAGCTTTACTTTATGAAGACCACACAATGATTTTTTTTCAAATCTGTGTAAAATACGTTTCGCCGTGAAATTTTGAATAAAATTGTGAAATTTGACTAAATTAAGGAAAAAGATATATTATGCCGATCTGATCTGATCTACGGCGATCTGATGTGATCTCAACTGATCTGATCTTTGCCCACCTCTGGAGTCGACTGTACTTACAAACTTACACTCTTTATTTAACACGCAATACGACCCATACACAATTTTACATTCAAAAAACACACATTTCTTGAAGCTATTAAGTCTTTTTTACACCATAGCCAGAGGAAGGAGTCTCGAAATTATTGTGAAGAGCGATATTGAGCGCCCTGCCGTCAACCACATGAGGACCAGCCCACAAAGCGTTATGCATCTAAAAATTGCGTAGCGGAAAAGAGATCGGTAATGCGGAGCTCATTCGGAGAAGAATACCGTAAGTCCTCTAATATAAGACCCCCCTGTGATACAAAATCATGTTCTTGGCATTGTATTTTCGACCCGCTTTTTGAAGAATTCTCTTATACAAGTTACCACACATCTTGTAGCTAGTGAGATGAGCTACAAAATAGGTGGTAATTTGCATGAGAGAGATCTTCAATGGTAGGTAAAAAACACAATGCCACAAACACGTTTTTTGAATTTAAGGGGGGGGGTCTTATATTAGAGGATTTACGGTATGCCACATGGCAAAATGGTAAAAACTTAAAATGGTTTTCAGTGATAGAGTTTCTGGTTTTAGTTGAATGATGCACTGTCTGCTCGTCCACATGTGATTGATGGCAAGCAAATTGCTGCACGGGAAGGTGGAAAGCAGATTAGAGATGTATCCCAATTGTTTGTTGGGCGTCTATCGCGTAGGACTACGGATAAAATGGTCTATGAGGCATTCTTCAAGTTTGGTACTGTTGTGATGTCTTTTCTCAGTTTCTCACATGTCTCAGCACACAAGCATTTTTTGAAATTCTGTTTTTTCATACGGATTCCTGAGGAAGTTTCGGCTACTAGGAAAGGTCAGGAAAACTTTTTTGCTAAAATAACAACTTTTCTATGAAAAAGTATGAAAATTTTTGAAAAAAAAACCGTTTCGAACTGACACCGTATCGAACTGACCGTACACCATTGAAAAGGGGTTGTACTTCTTTTCGACCCCGAAATAGTACCTTTTCTGCACCAAAAGGCTCTTTTCCTGGCCCGAATTTGAAAAACCATTAGTTCTCAGTAATTCTTCAATTAATTTTTTGATTCTTTAACCCATCTTGTAGCCCTGAATCTCAGCTTTCTAACAAGCTGCTGCGTTATTTAGCGAGGTTCCGAAAAATGGCCGAAAAGTGTTCCTCTGACTTCTTAAAAACTCATATGGTCAGTTGATAGTTTGTGAGAAAGCTGAGATCCAGAACTACAAAACTGTTAAAACAAAACTGAAAATTTATCAGAAAATTACCGAGTACAAAGGGTTTTTCAAATTTAAGGCAGGAAAAGAAACTTTTGAGGCAGAAAAGCGGTCAATTTCGGGGTCGAAAAGTATTTCAACCTTAAAAAGGGGCAACATTCCGGAAAAAAGGGACAAGATTTTAGTTTTTTATTTGAAATTTGAAAAAGGGGCAGAAAAATAGACTTTAGGGGCGAAAATTCAATCTGATCGTTAAAAATAATACTTCCAAAGATTCTCCGGTCAAATGTGAAATTTTTTAAAAGGGCAAATTATCACATTCCACAACATCAAACCACGAAAAACACATTTATTTGGATCACTCTCAACTTACAATGAAGGCTCAAATTTTTTCTTTGCAAATTCATAACATTTTTGAATAACGCTGGTTTCAATGTCTTCCTCCTCACAAATAGCTTTGATCTTCTCTTCCAATTCCATCTTCATAGCAACGACTTCACATACTTTGTCTAACTTTTCGCAGCGTCCAAGCAGTACCTGAAACTAATATTATAATAAAAAAAATTAAAAAGGTGAGGTGAGCAGGGTGTTAAAATATTTTCGGAGCTTGCTCTTTTTGGACTGTGAATGCCCGACTAAAAAATTTGATAACTAAGAGAGGCTTTAGCTACAATAAAGAGCTCGTTAAGTGTTCGACACTAAGAACAAGTTGTACAAAGAGGGTGTTAAAGATCATACACAAGTGATAATGTTTCACGTGCGGCAGGAAAACTGGACAAAAGACAGGATAGTAAGATGTTTAAAATTCAAAGATAACCTTCCGCAGATTACTTGTGCGATTTAAGCCAACATTTTTTAAGCCAACATTTTCATTAGACGCTTCCGGTGTCTTTATGGCTTCCGGTGTCTCGGTATTTGTTATCAATGAGGCTGTAAAGACAATTAAACAATGTAACCCAGTTCCCGTGTTTCAAACTAACCATCTTTTGCCAAGTTTCCATTTTGCACAGGCAACTGAGAAGAAACTTCGCTAACCTCATTCTTATTTGCCCCTACTTTCTTAGGATTCAGATACTCGCTCAAGGTCTGCTGCATAGATTTAATGATCGATCTTTTTGGAGTCCTGACTACTGGCATAGCTACAAATAACTCACTGTTTCAAAACTGTTTTGAAATTTCGAGCACTTCAGAATTATAGCGCGTACGATATATTTTCGAATATCCCGCTTCAGAAAACACCAACAAAAAAGTTCGTATCAATAACCTTCACAACTTCGCAACAATTTCGATAAAAAAAACTAACTTCGATTAGCAGAATTACTATCTTCAAATGGCGTCTGAAGAGCCGTTGGGGTAGGGTCAATCACACCCAGCTTAATTTCCTCGTCGATTTGCTTTCCCAAAGCTTGCTGCATGGCCCTCTCGTAAGATGTCTTCGAACACTTGACTTCTATAGTGGCTAATATAAGGCACTCGTTAATTTCAATGCAAAATATAATTAGAACCGACTTCGTTTAGAGGAGACTTCATCCTGAGATCGAGCCAGAAAAGAGCCTCCACCGCTAGCCTCACTACTCATCGGTGATTCATCGTGATTCGAGAGGTTCTGCTGTGCATTCTGCTTGGCTTTATTCTTCACAACTTTTGGAGCCTTGACTTTTGGCGTGACTGGAATATGCTCTTATTCTGTTAAAAAGCACTATAATTCGTAATAAAAAACCTTTTACAGACGAACATTCAGCCAATGTCTGAGAAGGAGTTTTGCCAACCTCATGTTCAATTGCTAGAACTTCAGTCTTGTTCTTCTTCTTCGGGATGGTGCTTTGTGATTTCGGCGCAGCTCTCTTCTTGGCCCACTTTGGCGTCGAAATTGCCGGCAAAGCTGGAAATGAGTATTAGAATGAGATTACATACCGCAATTTTTATGAGAACCAATCCCATGTTCCTACAATGTTAAAATTTTCCGGTGTCTTAGTTATCTCGTAACAGATACGGCGAGGTACTTTTATTGAGTGAAATAATTAGTGCCATGCAAAATTTATATAAAATAAAACTTACATTGTGCAGAAAATATGGCCTCGGCTTCTTCGATCAGTGGCTCTAGGATCTCTTTCGTGACAAACCTGGCCCTAACGCTGACATCCAGATAAGTCGACAAGGAAAGCATGCGTAGGAGTACTGCAACCGTTGAAAAATTAAGCTAAAAAGGGTGTAAATTACCTAAGACCAGAGCAGATTCATATTCTTCTCGCTCGTCTGGATCGAAATTCTTTTTGCTCAACACAGATTCGATCACTGGCTGAATATCTGAACGATTTCTGGGTGCTTTCATAACTGATAACCTAACAAAATGATGATATAAATAAAGCAAGAAAGACATGGTTGTCTGAAAAATATATATCACGGGCGGGGGACAGGAGGGGAGGTGGGCCTCTAATGACCAAAACAGAGAAGTGGAGGAGTGGAAAAGCTTTTATTCACGCTGCCAACAACCATCTTTCTTAGATTTACCTAACCTTTGACTATTACAACTTTTAAAAACTTTCTCCAGAATTATCCAAAGAATAATTTCCACCCTACACTAAGGTGCTCAAAAGATACGAAATACCATAACACTTTTCAAAAAGACATACAAAATCTGAATTAACTCATACAAAATTGATGTGTGACTTTTGGTATTTTGTATCTTTTGAGCACCATACCCTACACATTATAGCTATGAAACATTTATTTTGAAACGTGTTCAAATAAGGCTGTGGGTGAAAATCCCTGTCAGAATCATAGCTGCACGCGGTCCGAAGAGTAGCGCCAGCGCCAGAGTGCCAGAAAATTGCGCTGGCACTAGCGCCGGCTGTCAAAGAAATAGGAATAAATGTGCTTGAAACGTTTAATACAGTAATAGTAGCCGATCAAACATCCGATGAATTAAAAAGCTTATTGATGATGATGATGATTCCGAGGACCAACAAATTGTTGACGAGTACCTTGGAATGCTCGTTCAAAAGTCTAATGCCAGAAAATAGGCCTAGGAAATGAAAAAACAAAACGATGTTCTTGAAGGTTTTATTGAATGAAACACGTATTGTTGCATATTTAAGTAACACCACCAAGAAATTTGTATTTTGAAAAAGAATTGGCATAAATATATACTACAACAAATGACTTGAAACGAAAAAAGCGCCAGTGTAGCAATTGATGGAAATTTGCGCGCCGGTGTCAGCGCCCGTCTTATCAATGATTGCGCCAGCGCCGGCTTAGTCAAAAATTTTACGCAAGCGCCGGCGCCAATCAGCAGCGCCGGTCTAGTCAGCGCCGCGGCTATGAGCGCCCGGCGCTCAAAAAGCAGAAAAAAGGCGCTCAAAAAGCGTGCAGCTATGGTCAGAATATGTAAATCTACCGTCGAATTTTTTAGACTTTTTGTTCTCGAGCCTTGCTATTCCGTATTCTAAATTTTTGCGCTGGCATGCATCCCTGTGATTCTCGCTTCTACGCAGGTACCAACTGGCTCACTTAGATGTGAAAAAGTAGGAAAATAATTGATTTTGATCAAAAAAGATTATTTTGATAAAAACAAAATTTCTCCTACTCTTATGTATTACATTAATTTCACCAGAAAAGGCTCACTACAAACTAAAATCGCATATTTTGACGGGAGATTCACACATTTTGACATGTGTTTCTAGGTTTCAAAAAAAACTAACGAAAAATAGGGAGGAGTTTCCCTTTACACCCCCTACTCAAATTTCCTTTAAAACCGCCCCCCCTCACAAATTTGCCTTGGTCGCCCAAGCTGATTTTTATAATTAAAAGTATATTAAATATATTGAAGGTGTAAAGGAAATTTGAGTGGAGGGTGTAAAGGAAAATTTGGCCAAAAATAGCGAAACATGTAGAAAAGTGCAGAATAGAGGGTGAAGGCTACCGTACACAACCACTTTGCCGCATGGCACTTTGCCGCAGACACTTTGCCGCATGACACTTCGCCGCAGTCACTTTGCCGCAAGACACTTTGCCGCATGACACTTTGCCGCACAATTATTAATGAGTCTTCCTTCACAAGGTTTTTTTTGAATTAAAATCTGTCTTCTGCATACTATCTTGTTGAAATTTTTGATTTTTCATTCTTTTATTCAATAAAAAATATTGTTGGTCAGAAATGTAGCTGCTCTCTTTATGCGCTTAACCATTTTCTTTCTTTCAACCATACTTCTTACAGAAGTTACAATGGCTTTCGGTGTTGATTTCAATTGGCTTGCTAACATGTTTGATCTCGTGGATACTCAAATAGGTCCTCCGCAAACTTCTCTCCAGGTCGATTGTTTATTTGAGGGTTTTTTTGCTCACCTGTAATTTTAGGGAAAGCTTACAAAATCGAGCAAGGGAAATGAGCTGCTAAATTCCGGTGGTTTCGAATACAAAAAAGATAGACTCGTAAACATGGGACAAATCCGGAATTGGCGCTGCATGAAAGTTAGGTGTCGTGGAACTGCTAAGACAGATGCTTGCTCAGCGAAAAACATACGACTATTGAATCCCGAAAGCTGTGCAACACCACTTGTCTGAGTTTGCTTTCGTTAGAGACAGAGCCGATGGCGATGAAGCTGTCAATGAAGATTCTGTTGAAGAAGAAGATGATATTGGAATTAATTGTTGATCTCACATTGTTTATTTAATTTTGTTTGCTTTGTCGATAAATTGGTGGTTGATAACTAGTTCGGGTAATGACTTTTTTAAAGTTTTTTTGAGAACACAAAAGTGCGGCAAAGTGTCGGCGGCAAAGTGTCTGCGGCAAATAGTCATGCGGCAAAGTGTCTTGCGGCAAAGTGTCATGCGGCAAAGTGTCCGCGGCAAAGTGTCTGCGGCAAAGTGCCATGCGGCAAAGTGTGTAGGAACCAAGGCTACAGCGTTTTTCGTAAATGAAGCATGGTTCACGTGACGTGACCCCCAAATAACCCCCCCCCCACCAAATAACCCCCTCAAATAACCCCCCTAAATTCAAAATAATTTTGTTCTGGAAGGAAAAATGAAATTTTTTTAATGGAAACAGGTTGTTGTACCCGGCCAAGGGGTTGGCCGCTCCGCGGCCAAGACCAGCACACTCCACATTGCAAGAAATTGGGGAAAATATGTATGTTACAGCTCAAAAATTTCATTTCCCTTCCAGGACAAAAATTATTTTGAATTTAGGGGGGTTATTTGAGGGGGTTATTTGGGGGCAATACTTTTTTTTGTCACAGATTCACTTTTTTTTGTACCAGATTCACTTTTTTCTGTCACAGATTTGATTTGTCACAGATTCACTTTTTTTTGTACCAGATCCACTTTTTTTTGTACCAGATTCACTTTTTTTTGTACCAGATCCACTTTTTTTTGTACCAGATTCACTTTTTTCTGTCACAGATTTCCTCATTTCTGTCACAGATTTAGTTCTCGACACGAAATCAACAATTTTTAAAATTTTTTGTGTGAAATTCAGGGGTGGGTAAAGACTACATGGCTGGAGACCCACTCCGGAATGGCCAAAAGGCCAAAATTATTGGTTTTCCGGGGGTTTACTAAAGGGGGGTAAACTTTTTGAGAAAAATCGATTTAGCCGATCAGATTTCGGGTCCGATCGGCTAAATTGCTCAGAATTCCATGTTTATGGTGATTTTGAGCGGTTCAGGGTGGATTTGAGAGTGATTTAGCCGATCGGACCCGAAATCTGATCCGCTCAATCGATTTTTCTCAAAAAGTTTACCCCCCTTTAGTAAACCCCCGGAAAACCAATAATTTTGGCCTTTTGGCCATTCCGGAGTGGGTATCCAGCCATCTGGTCCTTGCCCACCCCTGAATTTCACTCAAAATTTTTAAAAATTGTTGATTTCGTGTCGAGAACCAAATCTGTGACAGAAATGAGGAAATCTGTGACAGAAAAAAGTGAATCTGGTACAAAAAAAGTGAATATGTGACAAAAAAAGTTTTGCCCGTTATTTGGTGGGGGGGGGGGGGGGTTATTTGGGGGTTTTCACGGGTTCACGTTTCTTTACCTACAAAGTTTTTCGCGCTTTTGAATTAGTTTTTTTGTTCATTAGAACTTAATTAAATTAAGGTTAAAATTGAAAGCGCCCGTCGAAATGTGTAAATCTCCCGTCAAAATATGTAAATCTCCCGTAAAGTTTTTAAAACTTCTTGCTCTCAATGATTACTTCTAAATTTTTTTATTCTTTTGCAATCTCTAGTTTGCCCTGAATCTCTAGTTTCTAATGAGCTACCAACTGGCTGAATACAATACAAAAATTAGGAGAAAAATTTTTTTTTTGAAAACAAAAAATTTTTTTTGAAAACTACACCTATTTTTTTAAAATGAATTGTTCTCCCACTTTTCAATATTGTATTCAGCTAGTTGGTAACATAAAGTAACAGTAATCTTTGGGCAAACAGCGGTTTCCGAGAAGGAGCCATGTATATCTGCGTGACTAAGTCTCGCGGCACGTTTTCCCTCCTAACCCACATTCTTATCTGTTTTTTGAACCAATAATGCTTCGGCAATTCTAAATAGGTAAATTGTCGAGCATATTCATCCACTTGACACAACTCAAAAAAGGCTCTTAGCTCAGATCGACGTCCTCGACCCTCCAAGATTCTCCTGGCAGCTTCTGCTTCTTGTCCAGGTCCAAAAAACGTAGGTTCCTGCCCTTCTTCATGAATAGGCAGCGAATACACTGTGTGTGACTTGTGTACGATGGGAAAATTTGTAATGCATGTGTAGGCCTGACATGGTCCCATATGGACAACCTTTTTAAAATGATGATATTCATCATAGTCCACATATTCGATTCTATGTGCCCTGCTAGTGCCTCTCTCATGCCTAATATACATATGGGGTCGATCTTTAGTCAAATATTCTGCACAGCTTTTCGTTCCATACTTGGCAGCCTGATCCCCATAAACATATTCTACATTCAAATGACAATCAAATGTCTCTAACAAAAACCGGTTGTGAGGTACAACCAATGAGTTATCATCTATAACAGTCCGATTCACATATTTTTTCTCTGCCGAAGCATTATTTTTCTCTGGATGCCGTCTTCTGTACAGATGAGGTCGGTCTGTAAACAGCACCGTGCGATCAGAAAATGGCTTAGGAAAGCCTTTCTTACATCTTCCGTTCACTGTACATCCTGAACTGCACCGGTGAATCATGTGCTTCAACACTAATTCTCAATACCTCAGATCAGCCGCAGCCATTGGACATAAATTTGGATCACAAACAGGCAAAGGAGGAATTTCAGCACTGATGTAGTGATCGATAGACTCAGGTGTAGGCTCAATATCTACACCCAGCAGCATGTGGATATACGGCAAATACCTACCTTGCCATTCTTTAACCATCGTATGCCAAATGTGCTTGCCAAGGTAGTCATATATTTCTCTACCAACCTGATCAAAATTCTCATATTAAAATTGAACTTTCCCTCAATTATATCAGACCTGCTGACTTCTTCTTGACATACTTTCTTATTTCTTTGAACATCAGCAGTATTTGGATTCATGGTCATCGTGACAAAAAATGTCGCTTTACCACACTCCTTCTCAATAGCTCTGACTTCAGTGTACACTTGCTGCATGTGAGCACGCGAACCTTTTGCAGTCTTTGGCATCACAAACACGCGTCCAAGCCTCTGATTCTGCGAGAGACCACTTTCATAGAAGGCAATAGCTTCCTGTGCCATTGTTTAACAGTCAGAGGGTGGAATCGAACCACTGGTGAAAAAATTCATACATGAAAAAAAAGCTATGTGTAGTATATAATATATAAATTCGAGAGCGAAAATTAGTTTTTTTTCGTCTATTTCAACCAGTGTTGTAAATCTTGGCACCGGCTGAACTTCAGGCACCTGTTTCTAGCAGTTTTTAATATTACTCAGCCCGCTGCCGCGGATCATTAGGTAGCTCAGACATCGGCTCTGGGCTAGGGATCAAAAAAATTAATCATTTAACTCTTTTAACATAGCGGCTCCGGCCTGGTGCCGAAAAAATTTACAAGTGAATTTTACGTTAAAATTGTTTCGGCAGCAAGCCGGTGCCGATATGTTAAAATGATAAAATAATCAATTTTTTTATTCCTAGCCCGGAGCCGATGTCTGAGCTACATAATGACCCGCGGCACTGCGCTGAGTAATATTAAAAACTAGTAGAAACAGGTACCTGAAGTTTAGCCGGTGACGAGATTTACAACACTGATTTCGACTACTTCAATTTAAAAGCACGCAAGGAAATGTTCCAGTGATCCAAAAAAAATTTGCAAGACAAATGTGGTAAGCCAACGGCAGGAGAACACTATTTAAGCCCGAAAGTGCTTTTTTGAGGCCATTTTAACGATAGAAATGGCCAAAAAAATTTTTTAGACTGCCTTGGTCTTTCCTATGGTTTTTTGTTATTTTTTGTATTTTACCCAGGGCTCCGAATGAAAAATTTCAAAAAAAGACATATGGGTAAAAAAGGACATTTTGACTATTTTTGAAGTGAAAGGGTCATTTTATCCAATGCTTGTTGCCATTTTGAAGTGAAAAAAAGATTTTCACTAAATTTTCAAAAATAAAAAAGATTTAGGGTGCTGAAAAAAGGACAAATCTTTTTAAAAAGGACGATTCGGAGCCCTGATTTTACCCCGTTTGTGTCACTGGAGCTTTGCAAAAAGAGCTTCTTTTTATGCATTTTAGATCAAGAGTCTCCCTCAGAATCATGTCTAAGGTATGTAAGTGCGCGCATCTCTAACCAACCAAGGCCCCTGCGCCCCCTTCGGGGACTTAGGAGCTTGAGGGCTTGTAGTTGAGGGCTTGTAGTTGAGATGCGCATACCCACATACCTTAGACACAAATCACTCGAAAGTGACTCTGGACACATGAAAAATGAATGCATACCAGAGTTTATTTATGCGGTAGGCCCCAGTTAACAGAACTATGTTCAAATTTTTATCTTTTTAGTCTCAATAGTGGTAATTGAGTCAAAAAATGACCAAAAACCACAGGGGGGACCAAGGCAGTCGAATTTTTTTTCTTCGAAAAATGTCTTTCCCACACTTTTTTTGGGCGTTTCTATTGTTTAAGCGGACTACAAAATACTTATACCTTGAAAAATGCACTTTCGGGCTACCCCAAATAGTGTAGATCAACTGCTTTTCTTGCAAGTTCATATTCTGCTACTGGTATACAGTTTAGCAGAGCTTATAATCATTTTAAAATTCAGTTCAATCATTTTTTAGACAAAAATTACATACCGTATTTCTTCTAATAAGTCCTTAGTGGGGACTTCTTAGCCTACGGACCTTATATGTCAGCCTAGAGCGAAAATTTCGCAAAACTGCTTTTTGGCGTTTACTTAGTTACCACTAATCACCTGGCTACACTTTTCAGATTTCGGCTGAGCACCCGAAGATCTCACAGTTGACATCAAAATTCTCCAATTTTTCAGTGGCTGTAAAATAACTACCCATCGTGTTTCAATAAAGAAAATACGATAATTAAAATTTCTTCTGCCATTTTTATTTTTTTATTAAAAGAGTAGAAATAAGTTTTATATGAAAAAACTAGAATAAAATTGCACCGAAAGTAAAAAGAATGCTGCAGTTTTTTGTGTCACCTTGTATGACCTGAATAGACATCTAAATAGGTGACACATAAAAAGCATAGCCAGGGCTCCGAATGAAAAATTTCAAAAAAGGACATTTGCGTAAAAAGGACATTTTGACTACTTTTGAAGTAAAAGGGTCATTTTATCCAGTGCTTGTTGTCATTTTGAAGCGAAAAAAAAAGATTTTGACTAAATTTTCAAAAATAAAAAAAGATTTGGGGTGCCAAAAAAGGACAAATCTTTTTAAAAAGGACGGTTCAGAGCCCTGGGCATAGCTCATAATCACGGACGTTCCTACACGAAAATGGTTAGCTTTTATGTATCAACTAAAATCAACTTGGTTGTCGATTTCAGCAAAACAATTAACCAACTGAAACTTTTATGTCTTCATAAAATTATTTGTCATTAATATGTAAATTTTTATAACTTAAACTATGATTCAAACACTTGTTGTTAAAATAAAAACCAACAGATCAGACAATAAAGAAACCAGCATCTTAAAAAAGTAACTTGAAGAAGGAATAACTAAAAATAATTTACCATAAATATCTTTAGGAGCTCCGATTTCGGATAAATAAATGTAGAATTCATTTATCTTTTTGGTGTAAATTTGTTTAATTTCATCATTTTTTGCCAACGGTAGTAAGAAAACGTTAAGCATATGCTAAATAGATGAAATAGTTATATTTTAACAGAAACTTATGGACAAACTTACTATAATTGCTTGACAGATTTCTCTTATCTCATACTCCACTTGTTTGCGCTCTACAATAATTTCTTCTCTATCGTCCATACCATTTTTATAAAAGTTCAAAGGGTCATTCCTTTTTGCTCTCAAAAAGATATTATTGTCAGCAAATGAAAGGCTACGCCACCTAGCCATTTGCTCTTCAACCCATTTTTGGTATGCAGTGAATAAAAGATCTCGTTCCAGCACCGACAGGTCTTTATTCTGCGAGGCACAAAGTTGACCACTTTGCGCATTGAATCTGCCATGTCCTTGAATATTTTGGCCGAAAAATGAAATAAAGTTAGCACAGTATTTGTATACGGAAATCACCTGCTCACAAATTTTAGATAGCGCAACATTTTTTTCTTCATCCTCGGCATTTTTAATCAGACGCTTTTCCTCCAATTGCTTCCATAGCCTCTTAAAACTCCATCTTTTATTACTGGTATCATTTGATCTGGAAATGTTGCAGTTTGGCATTAGGCGTACAATTTTCTAAATGAATTAATAAATAATAGAGGTTTCAGCGCTTTTAAGGAGCATCCCCACTCCAATAAGTCCAATTTCAAATGTTTGAATTTTCGGGCACCACTTTTTCTTATGGAGACAAAATCAATTTAAAATTTGATAGTCATTTTAACCTGAAATTGGAGTTATTGGCGTGGACATGCTCCTTTAAAGACGGCTGTTGTTTTTTGTAGTGCAAGTATTAGAAGCCTGTTCAAAAAGATTTACAGTACTAAAAAAGCGTATAAAAAGTTAAATATTAAGCATTTTTATGTTGAAATCTTCTGAGAGAATCAAAAATTATATTCAAAAAACAACCTTTCGTAAATAAGTGTTTCAGAAAAAACCTATGCGTGAAAAAGTGAAGTTTTCGTACAAGTTTTATAATTACTGCAGACATGAATTTTTTAAACTAATTGGACAAAATTGGCTGAAAAGAAATTTAAATCTGGGTGTCAAGTATGAGTTAAAGTAAGTCCACAAAAAGAAGCAATTTAATTTAGTTTTAAAGAATCAGGTTTATTGTGTCTTTTGTGTATTTTTCTATGTTTCTTATATTCACTGGTCTGTGTATGTATTTTTATATTGATTAAAGAGATGTTGGAAAAGCAACATAGGTAAAATAAAAACAGAAAACATGAAAAGTTGGTCCCTAGTATACAATCGAAATGTTTGTTTTGCTTTGGTCCCCCTCTTCATTTTTTTGAAATTTGTTTCTAGAGATTTAATGATGTAACTTTACTTGGTAAATTTTGATTGTCCCACGAAATATAATGCAGATAAATCTTGAAAATTTGTTTGATAAACTTGAGCAATTAATTCTACTTCTTACCTCCACAGTCTCTCTAAAAATACTGACTCGTACTTATTAGGGCGTAATCGTTTCGCCAATAGCTTCTTTTCTCAAGTACTCTCATTTTTGTCAAGCAAATTACCACTTACTTTGTAGCTCATCTCACTGGCTACATAATGAGCGGTAATTTGCTTATAATAATGCTTAAAGGACCATACTTGTTGATGCAAATGAAAATTTGGCAAATTCAAATGCGCGCGGGGCACTTCTCTTTTGTCTCGCACTCTACTCTTTGCAGTTATTTCGAACGACTCAAAAGAGTACAGTGAGAGACGAAAGAGAAGTGTATCCTGCCAATTCAAATTTGTCAAATTCTCATTTGCATCAACAAGTATGGTCCTTTAAAAAGCAACAGCAGTATGAAAAATGGCACGAAATTGAAGACAAAAAATTCTAAAAAAAATTAACAGGGGACCAATGGTATATTAAGGCCAAAATTTATGTGTTTAAAAGCAGGATTTCATATGCAAGTGGTCCAAAAGGACACTACTTATAATTTGTAATACATCAAATAACCTCCGATACTAAAACCTCTGATAATCCTGCCCCTTAATTGAAAAAAAAACATAATTGAACCCTATTCATTTGTGCACGGAAATAAAGTCACTGAACTGTCCCATAAAAACACTGTTTAAAGTTGTATTTTAACTTCTTACGAGGCAGAACAAAAAAAGTGTGGAAATGAAGGAAGTAAATACGGGAATCGTATAAACAGCACAGATCATAAAATAACTTGAAAGATGCCTTTTTAAATCCCGTAAAGAGTAGTTTGGAAACGCATGTAAAACAAATTATAAGATTAAAAAAAATGTGGTTAAAATTTATGTAAATTGCTTTTTACTTAAATTTTCTATCAAGGATTTCAAAATAATTTTCAAGAAAATTTTGAGATTATCGATATTTGCTGTCGACCTTAGGCAAAGTGATTTGTGGTTAGCACACACCAGAAAAACACGTACCGTATTTTCTTTATTAACTCCCCACAAAGAGTTATTTATCAGCCCCTAAAATCTGAAAAATTTGAAGTCGGTTTTGAGATTTTCGGGTGCTCAACCGAAATCTGGAAAGTGTAATCAGGAAAACACATGGTAACATAGACAACGCAAAAAACAGATTTGCAAAATGTTTGTTCTACGCTGAGATATGAGGTCCGTAGGGTGGGAGTTAATAGAAAGAATACGGCAGAATGCCTTCAGAAATCGACATACAGCAAACAGACCAAATTTGGCACTAGTGAAAAATCCATTGCCAAAATAATCAAATGAAAAAGCAACAGGGGAACCACGTCATTTTTCGTAAAAAAACAACAGGGGGGACCAAGGCACATTTTGGCAATGGACTGTTTACCAGTGCCCCAATTTTTTCCACAAGTTCTTATTGTACTGAAAAACATTTAACTTGAATATCTACGGAATGCAATCGGATGGAATGCAATCGGAAAATTAAACCCACTCATAGAACAGCCAGGAAAGCACTAGTGTTGAAAATATTGAACTTGTTTATTTTTTTTCTTGTTTTTGTCCGTCTTTATTTGTTTCCGAAAAAGAACAAACAATAGATGCAATAGCAAATAATGAATAATATGAGCAAATAACTGTCAGAAACCATAAATTTAAGCAATAAAATTGTTTGTTTACATCATTGGGCAGTGTTGTAGTGTTTGACGTTTTGCCATTTGTTGTCTTGTTGGTTAGCATTTACCTGACCCATCAAGCGGTAAATAGACAACCGCACTGTCACTGCAATCAAAGCGAAGGCAGCAAAAGCTATGGCCAAGAGAGTGACCAGCAAACAAGCTTCTTCTCTGCTGTGCACTGTGGATGGAAACAGCTTAATTGCTGCATTTACGTATTCTGTTGGCATTTTAATAGCCAAATATGCACAAAAAATGCTTAAGAAGGCAAGAACGGCAATTTTCAAAATCTAAATTTCGGTTAATAAACTTCTACGAGAAGATAATCCAACCGTACATTGAAGAAGAGGTAGATTTTAAGAAGTTCTTTCTTTTCATAGACCATTCCGATTAACAATATAACTGGAAAGATGGACGTAAAGCAAATTGACCGGAGCAGTGTCACATCGTCGCTCACGAAAATAATTGTCAAACTGTGCATGTACTCATACAATGCGTAGAACACTAGGAATATCTAAAAAAAGGTCCAATTTTTCCCCAATATTTTCATGGTACTTATTTCTTTGTCCACTTGGCCCTATTGACCTTCATATGACATTATATTTAGCTTGGTCTCCCTGTTGTTTTTTCTTGAAAATGCCTTTCCCTCTGCCAATTGTAGCTATGTTAATATTGTGATCATGGTGATCATGGTTAATATGATCACCTTAACCATGATCACCTTCGAAACAACAGGGGACCAAGCTAAAAATTATGCCCCTTGAAGTTCAATTGGGCCGTCCACTTCCTCTATTAAAATTTAAAATAGTGTTTCAGAAATGGGCACTATTCTTGTTGGTACCCCCCCCCAAATCATAGGATTTTTTTAAAAATTTTTTAAGCTATTTTTTGAATTTTTTTGAACTGAAAATCATTATTAATGCTTTTTATTGAACAATGGTGTGGTTAATTTAGCATGGACGAGTTAAAAGGATTCAATACGAAGCTTCTTTATTAAGTTTTGTCTTTTTCTGATGACCAATTTATCAAATGGCTTCAATCTAAGAATTTGCTTTTTACAACTAGACAGTGTCCAGGAAAAAAAGATTTAGAAAAATGAAATAAAATGTTAGCGTTTACAAACATACCATGAGAAAAAGCATTAATAATGATTTTCAGTTCAAAAAAATTCAAAAATAGCTTAAAAAATTTAAAAAAAAAATCCTATGATTTGGGGGGGGGGGTACCAACAAGAATAGTGCCCAGAAATGTTTTGATCAAAAATCGATTTTCGCCTGTGCCGGTTATGGAGCATAATTTTAGCTCTCTTATTAGTCTTTGCCGTAATCCAATTTTCTCTGATCTTAGGTATTTTTTTTTGTTCTTATTTTTAGCCTTCAATTAAGCCTCCAGTTCTGGAGGGTTCTTAAATACTTTATTTCGTGATTCATACCTATAATAGTAAAATACTATACAAGATTTTGGACTGGATAGGGCAATGGTTTACCAAGATTAAATAACATTTAACTGATATTTTTGCTCGATATTTAATTTCATAATCTTTTTACGAAAAAAACTAATATGAGATTTCAATTGTTGACTTGGGATAGTCATAAAACATAAATCACATCGAACACACTTTCAGAAAAAGGGTACTTTTGTGTTTTCAATCTTTCAATTGGTTGTTTGTCACAAAAACAAGATGTTTAAAAACAATTAGTTAGACAATTTGATTAGGAATCATTTTAAAGTGCAAACTTTGGCTCTTACTTTTAAGATAAGTTTTATTATTAATTAATTGTTATTACCTTGATATCCCATCTTGATTGAGAATTTGTTTTGACATCAGACATATTTACTTAGAATGACTAAATTACTCTCTTTATTAACAACAAATGAAACAAAAATTTTATCAAGCGAAGTATTTATAAAGTAAGCAATGAATTTAGTTAAAATCAAATATATTAACATCACATGTGTCAATCAAAGTTATATAAACTAAGAAAGTCTCATAATTTATTTAAATGAAAATGGGCACTCCATTTTCGCTTCTTATTTCAATATGTCCTACTTTACTGTTTTTGAATTCATCTGGTTGAAAAAACATCGGAAATACTGCGACTTCCTTTTCGAACTGTCGCTTCTTTTTCTTTCAGCCACAAGCTATTTTCTGAATTCTCATTCGATCGTTCTACATCTTTTTGTTTTTCAAAAAAATATTATGACTCGCTCTGTATTCGGAAAAATTAGTTAAAGGGCATGCTCACGCTAAGAAGAGGTGGTGCCTCAGAATTAAATTTTTTTCCTAATCATTAAACTTCTGAACGGATTTTTTAACTTGTTTTCTAACCAAAACCATACCTATAATTGGCCTTGTTTTGTTAGAAACCAAGTTAAAAAATGCGTACACAAGTTCAAAGATTAGGAAAATTTTTTAATTTCCGGGTACCACCTGTTATTAGCGTAGGCATGCCCCTTTAAAGGAGCATGCCGCTCGCCGCATCGCAAATTAAGGCGAGGACCAGAAATTTTTTAATAGTTTGATTTATCACTCGTTTTGATAGCATGACTTTCTACTACTTTTTAACATCAGAAAAAAATCTAAACAAGAACACATTTAAAAATTGCGAAAAAGAAAATAATTGCTAACGCATTGGAATGCCCTATAAAGAAAATTCACACCAAATATTTTGTTACTCCTATTTTTACAAATCTCAAACTTTAGCTTGCTTAATGTTATAATTATTTCAAGCAAGGCAAGCTGTATTGTTTAATTAAATACCGTATTTCCTCTAATAAGCGCGCATGCTTTAACAAGCGCGCACCCCCTACTTTGAGGACCTATATCTCAGCTCAGAGAAATTTTTCTGCAAAGCTGTTTAATGCATTTTCTTAACTCCCACGAGCTTTACCGATTCCACTTTTTAAATTTTGATTGAGCACCCGAAATTTTTGAGATTGACCCAAAATTTTTTAGATTTTCAAGGGTTTGAAAATAAGCGCGCATGCGCGCTTATTAGAGGAAATACGGTAAGTTTACAAAAATGAGCCAATTTTACATTAAAAATTTTCTAAACAGCTTTTTCGGCTGTGTTACTATTGGTGGTGTTGGGAAATTGTTGTTTCAAAATTTTCTCCACAGCCATGCGAACAAAACAGCCAACACTGGCAAAGATGATGGTCAGTCCAGTCATAGAAACGGCAATGCAAACACCCAACAAAGCCAACATTTTGTGATCTTTCGGCAACTGCACAAGTTTCTCGAGTCCTTCTTCAGGCAATAAAGCATACAGCAGGAAACAGACAAGGCCTAAGGCCACAGGTAGGGCGACAATGACGGTCTAAGTATTCTTATATGTGTAGTCAAAACACCCAAATATATGATATACATTGTAGAGGGTGTATATGGCGATCCAATGTACTTTCTTGCATACCAATCCAGCCAACAAGCACAGCGGGAAAATACAGAAGAAGTAGCAAAATCGAATAATCCATTGCTTTTGCACCACACAAGCAATAGAAATAAACACACAAAGTTCGGACAGGCCGTAAAAGAAGGAAATAGCCTGAAAAAATAAAGAAAATTAAAATTTAAATTAAATTTTCTTCTCAAATACTTAAATACTTTTGTAGTGAATTGATTGATCGAAAATTTGGCACTACTGGAGTTGCCGGTACCAAAAAAACAGCTTGGTCCCCACTGTTGTTTTTTGTTTAGCTTGGGGACCAAGCTCTTTTTGGCACCGGCAACTCCAGTAGTGCTGGAAGTTTCCTATAAAGTCTTAAATGCGGCTAAGCATGTGAAAATCTGTCAAAGATAGAGAGCATAAAATTATTTCCCTCGGTATATGTGAAAATGTTCGAATGTTTGCTTTGGAAAAATTTAGAATTCGTTTAGGAGGATTAATGTGTTTTTCAAATAAAACATAAAATACGACTAGGGACACCAGCTGATTTAAAAAATAATGAGGCAGAATTTTTTATCAACTGTATGCTACGCCAGGGATGAGCCTTTGTAACTATTTGCAGAAAATAGCTACAAATTTTTGCATTTGAAAAATAGTCACAGCCTGTAACTATTTTGACCTTTATTAACTATTCTTGTAACTATTTCTCGCCACGAAAGTAATAATTTAAAAAAAAAGTTACAGTGTGTAACTACTTTTGTCTTTGCTGTAGTTTCTCGGCACGAAATCAGCAATTCAAAAAAAATTAATTCAATTTGGTCAATTTTGTGAAAATTTCAGGATTAGGCGAAAACCAGATGGCTTAGGACCCACTCCAGAATGGCCCAAAGCCAAAAATAATTGTTTTTGGGGGTTTACTAAGGGGGGGGGTGAACTTTTTTCGAAAAATAGATGGAGTGGATCAGAATCCCAGTCAGATAGGCTTAATCGCTCAAAAACTTAGTTTAGGGTGGTTTAAAGTGGAATGACGTGCAATTCTGAGCGATTAAGCCCATCTGACTGGAATTCTGATTTGCTCAATCAATTTTTTGCAATAAGTATAACCCCCTTTAGAAAAACCCCCCAAAACAAATAATTTTGGCTTTTGGCTATTTTAAAGTGGGTCCTAAGTAGGGTTGAGTGATAAGTAATTACCCGGGTAATTCTCCGGGTAATTACCCGGGTAATTACCCGGAGAAATACTAAGTATTTCTCCATAAAGAAAAATCGGAGAAATACTATTTTTAGTATTTACCGTATTTTCTCTATTATTTACCCTCTCTCTAATAATTACCCCCTCTCTATTAATTACCCCCATAGGCACCCTATATCTCAGCTCGAAAAAATTATTTTACAAATCTGTTTTTTGCGTTTTCTTAATCACCACGATCTCAGTTTATTCCACTTTTCAGATTTTGGTTGAGCACCCAAAAATTTCAAAATCAAAATAATTCTTTTCCGATTTTTTCGAGGTTGAAAAGTAATTACCCGGGGTAATTGATAGAGAAAATACGGTATTGCAGTTGACCTTCGATATTTTTCTCTGAAAACTGTTTTTTTCTGCTTCTCTATTCGTATTATCGATGGAAAAGTTAGATGTCCGAATTCGAGCCCTTTTCCTGGTGTTGGAATTACTACAACCGAGTTGAAGAAATAATGTTTACTTTCTAATTATGCAGGAATCACTTCCCGCGTGAGCCATGCTTTTCCTTTACACTACTGGTCTCCTTTTTAATGTCGAAGGTTCGACTCCCAGCTTTCATTATTTTATTTTTCTGCGATATCTTCTTCATTTTTATGCTGATATCTTTTGAATGTTTTTTTACAAGTACAATTGCTTTCTTTATAGAAAATTTTATGGCAATTATGGTCGACAAATATCACAATCGCCACTAACCATTCACTTTTTATTAGGATTAACTATTAGCCAATCCACCTACCCTACTCAGCCGGAAATTTCGTGGTTTAGGTATCATCCAGGTGGTTTAGGTATCATCTAGGTGTTTTGAGTTATATCCAGATGGTTTGGGTACTATCCAGAAAATTTGGGTACCATCCAGGTGTTTCGGGTAACATCTAGATGGTTTGCGCACTATCCAGGTGATTTGGGTAACATACCGGTGGTTTGGGTAACATTCAGGTGGTTTGGGTACCATCCAGATGTTTAGGTATCAGCAAATAGTATTTCTCCGCTTTTCGGGTAATTACCGGTAATTACCGGTAATTACCCGGGTAATTACCCGGAAAGTATTTCTCCGGAGAATTACCCAACCCTAGTCCTAAGCCACCTGGTTTCGCCTACCCCTGAAATTTTTTACAAAATTGACCAAATTGAATTATTTTTTTTAAATTGCTGATTTCGTGCCGAGAAACCACAACAAAGACAAAAATAGTTACACGCTGTAACTTTTTTTTTAAATTATTACTTTCGTGGCTAGAAAAAGTTACAAGAATAGTTATAAAGGTCGAAATAGTTACAGGCTGTGACTATTTTTCAAATGCAAAAATTTGTAACTATTTCCCGCAAATAGTTACAAAAGCTCATCCCTGGCATAGCATACAGTTACCAAAGCTCATCCCTGTGCTATGCATTGATCCTAAATCTTATTCGTAAATCTAAATTGATCAAAAACTTCTTATAATTATTGTTGCTACACACGTTTCATACTTTTGATTTAAAAACGACAAAGACGCTCAAAAGCTAGAAATTGTTCGTCAGAAAATAAAAATAGACCAAAAATTTTGATATTTTGTTGATTTTCAAAAATGACTTATTAGCTGGATATTAAAATTTTAAAATTTACATGTGGACGATAAGTGAAGATGTGGGTGCAATCTTGAACACAGTAAGCCCTGCATAACATTCTGCCCAATGAAGGTCTATTTCTAAGATTGCCATTGTTGAGATCAGTGTTGTTAGCAGCCGCAGAGCTCATAATTTGTAAATTTAGTTATTGAATGCTAAAGACTTTTGTCTAACAAATCGATGAAATATGGTTAAAGTATAGGAATATAGCCTTTCTATGTTGTATTAGCTGATCAATTGATGGCTGATAAGCATCTCTTCTTTTTGCTTTTGATGCCTTATGCCTTGTATTTGATGCTTAGCCGTCATCGAGAAAAGATGATGATTACTATAATGGATATGATGTTGTATTTACAAATTGCTTTTTGACAAATAAATAAATATTTTCATCTTTAAATAATTGATAGGTGTAAACAGGGTTCTCATCTCGAAAAATTTCTAACAAAGTACATATAGCCAAATAAACTACAATTCGGTTATTTTTTGGCATTTTTATCCATTTTCATCCAGTGCTTTGAAAGATTTGGCTTGAGTGCAGAATCCCCCCCCCCCCCCACGGGGAGTGAAATCAATTTAAATTGTGTTTGAAAACTGGTCAAGTCTTTTTGATACACCCTGTAGAAAATATGTTTTTGAAAATCCACAGGGAGCACCAAGGCGATTTTGGTCTATTTTGACATGTTCATCGAGTCTCCGCATTCAATCTTTTACTGCCTGTTGACAAAAATATCAAAAATATTAAAACTCTATGTGGTAAATAGACTATGCTCTACAAGATCTTATTGTCAGAATTTCGGATTGAATCGTATAGTTTGATCGGTTCACTTGTAAGTACAGTCAAACATCCCATTAACATACACCCTTGTGACCAAGACTAGCACCCTGGGGACCGAGACTAGCCGTATGTTAATGAGAGGTGTATGTTAATGGAGAGTATGTTAATGAGAGATCTAGATTTCATAATTCAGCATAGTCTATATTAATAGGAGAGTCCATTCAATTTTAAGGCCAAATTTCGGAACACACCCCTTAGTCGAATGCGGAACACACCCCTCAGTCAATTTCGAAACACATCCCTAGTTAAATCAGCTTGCATGACCAAGGCAGTTTTTTTATAAAAATTGAATTTTAGTTTGGTTGGTTTTTGTACTAAATAAGGCTGAATCAACGTTCCCCGTAAGATACGCTTTCCATAAGATAAGCTCTACATAAGATACCCTTGGACACAGTCCCGAATCTTTTAATACCGCTCTTCGTAAAATACTTTCAAAAAACTGTTCAACAAAAAAAAGAATTTCTACAAAATATGACTAAAATTTGACTTTTTGCCTTAGTGAACCAATATAAGGTGTCGGTTTATCGAGGTTTGACTGTAGTCGAGGGTTGACTATAGCATACTTCTACTACTTTCTCAATTTTTTCTTCGTCGAAAATGAGTATCCCACGCATAAAAACACCTTTAATATGCGTTAAATAGTTTAATCTTCAAGAAAACATTATTTATTGGCATTCGTGTTTTTTTCGGAAGAGCACAATTATACCCAGCACATCACCTAATAGACAACTTTGCATCTCTTCACAGCTTGAATCGATTCGTCAAAAAGTGGAAAAAGACAAAGAGTTAAAATAAAGCTTTGAGCTGTAAAAAATCTCAATTTGATGGCTACATAATAATTTTTTTTGGTGAAAACTATTCAAATATGGATGCACTTATCAAAAAAAAAGTGTTTGAATTGATAAAATAAGTACTGGATTTCATTATTTTCGACTAAGATTCGAAAAAATGGTGGAAAAAGTTAACTAGGCGGTGAATTTCACATTGTATATAAGAACGCTCCTCATAAAATACACTTTTCGGGAAATTTGGCTAAATAAGCTCTCCATAAGATACGGAAGTATCTTATGGAGAGCGTCGCCTGTAGACACGGCGTGTCAAATTGGAAAAAATCAGAAATAGGAGTTTCCTGTCAGATCCAAATTTAAATCATACAATAATTAGGCTTAAAAGTACTCAAAATTATAAACTTTCTTAAGTGCTTGTTTTTTACACCAAATTTTTTGTTAGATTTAGCAAATTCAGGCTTAAAAGAAAGCTGAGATTCAGCGCTACAAACTGAGAAAAAAAAATTAGTGGTGTCACATTAAATTTTGGAGTTTTAACACACAAAATAACTTGGGTCAAATTTCCCCTTTTTACAGCTTTTAGTTTTCATTGTAAATTTTTCAAAATTTTTGCTTATTCAAAAATTCAATCCAACAACTTTGCAAAGCGAGCTTTGCGCTATCTGATGCGATTCGGAACGAGACTAGTATTCGAAATTCGAAATTCCGCACGGGCTGAAGTTTCTACTGATTTTTTGTGCTCGGAAAAACTCCCAGTTGTAGAACTGCCTTATTACTCATGTTTTAAATCTCCACTATTCCTAGTTTTGCGCTCAAAAGACAGCTGAAATTTCAGCTTTCTTTTGAGCCAAAATTACGAATGATGGAATTTAAAACATTAGTAATAAGGCAATTCTATAACTGGGGTTATTTCCCGAGTACAAAAATTACTAAAAAGTTCGGCCCGCGCGGAATTTCGAATTTTTTCATGACCGATTTTTAACGAACTTTTTCATGACCCTTCTGAGTAATTTTTATACGCTAAAACCGATAAAAAAGTAGTTTCCAAACAATTTCAGCACTAAAAAATAGGTTTTCAAAAAATTTTTGGTTATCATAAGTTGACCGATTGCCTTGGTCCCCAAGCTAAATATCGGGTATTGAGGTATCCTACCGCGTTTTAGTCACTGGAGCTTGGCAAAAATGTCTTTATATGTATTTTTGATTAAGAGTCTTGCTCGGAATCATGTCTAAGGTAAGTGAGTGCGCGTATCTCTAAAACTATATTCAAATCCTATCTTTTCGGAGTTTTGAAGGGTATCCAAACACCCTTTATGGTGTATTTAGCTTGGGGACCAAGGCAATTGGTCAACTTTAGTAACCAAATTTTTTTTTCGAAAACCCATTTTTTAATGCGGGAATTGTTTGGAAACTACTTTTTTTATCGGTTTTAGCGTATGAAAATTACTTAGAAGACGTCTAAACACTATTCATAGTTGACCAAAAAGGTCCCCCCCCCAAGTAAACAAGTGCCCAAAGCTCGAGCTGCAAAGTTGTTGGATTCAATTTTTAAATAAGCGAGAATAAAAAAAAATCACAGTGAAAACTAAAAACTGTGAAAAGGGGGAAATTTAACCTATGTTATTTTGTGTATTAAAAGTCCAAAATTTCATATAGCACCACTTTGTAGCGCTTAATCTCAGCTTTCTTTTCAGCCCAAATTTGCTAAAATACCACACCGAATTTGTTCATAAAACTAAAAATTAAGTTTAAATTTGCTTATCCTTTTTTGCTCAATTCTTCGGACACGGACGATCATCCTCACTATCTAAAAAGGACGATTCATCCTCACTTGGGAAAAAGGGACGATTCATCCTCACTTGGTAAAAAGGGACAATTCATCCTCACTCGATAAAAAAGGACGATTCATCCTCATTTGGGAAAAAGGGACGATTCATCCTCACTTGTTTAAAAGCGACAATTCATCCTCACTCGGTAAAAACGGACTATTCATCCTCACTCAGGGACGATTCATCCTCACTCGTTAAAAAGGGACGATTCATCCTCACTCGTCAAAAAGGGACGATCCATCCTCACTATCTAAAAGGGACGATTCATCCTCACTTGGGAAAAAGGGATGATTGATCCTCACTTGTGTAAACAGGGCAATTTATCCTCATTTATAAAAAGGGGCGATCCATGTTCCCTTATGAAAAGGGGCGAGTTTCGGTCTAAAGGGACAATGCTTTTATAGAGACTGATAATTAAAAGACTTTAGATGTTGGAAGACTGTTGCTCTGTTGAAATAAAGTAAGGTATTCACCAATCTATTATAAGCAAGTCATTCTCACAATGATGTTACATTGAATGAATGTTACCCTCAATCATCATTATCAGCAAGCAATTTTTATTTTCACCATAGAATAACACGGGCAAACAAACAAATTTTCTCAACATTTACTGATCCATGACTATATTGTAAGCTAGCCCTCGAAGATATGCCATAAGACTAGAATCATGATAGTGGTGTACTTTTGCCAATATTCTTGAATCTGCTTCATAGTAGACTCTTCGTTTCTTCGGAGCTGCGATTCCTGCTAAGTACTGCTCAAAATGCATGTCATGAGATCGTTGTATTCGCTTGAGATCCTGAAGAAGGCGGCCAACTGTTGGGTGGTCCATACCGAGAGCGTCATGGAGTCGCCGATGAGCAGCTTCTGCGAAATTGTTGGTTCGATCTTCACCAGCCAAGGTCCTCTCATAACATGTCCACCAATTTACCGGAAATCTTAAAGCATGCTCGGCTGTACCTAAGATCATTACTGCCAATTGAAGAGTTTTGTGACGAAGGACAAGGCGTTTACCAACATAGTTTCGCTTGAACCAATTCAGAATTGGTGCAAGTTCCACAGGTAGGTGTAGTTGAAGTTGAGCAAAGCAAGACCAAATGGCAGTTGGCGGGACAAAAGCGAGTGAGATAATCATTCTTGCGAGGACGGAAAACTCAGGCTCTTGATAACGCGCACTAAGACCACATATTCCAATTTGCTTCTTAAAATTTTTCACGAGGTGAAAGAGACAGCCAGAAATCTTTGAATCTGAATCCAATAACAGAGAAGATAATTATAACAGAGTCTGAAAAATAATTTACAAGGAAAAACTTCGATCAAAGATTGGATGGCAGCTTGTTCAAAGTCAACCGAAATAGAAGTAGGTGTGAAATCCGGTCACAGCTGTTTCACCATTTTGAACAGCTTTGTGTACACATCCCGAGACTTTGACTTGAGCAGCGCATAAAGTACAGGAAACACCCACTTACCACCATTAGCTGCTCGTGCACTTCTCTCAGCCAGAATAGCGTAACCTGAATGCCTTGAATAACCAATGATAAAGATGAGAAGAAGAAATAAAAACTTGGTAGAATGGAGCAGGAGTTATGCTGAAGGACCCATCCATGTAGATATATTTCATTTCTCCAGACCACTCTATGTGCCTTTCTCGTCCAAACAGCAAAATTCTGTGAATAATTATGATACTTGAACTCAAAATAATAATTCAAACTCACCTCTCCGAATCATTTTTACCTGAATCGCCTAACAAAAACAGCTCTTCACGGCCGGCACCATCCTGGTATATCTGACATGCTGCTGGAATGTCGACATCCTCCACCCTAGCTGATTCAACGACCGGAATTTGATTGGCAATGCGGACTCTGCGTACCATCTTGCGGGTGGCACTATCTCCTAGACTTGGACCTAGCGCTAATGGGACTGACTGGAGCTCATGATTCAAAAGTTCTTTTGGCTTTTGAAAAATCAGTGCGCATTAAACGGAGCTATTCACGACCTAGCTAAATTACTTCTCGGGTGTCTAAGGCGCGACGTTTTATATTTGCTTTGACATTGTTGATTGGAATTGCCATCGGATCGAATGCATGGTTATGAGCTAGAGAATCGCCGTGAGGAAGAAACTTGACACAAATATTACTGACAACCAGAGCATGCAAGCGAGCCTTGCATTTTCCATTCTTTTCTTCGAACTTCACGCATCTCCAATATTGCTTAGTACCAGTTCGATTTTGGAAGTGAAAGACGAATTGATGGCCTCCGTAAACAGCTTTGTCATGGCCTTTCTCTGAGTTGATAATCGTTATTGAATCCTTAACAATAGCATAATGTTTTTTTCAAAAAAGTCGATACCTAAAAAGACCACTGACCAGCCGTTGCTCGTTTTCATATAACGCATCTCTTGCTTGATTGACATCATTCAAATTGCCTTGAGCCGCCACGTTTACTGCATGGTTGTTTTGCTGTAGCGCTTCAAGAATCGCCAAGACACGTGTAACCTCTACATAATTGATTTGACCATTTTGCATGAAAGAATCCATCCTGAAACATAAATGTGTAATCGCAAGCTAATAAAAATCAGTAAAAGATACGAAAAGAACGGAGCGGATCATGAAAAGCAATACCCCGAAATAAAATATATTTGACAATGAACTATTGCAATTTTTTTATCAAGACAATGAAGAGTGTTTACTGAAGACATCTGAAGTCCCTTTTTTAAAGGAACGATGAATCGGCCTTTATAAATAGTGAGGATGAATTGTCCCGTTTGACGAGTGAGGATGAATCGTCCTGTTTGACGAGTGAGGATGAATCGGCCCTTTTTAATAGTGAGGATGAATCGTGCCGTTTATACAAGTGAGGATGAATCGTCCCGTTTTCCCAAGGGAGGATGAATTGTCCCTGAGGATGAATTGTCACGTACCGTCAATTCTTATATCTTTGAAATTTAGGGTCTTGCTCCCAAAAACCACTTTTTATCGATTTTTGCCAGTTTGATCCTCTGTAAAGGTTTAGATGCTTGAAATTGCTCACAAATAGTATTTCTTAATAGTCCCCCTCCTCCTCCCTTTCTCTAATTTAGCCCCCGCCCCTTCTTTTTTGACTAAAACTTCAGAGTTAGGGCCATTTTTGATTTACAATTTCAAGATTTTTAGGCATCCAAAGAATTCAGCCCCTCGGGGCTAAATTAGAGGAAATAAGGTATAATGTCACAAAAATTTTTTTTTAAGTATAAGAATTTCAAAAAACAGAGCGCCACAACCTATTTCCGATTTTCGCCATTTTGACACACCATTTAGAACGTTCGGTGCTACCTCGCTCTCATCCACCCTTCATGTCATACAAACCGTCAGCTTCAAAATCACAACCAAAACATCGATCATCCAAAATTCTAAAAGCAAAAATAACACAAAAAGTAACTATTAATTAGAGGATCTCTGAGTAACTGATCGAAGTTCACTTGGATTTAACCAATACCTGAATATTCCCAAAGAATATAGCTCACTCCAATTGGGTGCATAGACAGAAGTCAAGATCGCAATCGACGTGCCAAGCCTAAGGTACATTTTGGTAACACATGAATGCTGACAGAAGCATTCATGGCATCCAGTCTTTTCAGATTACAGTGCATTCTGAAATTGACCAAAACGGAAAAGTTCATAAAATCACTAGGTTAATTTTAAAATAGACGGCGAATCTCAAGGCTGTACCTCATTTGGTAACGCGCCATTTCGTAACATTTTTCGTAACGAAAGTTTTCGTAACAGATTCGTTTCGTAACATTTTTTTCGTAGAAGCGAGATTTCGTAACAAAATTTTTCGTAACGCGAAATTTCGTAACAAACATTTTCGTAACAGCGATTTCAAGGCTACTGCCTAATTCAATTTAATCTAATTTACAACTTTTTTCAAACAACAGGGGGACCAAGGCAGTTTTTTTAGGTTTTTTGAAAATTTGTATTTTGTGTCCAAACCACACGAAACCATTGCAAACCAACCCAAATACACTCTCGAACCCCTCGAACCTTTACCCCTCGAAGTTGAAAGTGGGAGTTTTGTTGCAAAATATCAAAATTTTTTACTGAAAAACTTTTTATATTAGCATCATTCAAGCGCCGTTTAATAGCAAATCATACACGCTTAGCAATTTTTTTGTCACAAATCAAGTATTGCCTGTGGCGAAAATGTCTCTATATTCGGCGATAGGCGCCTAATTACTATTATAAACATATATTTTAAACTTTATAGTCTTTTTATATTTCGACGGGTGTTGAACAAGTCCTTGGACAAACTTTAAGACCTGTGTTGGCCATTAAATGATATGGTGTGATGATATGATTTCGTTTCTCTCCATTGTCTTTTTTATGCTTTCTTAAAATTACATGAATTGACCATACTGTTTGTTGAAAAGTTGTTTGGTAAGTTAGAGCTGAAACAACCTTAGACTTAAGGTCAAGTCGATATTAAATGCCCAGAGTAGTTTTAAAGGATAGAGAGTGGTTCCGAGATCTGCTCAAATTTATCTGGTCGATTCTCCTGTGACCCTTTTGGCCCTAATTCTTCACTGCGGGGTGAAAACTTTTTGGCTGTGTAATTAATTTACTTCAGTGGAACAAGAATCTGGTTGTGGTATTACGAGTTTTTTCTAATACATCGAGCATAATCATAGAGAACTGTAGGTTGAAAAAGGGTACAGCCGATTTTGTCAGCCGAGCACTCACGTTTCAGCACTTTCTAGTTTATGTTGGCATAATTAGCGCTCAATGCTTCTTCTAAGTTGAAAAAAGAAAAGAAACTGGTCTAAAAACTGAAAAAGGGACTAAAACGAAATTTCCCTGAAGGTTTCAAAGACAAAAGGCTCTAGGGAAAAATGAGTCTGGCTTGTTTGGTTTTTGTTTTTTTTTCATATATCACTGAATTTCGAAATACATTTTCTTCAAAATTGGATCACGTTTTGAACCCTCATTTTTCGAAGTTTTTAGTTTTCGGGTCATTCCAGAGATGAGTCGAATCTAAGTCATTTCAGTTTTTACAAAGCTGCAGCTGTAGGATTGTATGTCGAGATACAGTCGGGTCTCGATATAGCGCGACGCCAATATGATACGACCCTTGAAATGATTCCAGCAAAAGGAAGTTAGTCAAATTTACGTTCGATATAGCGCAACCCGTGATACAATGCGATCTTTTTCCGATCTCAAGTTCTTGTTTCTTGTTCGAGAGATGAGGCAAATGAAATTCTTAGTTGGATTACATCAAAGTGACATAGAGACATCTGCTGTTCACAGTTTAAAAAAAAGTTAGTCATAGTCATTGGATACATACGTACAACAGCTAGTGCTTATTGCTTTACATATAATTGTCTATTGACTATATTTAACAATAAAGAGCATAGGAATCTGTTAGAGACGCATATACCGTTTTTGATTTTCCTACTCTTTTAGCAGAATGTTGTTGATTGAATTTCTCTTTATGCCTGACGCATATATGTTACTTCGACACAACCAAAAAGTCTTCGGTCATTCTCTCTTTACTAATAAAATAACAATTTTCTCTGCTTTTTTAATTGCTGTTATTTGTTAATTTCAATACCATTGAACCTCTATTTAACGAAAACCTGTAAATAAGCATAGCTCCAGTTAGATTTTGATAGCTACAATTCCTAGAAAACGAACTTGTCATAATGAGTCTTTTACAAGCCCGGTCATTATAAGCCGTAGTTATGATCACTACTCATTTGCGCAAACTTTTTAAAGTTACAGGTTCGAATCACGGTGGTAGCAGAAATTTCTTTTTTTAATAACAATCTTAAACTAGTTCCTATAAGACCATTCACCTCAGGGTGGATAGGATGTCCACCTGGTATTTCCATCCGAAATTTCGGATTAAGCTGAAAGTAATTATAAATCAATACACCCTATCCATAATCGTGTCTAAACACGGTTTGTTAAGACTAAAATGCGGTCTTTCAAAACTTAGGTTAAAACCAAGTGGAATCTCAATACCTCGGTAGTAACCCACTCCAAGGTAGTCGACCTTAAATTTTTGTGGAATATTTTGAAAAGTCAAACAAATTTTGCTATCTTTATTGAAAGCCAGTATTTAGAATGATTTGTAATGAGCAAAACCTTGTTTTGACTTAATCACACTTTCGAAACTGAGGTAGTCTCCTATCCTCCACGTGTACGTCCGGCTGGACAACTTAGGTACAGCTTGAAAAGTTTTAAGGCTAAGCTTTAAAAAGGTTTCTGCGCGCAACAACAAAAAATTGGCCGCTTCGCGGCCAGGACCAACACACTCCGCATTGCAAGGGATAGGGGAACCAGTTCAAAACGCAAAAAAGTTTTTCTGACAACCCCTAGTAGCCGAAATTTCCTCAGAAATCCGTATACTGCTGTCATCCCTTGCTTTGGCCTTAGGTATTTTCTCTCTTTTGTTCCTTTTTTCTCAGCCCTTGGTTTAAACCCACCCTACCTTGCAGAACAGTGGGCTTGAACACAAAAATCCACCTTAAATACAGGCTGAAATGCACCATCACCAATTTGGAAGGCAAGAAAAAATTTTTTAAAGCAATTTCAAGTATACGCGTTTGTGCTTAAGAGAAACCCAAGATGTTTTACTTGAGCGTTCTACAAAGATATCCTACATTAATTCGCAAAAATGGCAGAAAAGTGGGCTTCAACACGAAAATTTACCCAATATCCAGGCGAAAATACACCATCTCCAATTTGAAGGGACTTAAAAACCTTTTTACAAGCCATCTCCTTCATCTGGTTATGTGCTCAAAAAACAGCTGAGAAGTTAAATTTTAGGGTTCCGGAAAGATATCCAGCATGAGTTTACAAAAATTGGAAGAAAATCGGTTAGATATGCGTTAACCACCCACCCACCCATCCCAAATACTATATAGAGATACAGTCGACGCTCCCAATAACATACACCCCAAAAGCTCGTTCCCGCCTAGGCCCGACACTTTTTTAGACCTATTTTTTCAAATTTTTTCCATTTATGTTTGACAGTCTGGTCGCAAATATCGCAAGAATTCCGATTTCGCCGATCATTTTTGCTGAAAACAATGATTTTGAAATTTAAAAAGCAAAAACTCCCATTAACATACACCGAAATCCACAACAGGTGTATGTAAATCGGAGTTTCTGCTTCTTAAATGTCAAAATCATTGTTTTTTGCAAAAATGATCGGCAAAATCAGAATCCTGACCATATTTCCGACCAGACTGTCAAAACAGAAATGGAAAAAATTTGAAAAATAGGTCTAAAAAAGTGTCGGGCCCTAGGCGGGAATGAGCTTTTGGGTGTATGTTATTGGGAGCGTCGACTGTACAAAAAATCATGTGAACAGCAGCTATTTTTTTCGAAACTTCTTATTTTCGACTCCGGTTTTGGTTTCGGCAAAAGTGAAATTCCGGTTCCGATTCCGGTTTCGGTTTTCAAAAATCTGAAATTCCAGTTCCGGTTCCGGTTTTCACAAATCTAAAATTCCGGTTCCGGTCCAAATATCGATTCCGAGCCAACTCTAGTGCCTTGGTATCTGCACTTCCACCTGAGTACCACTTTCTCGGTACTACCACCTCCATACTACCACTGAACACCCTTACGGGATACGAAACTACTCCAGAACTGGGGTTTCTGCAAGTTAATTCGCATTTATAGCAATACCAAATCCTGTTCAGTATAGGGTATGATTAAAGGTATTTTAGTCAAGAAAAAAATTTCTGCTAGTACCGGGGTTCGAACCTGTGACTTTAAAATTTTTCGCAAAAGAGTTTTGCGCTAATGAGTAGTAACGGTAGTTATATAAAGGTTTGAGTGTGAACTACTAAACTTGTTTAGCTAAAGTTTTATATTTAGCTTTATTTCCACCTATTTCAACCAATCTCGAAATCCAATCCCAGGAGTGATGTCTTCAATGGAACCAAGCGTGGAAGCGCAGCCTATCAAGGACTTTGCTGCTCCTACTAAGCAGCGTACCAAACTTCAGGTGGGAGCTTTAATGACTTTTACTTATAACGAAAAACTATTAAATGTTTTTTAAAGTTAAAATTTTGATTTACAAGAACAATTTCCTCCCGGAGTGTTGAGGACCCCATCACGTGAATTTTTTTATTGCATATTCTTGTGGAACATGTATGACGTTCTAGTAAAACTAGGCCATTAAGGCAATATTACCAGAAAAAGTGGTACAACAATTTTATAAAAGTTATAAAATGACCATGATACGGGTATCATGGTTTTTGTTGGAGAATCTGTATTCAATATTTTTTGTTCAGAATACTTTTATTTTCAATTTATTAGCATTCAGTACTCAAAATGACCACTAGAATCTAGCAAACATTTGCAAAAAATTTGAAAATAAAAATATTGTGAAGAAAAGATATTGAATGCAGATTTTCCAACAAAAACCATGATATCCACATCATGGTCATTTTATAACTTTGATTTAAGCATTGTACCACTTTTTGAGGTAGTATAGCCTCAATGGCCAGTTTCACTAGGAATTCGTACATTTTCTACAAGAATATTCAATAATAGAATTCACGTGATAGGGTTTTCGAAATCACGGAGGGTCCTATGCCAGTTGATTAGAAAGTTTTATAAATAGTTCCGAATATATTACAGAGTGTACGAAAACTATCAAAAAAAATATTTTAAAGTTTTATACAAGGCAATTTTTTTTAATAAAAATTGTAGTATTTTTATCAAGTTGCAGGTGGTGTTGCTGATGTATGCTGTGTGTGAATTCATCCTTCGTGTATGTATCAGCTTCACCTTTGTGCAGTCCTACCAAATACAAATCTCCTGTCTATCCACCATCTTCCCTATCCTTCTGTTGCTGGCTGTGGCCTACGAGAAGAAAAGTTTGTTCGTCATCTATTTGATCTACAACGTTGGTTTACATAATATTTGTAAACAAACATATCTCAAGAATTTTTCAATCACAGGGTTTTTACATCGCCTGCTACTGGCTGCAAACTGGCTTGTTTATTTACTTGGCTGCTGAATTGCCAGCCGACTATGTGAAGTTGTTAATCGTGAAGCAAGACTTCCTGGATGACCAGTGGGATGTGCAAATCTACTTTATAACGATGAGCGTTGGCTCTGCTCTCTTAGCTGTAGGCTTGCACATAGTGCGCCGAGCTATCCGCAGTGTAATTGCTCAGATGGACAACACCAAGCAGGAAAAGAATGTGGCCGTAGTTGTGGACAATACACTGCCCCAGAAGAATGAAAACATCGTATTTGCTGCTTAAGCCTAATCAAAATTTTCTAAAGTAATTACTCTTCTTTAAAATTTAAAATTAAATATAAAATTTAAGATTTCAAATTTTTTTCATTACAACACTTTATATTTGCAATAAAAGGATGTTTTTAGAAAAAAACTATCGATTATACAAGTAAAGTCTTTATTAACGTAATTTCTCTCATAAATGCTATTTTCAAAAGTGAAAAAATATACCTAATATGTGCTTTTTTTTAATTTTGACAATCAAAAGATAGGCATAGTGAAATAGAATATTAATTTCAGAATCGCATACCTTATTTTCTCTAATTATGCACCCCTACTGTTCAAAATTGTCTTCTTGGCATTGTGTTTTTGGGGACATTGTCCATTCGCATTGGACTAAGTTCGCATTTGCGAAATTTGTATTCTAGTCAAATTTGACTGAAATGCGAATTTCTCAAATGCGAATTTAGTCAAATGCGAATCGACTACGTCCCTGTTTTTGACTAAATTTCTTAATACTGCGCTTAGGCAAGCTACCCTTCATTTTGTAGCCAGTGAGATGAGATACAAAATGAGTGGTAACTTGCCTGGCAGAAGTTATGGAAAATGTGATGTCTGTCTTTCGGAAGATTTTTCGACTTTCCTCAAATGGCCGTGAATTTCAAAGCGGTTATTAGGTCACATCATCACATATGAACATATAAAAATAATCAACGTAAAAAACTTCATTTTCTCTCGGTCAGCTCTTCTCGTTAAAAAAGTGTAAACGGTACCCTATACATTATTCCAAGCAAGACTTATAATTGAAAATAAATAATAAATAAATATAAATAAAATTATATCAGGGCTCGGAAACACCTTTTATTAAAAAATTTGCTCTTTATTTGAAAGTCGAAATCTTTACCATTTTTAAGACTTTACGTCAAAATCTTTATTTTTTTTGTGTTCCAAAATCAAAAAGCACTGGCAAAAATGACCAAATGTTCTTTATTTTACAAAAATATCCTTTTTTAAAAATTTAGAGTTCCAAGGTTTGAAATAAATGCTTATTTTGCCCAGCACTAAAGACCAAAACGCCGTAAAAATTAGTTTAAGTTAAACATGTAAGCAAGAAAAGTTCAAAATGTGAGTTTTGTAGCTCTGCTCGTACGCTTTCACGAAGTATACAGAGCTACAGAACTTTTATTCTGAAACATGCTTAACTCCAACTAATTTTTACGGCGTTTTGGTCATCAGTGCTGGTCATTAGTACCGAGAATTTCGGTTTGGTCCAGCAACTAAAAAATGCCGATTCCTGAAAGGTCTAAAAACATAGGCAGTTGGTAGAAGATCCCACTTGTATCCGGCTATTTCGACCAACACTTTTCTCTTTACAGGAAAGAGACCTTTAAAGTACAAAAACGTACGGACTGAAGTGTATCTCTTCTCAAACTGGCAGAGTGTAATGTGGCACATCTACTTTAATTAGTATACTTTTGTACATTTCATTCATTTCTAAAAACTTGAATAATATGTGACAATTGTAAAATAACTCTATTCTGGGTCTATGAAAAACTTGGACTTCATGAAAGACAGATGGATTAATTGCTGGTAAAGTGGCTGGGGTCCTAATAGTTTTAATGTCCAGCCTAACACGTACACCTGGCACTCTATTGTCTGCTTCATTACTCAACGAATTCTGATGCATCTTTAATGAAATTGCGCGAACTTAACGAATTTACCATCAATACAATGCGTGATGATAATTATTTCAACTGCTACATTACGCTCCGCCACTTTGAGAAAAGATACACTTCAGTCCGTACACTTTTAAACCTTTGAAGAGAAAAGTGTTGGTCGGGTACAAGTGGGATCTTCTGCCAACTGCCTTTGACCTTTAAAGAATTGGCATTTTTTGTTGCTGGACCAACCCGAAATTCTCGTTTCAGTTTTCTCGAAAATCGATTTTCGGTCTAAAGAGACTGAAAACGCGGATTAAGCGTATCGACAGTTCGTTTACATATTTCTCAAGTTTCTAGAAATAAAAAAACACACTACAGTCAACTAAAACGGCACCCATTGTATGGCAAGCCAACGGCACTTCTGCTATAACGGCACTTTGAAGATGATTTGGTTGGCCAGCAAAGAAATAAGGCAATCCTTACTTCCACTGTAACGTCACTCCACTAAAACGGCACATCCACTACGACGGCACATTGAAGATGATTTGTGCAATAAAATTTACTCTCGATATAAAGGCACTTCGACATCTTGCCGTAAATTGAAACAAGCAAAGTTCTGCTCGTTTTTTGCGCGTACTTTTAATCTCTCACGTTATTTTATTTTAATTCACGATGGCTACTTCTAAGAAGCGCTCTGCTTTCAAGCTGAAGGTGAAGAAAGCAATAATTGAGACAGCCGCGAATAACAATAATCAGACAAAGCTGGCCGAACAATTCAAAATCCCAAGGGGGTGCTTTAAAGTTTTTGAATGACTTGACTCCATTACGTCAAACCCCGTATGTTCCGCTCCCTCCTCGCGATCGCAAAGCTGCAAGTGAAATGACTCCATATCCTTTCACTGGACCATCTTAATCTAAAATATATCGCAGACATTATTAATAGACTTTATGCATTGTATGTTGACCGTTCTGTTGCTAATTAATAAATCGCTCTTTTCCAACTAAAATCTTTGCAATTAATATTCATAGTAGATATTTTCCGCTTCAAAAACAAACAAAATAATTTTTTCATGTAAAAAAGAGAAATTTGGAACTTTACCCCTCGAAGTTGAAAAGTGGGAGTTTTGTTGCGAAATCTCAAAATTTTTTACTGAAAAACTTTTTATATTGGCATCATGCAAGAGCCGTTTAATAGCAAATCATACACGCTTAGCAATTTTTTTGTCACAAATCAAGTATTGCCTGTGGCGAAAATGTCTCTATATTAGGCGATAGGCGCTTATTTTCCGTAAAAGCCTTATTAGAGGAAATACGGTAAGTGTGAATGCAAAGAATGTTCACAATACTGAAAACATTTACACTTACATTTAGAATTACACTTATGTTCGTGATAGCTCCATAAATTTTGCATATGCTAAAGTCATGTCCGCAATTATTGTATGACCATCCTCATTTGTCGGACTGCGAGTGTCGGTTTCAAACATAGACAAAAGTGTTTTCTAAAGAACACTCATTTGTTAAGTTGTAGTCTGTGTTAAAGTTAGCCAAACAAAAATGATAAGAAACAAAAAGATAAAACTATTTTTTGTCTTAATCAATAACCACCTATATTAAAGAGATTTTCGCATATTTTTTATTACTTCTGAAAATGCTAAAACTTTGGTTAAACAGTATTAAATCGTGTGCTGTCCGTTGGCTAGAAAAAAATCGTGGAATTGTGGTAGTTCTGTTCTGCTTGCCAGCCAGCTTTGTATTTTCACAGTGTTTTTTTATTTTAAAACTTTCAAATTTTGATTTTTAAGATATTTGATTTGGTCATCAAGCTTAATTTTATTATTCAACGATGTCTCTTTTACTCTGGTCCAGAGCATCACTTCACAAAAGTTCAAGGCATACAAAAAGAAGTTCGGGAATGGAATGAGCTGTCGGCAAAAGAAAGGAAGCCATTGTGCACTGCAAAACCGAATTGGCTTAGTCTTTCTACCAAATTTTTTAACAAGGTTGATATTTTAATATGCTGCCAAATCTTCTATTTTGCTGGCAAATGAAATCTGCTGCCAAAAATCCTGAATTTTACTGCCAAAATTCAAGCAGGGATTTAAATTTAGCAGCGCAATTAAGGATTTTAGGATAGATGAGCTAATGATAGATGAGCTAAGATAGATGAAATAAATAGATGAGCTTGTTTTAAATTTTTAACGACAAATTTTTAATTGCAATAATCCGTTACTTAAATGATGACGAAATAATTAAGCTTTCAAGTCAACATTTCACCTTTGAATTGACAATCTTGTAGTTATTTTATTAAACTTTAGAAAAACTGTCACCAAATACCTATTCCTCTATATAACATATTAGAGCTGGACACAGAGAAACTGAGCTTAAAAGTAGAGCCCAATGCAAGTGTGTATGATATGACCTCTTACTTGATTCCAAAGGGATATACCCTAGCAGTGACATTGGAAATTGGTGATGCTACAGCTGGTGGATTGGCCTTAGGTGTTGGAATGACCACTCACTCGCATAAAGTTGGTTGAAAAAAGTTTTAAAAACTAAAGCGAAACGTCCATAACCAATTTTAAAGTTCCAGAAAGTCTATAAAAACCCACATAAGACGACTAAAATGATTTCGAGAGCTTTTAAATCACTAAAAGTTTTCCAAAAAAAAACCTAAAAGGACGAAAATAAAAAAAATCAACGAAAATAAAAAATCAGCATCACACAAGTGAATTTTTGATAGGTAGGTCTGTTCCAAGAGACCATTCTGTCATATGATGTGGTACTTGCTGATGGCTCAGTCATCCATGTCACTAAGGACAATGAGCACAGTGACCTATTCTATTGCTTGCCATGGTCTCATGGCACACTAGCTTTTTTGGTAGCTCTAGAATTAAAGTTGATTACAATCAAACCTTTTGTTCATCTACAATACTACCTGTAAGTTCTTTTCCTTTTCAAATTAACACCATTGTTTAGTGTAATTTCAACTAAAATCCTCGCACACAGATTCATACTCAAGATGAGTATTGTGAAGAAATGATGAAATTGTCAGGAGCTATTGGAAACACTACAAAAGTTCCAGACTTTCTTGAAGCAACTATTTTCGACCGAGAAAATGCTGTTATTATGTGTGGCAACTTTGCTGATGTAGACACACATAAGAAAATAAAAAGGGTTTTTAGTTTTTTTGAAGGGTCGATAAGATTTGTGATTTGAGATAAATCACGTCAGCCGATGGTATAAGCCGTGGTTTTACAAGCACGCTGAATCGTTTTTGAGCCATGCAGGCGAAGAGTATGTGCCCATAAAAGACTACTTGTTGAGACACAACAGATCCATTTTCTGGGTAGTGGAAGACATGATTCCGTTTGGCAACCATCCATTATTTCGGTGTTTTCAATTTTTCATTATCAAATAACAAGTATGAATTCAAAGATTGATGCTAGGCTGGCTATGCCCTCCAAAGCCCGCTTTTTTGAAGTTCACAACTACGAGTGCAATAAGAGAGATGACATTTTCAAAGCAGGTCTTTCAAGATATTGTGATGCTCTTAAAACGCTTAAGGTCTGTTTTTTCTAATTTTGCCAAAAGCTGTGCTAGAAAGGTATAAAAGGCCTCCAAGTAAACTTTTTTATTTCTGACTTTTGATGGGTTAATCATGTTTTTGTCCTGTTGACTAAATTTGGTAATTCTGAAGGTGGGCAGTGGGCTTCAGAGTTTAGGATGCGTGGCTCACTTATATTACACCAGCTTTTTTGTGGGAGGGGCGTGGGTTTGGATGTAAATTGCAATAGCGTCAAAAAAGGTTATTTGGAGCCGTTTTATATATGAGCCACACCCGACAAAAACATTTAATTTTCAATTTTTTTAGGCACAGGTTAACACTGCCACTGAGCTCTTTAACACATTTCCTTTACTTGTTTATCCCTGCAAAATATTTGACCATAAAACAAAAGGTTCTCTTGGACAAGGCCAACTAAGGTGGAAATGTTTTGTTTACTAAATTTTTAAAACTTCTGTCAATTTATAGAAGTCCATCTAAAGACTTGCTGACTCCAAACACTAATTTTGCTATGTACAATGATCTAGGTGTTTATGGCACACCCGCAGCTGTAAAAAGGCACGAGCCATACAACCCAACCAAAGCTATGAGGGCCATGGAAAAGTAGGCTCATTTTCATAAAAAAAAAAAGTTTTGCATGTTATTGCTCTCAGGTTCACAAGAGATGTGGGTGGCTATGCTTTTCTCTATGCTGACATATTTATGACAGAAGAAGAGTTTGAGCAAATGTTTTGATTTAAGGCTTTACAAACAAGTTGGTTAAAAAGACACAAAAACAAAAATATTGACTTATAACTTAAATTGCACAGGTGAGACAGAAATACTACGCCGAAAGAGCCTTTCCTAGTTTGTTTGACAAAATTAAACCAGAAATTAATGTGATTGAAATTGGGAACAAAGAATATTTGTAAAATAATTCAATTATTAAAAAGTTTTGCAAAATAAAATTCTATCGTGTTATATAACTGATTCAATGTTCTCTCTAATCTTCTTTAATTGAATTCTGCTGCATAAAGAATGTTCCTGATCATTTCCATTTTTTCTTTCACTTTTGATTGATCAGAAGCTGATGCCAAGCATATTAATCTGTCGGTCACAGTTTTAGCTGAAAAATATATTGTTAAAAAAGCACGAAATTTAAATGAGAATGAGTTGTTTAACGGAAAAACGCTAACAAAAATCAATTGTCCTTGTGCAAATGAAAGGTGGCCCCAAAAATAAGCTGAGATTTTGCTGATTTGATAACTGCCGACAAAAATCCATATCGTAAGTCATTTTATTGACTGGAACCGATTGAAAGTACTGGTTTCAATCTAATTTGAAAAAAACAAATAAAAAAGTTTTCAGGGAACTATACTCCGTAAGTCGTTATTTTTTTAACCCTGTCTTTCTCTGAAATAGCGAAAAATTTAGACATACCAAGCTCAGTGCACATAGCTTCATTTTCACCTGGTCTTCTAGCTGAATTACTGACGGGAACAGTGGAGGAATATTTCAAATCAACTTTTTGGTCAGTGTCCTCTTCATCGTCTGAGAGAGTTAGATCAATAAGTTCGATTTCTTGACAAACTCTGTGGTTATTCTCTTGCGTCGAGCAATGCGCATCTAGCACAGTTGTAACGTTTGACGTTGGAGTTGACGTTTGTGTGGTGGAAGTAGTGGATGTAGTAGGGTTGCCAGTATTAGTTGAAGAAGAACCCGGAATTCGGCTATTTGTTTTTGCAAGCAGGTTGGAATTTTCAGATTTCTCTTCCTCCTCAGAATCCACGGTCTCTACATCTACAGTCTCATCTTCCTGAGTCTCCACAGCTGTGGCTGAGCTATTGCATAGCTCTGAATTTTCCTGGTTTCGTCTGGCAGAAGGAGAGTGGACAGAAACGCATGGATCCGAGCTACATCTTCTTATCTTGATTGGGCATTGCTTTTTAACTAAACTTGCTTGTTCAACACTTTGCTCATTGAACAAAACAGATTTGGAGGCTAATAGAGGTCGTGGTCCTACTAGCATTGCAGAATGCGTTCTTTTCCGACTAGATGCTGTTGACGGCACAGATTGGTGGCTTCTTAATTCCTGACTATAAAAGTATAGAAAATATTTAAGTTTAGGTTTTTAGTCAAAGCTTTATTTTATAGAATTTTCAGAAGTTTCGTTCTAATATTCACAATGAGGGTTTTTTTTGTTATGAAGTGGGTTTTTCTAAAAATCATAGTTCTTGCTTATATTTTTTAAAAATTTTAGCCTGCAACAAAATTCTGTCGATTTCAACAATAATTTTGAGATTTTTATTACTTTTGACAAAATTGTCCTACAAGTGAGTGCTGCGGTTAAACACTCGGACAGTCAATAGTACCAGCAGCTGGTATAGACTCAGAATTTCATGCTGAATCAGAATCCGCAAAGAAATTGAAAAGTGGTCTATGGGGGTCGAAATGATGACAGATTCAAATAAATAAAAATCACTCTATTTTGCCAATACATTCATACCTTGTTTCGATCCTTGCACTTATTCGATAGCCCTGGATCTCAGCTTTCAGTAATTCTGTAATTTTATATATAAAAATAGCGTAGAATAATGGTGATAAAATATGAATTAAAAGTTCAAAAAGAATTTTGACGTGATTTTTTTTCGCTAGACAAACCCTATATTCTAACAGCGGATTTGTGTTCAGCGTAGTTGATTTGTTTATGATAGTGCTCTTAAAATTTAAACAATAATGTCAAATTTTAAATTTCTCTCGAGATAACAAATATTCAAACAATGAATTTTTCAATTTCAGATTTGACAGATTTTTTTTTAAATTTTTAGAATACCGTATTTCCTCTAATAGGCGCCCCCCTCTAATAGCCGCCCCCCTCTAATAAGCGCCCCCCTAGAGGTCATCCAAAAAATAAGCGCCCCCCCTCTAATAAGCGCCCCTCAAAAAAATCGCATTCAAATTTGTCTTGACTGGAAAAAATTTTCTGTGCAATTTTTGTTGTTGTCAAATCATTGTCAATTTTTTTTCCAGTTTGTGCGGTGATTTTTGCTGTTTTTACGCTCCTTTTTTAGCGCCATGGATCTCATCGCAAACTATGAAAGCGGCTCAGCAAGCGAGAACGACGAAGTCAAGACGCCGCAAAAGCTCAAGGCCTACAGCACAGAATTCAAGCTAAAGGTGGTCAAATATGCAAAGGAGATTTCAAAGCACGACGCCAGCTGCAAGTTCGGAGTCGATCGGAAACGGGTGAAAGACTGGGTCAAGCAAGAAAAAAAGCTGCATCAAATCAAGTAAGTTTTAAATACGCCATTTGTTGCTTTATTGAATCGATTCAGGAACTGGTCGCCAGCAGGAAAACTGAAGAAGAGGTTGCAAGGAGGAGGTCGTCCGCTCACATTCAAAGATCTCGACGACAAATTGGCAATCTGGGTGAGAGAAAAACGGTCGAAGAAGCTCCGCGTCTCTAGGGAAACAATTCAGCGTCAATCGGAGAAGATGTTCAATGCGGAAAAAGACGATGGCAATTTCAAGGTAAGTCTTAAAAAATTTGGATGTTTATTGACGTCATTGCCTTTAGGCTAGCAGAGGCTGGCTGGAAAAATTCTTGACGCGGCACAACTTCCGTCTTCGTGTCCCGACTACTGTCTGTCAAAAGCCGCCGTCCGACTACATTCAGAAGATCGTCAACTTCTTGCTCTACATCTCAGAAGTCCGCCAGAAGTTCAAGTAAGATTTGAGATTTGAGAACTTTGAATATATTCATATATTTATTTTCAGTTACCAGGGAATCTTTGCCGCCGACGAAACTGCCGTCTACTTGGATCCATCTGGAGGCAAATGCGTTGACGAGAAGGGAACAAAAGAGGTTTTTTTAAAAATGTTTGACGGACTATAATTCTCTCTTTGTAGGTTTCGGTGCTTTCTACAGGCCATGATAAAGCAAGAATTACGGTGATGTTGACTGCTCGTTCCGATGGCAAAAAGCTCAAGCCGTTCGTTCTAATGGATCGCAAGAAGGGCAAGGATGTGAAAGCTGCAGAGGAGAAATACAAAGGAAAGCTGGAGCTTTGCTGGAAGGGGACTGTCTGGTTCAACGACGATCTGACTCTCGACTACTTGGACAGAATCTTTGGGCGATCTCTCTTTGGTGGAATGCGTTTGCTTGTTTGGGATTCCTTCCGATGCCATCTGGTGAACAGGAGAAACAAGGAAAACGTGGAGCTCAAGAAGAAGCTAAAGCAGTGTAATCTCCATATAGCCATGGTTCCAGGCGGTTGCACAAAATTCATTCAGGTTTCCTTTACTTTATTTCCCGTTTTACTTTGGAAAGCTGTAGGCGCCGGATGTCTCCTGGAACGGTCCATTCAAAGCAAACTTCCGCAAGAGCTACGACAGGTGGATGACAAATGATTCGCAGAAGGAATTTACAAGTGGTGGCAATCCGAAGGCTCCTTCGATGGACGTCTATCTCCAGTGGATTGTTGATGCGTGGGATTCACTTTCGGCGGATGCCATTGCCAAGTCGTTCAAGGGTATGACTTTTGCTTCCTCAATAAACAATGATTCTCCTCTTCAGATTGCGGACTCACGGTCTGCCATGACGGAAGCGAAGACTGCCAAATCCACTGCTTCAAGGAACATGGCCCAATTCCGGACGGACTCATCGAATTGCAAATGGCGCGATCAGCAATCGGACAAGTGCCTGCCGTCGAAGAAGTGGACGCAGAAGAAGATGAAGAGAACGGCTACTTGAGCGATGAATCTCTTGAGTTTGAAAATTATGAAACAATTCCAGAGCTACATTGTATTTGATTGTTTGTTAATTTTTTGTTGTTATGAAATTTGAATAAAAATTTACCTCGCTTCCATTGTGTTTTCAAATTTTTTTGTCGGCGCCTGCGGCGCCGACTGGTTGAAAATATAAGCGCCCCCCCTCTAATAGCCGCCCCCCCTCTAATAAGCGCCCCCCCTAGAGACCATTCAAAAAATAAGCGCCCCGGGGCGGCTATTAGAGGAAATACGGTACTATCATAAACAAGTCGACTATGCTGAAAACGAATCCGCTGTTAGAATTAAGGGCTTGTCAAGCAAAAAAAATTATGTTAAAATGTTTTTTGAATTTTTAAATTTTCCATCTTTTGTCGCCATTATTATACACTATTTTTTTATAAAAATTACAAAATTACTCAAAAATGAGACCCAGGACTATCTAATAAGTGCAAGGATAAAAATGAGGTATGAATGTATTGGCAAAATAAAGTGACTTCTATTCACTCAAATCAGTTATCTGGCCCTAAAAAACACTTATTTTAAATGGCTTGTCTGAGCATGTTTTAAATATAAATTCGCAAAAACGAAAAGCATAGGTGGACGCAGAATCAAAGTTAGGTCGATAGTACACATATCAGAGTCGGCCCTTTTCGGGTAAAATCGATAATATCCTCTAGAAAATTGCCTCTGACTATTAATTTAAAAAACTAACTTAGCCAAAAATTGAAGAGGCTTGTAAAATTCCCATTCCAGCTGCTGAATTTCACCTCCTTGCGTCTCGGCGCCAAATTTCTGGTTGAGAGTGAAAAAGCGCGCACGCAATCTGTTGATCTGTGTCTTCACTTGAATATCTAAAACAGCTTTTGTTTTAATTTTTGTTTTCTTAGGTAAGTTCAATCCACACCAGTGTTTTCATAACTAACACTAACTCTTAACACTAACACTAACCTAACTGTTAGTTTAGCAAACTAACACCCGATTTTCTCGTTTATGGTCAGGAAAACTGCGGAATCTAATATTCATGACCTTATACCAACGTTTTGCAAGGGATCAGATGCACTTTACAGATTTTCGAAAAAGTTACAAAAAGTGGATAAAAACCTAAATTTATACCTTAAACTAACTGTTAGTTTCTTAAACTAACACACCACTGTCAGTTATGAAAACACTGATCCACACCTTGGATTTTTGCTAAAATTTGAGAACTTCAACATGAGGCAACCAAAAACAAGATTTTTATATAAAGCTCATCAATCTTATTTTTAGATCGTTTATATTCCAGCCAAAACATGTTTTTGGATGCTTTAGCAAAGGCACCGAATAATGGAGTCTAGCCTTAATTCTGTCCAGTTTTTAAAATATTTACATAACCTACGAGTGAAGTTTTCTTGGAATTTTGCATTCAACCGAGAAGTGAGCAGACGAAACACTTCTTTACGTTGTTTTGTGTCAGAAATGTAGTTCTCCTCGTTACGACACCAAAATCTCCGTTTTTTCTCATATTGTTCTATTAGGAAGAGTAATTTTTCGGTGTTCCACTTCTGTAGCACTTTTTCTTTTTCTGCAAAAATAGTGTTTGAATAAGTTATGTAATTTTTCTATGAATCTTAAAAACAGTTCACCTGTTTTTGGTATTTGATCTGAAGTTATAGAGATTTTCGAGTTACATTGTTTACTCTTCCGACACTCCTTAGACTGTTTTGCTGTGTTAGTCGATGAAGCCTGTGAAGAGATACAGGATACAGCAGCTGATATATTAGCTGTAGTTGAGGTACTTTCCTTTGAATTATGTATTCTCAATTTGCCCCTAAATTTTGTATAAAAAAAATTGTCTGTATCGAACTAAACTATGCTCGGTCTCATTCTCACACGGTTACTAGTGTTTACTTTTTCATCTTTTTTCAAATTCTGTCAGAAAATACTCAGTTTCTAGTAGCGATTTCCGAGATTTTGGTAAAATTATCTACCCGAAAATCCCGTGCTAGCTGAAAACTTGTGTTGTGACAAGAGCTGATCGACTCCAAAGACTCCACTTCTTTAGTTGCCCCGATGCTCGAATTTTTTTTAAATTGAAAAAAAATCACATCCCGCAGTCATTTTTCTGCTCAATACAATAGGGAAACGTTTCTGAATACTTTTTAATAAAATAATTAAACTTTGTCAGAAGATTTGACTCCCACTTTTCAAAGAAAGTGTAGTTGTACTAATTTTCAGCCTTTTTTAGGTCAAAGATGTGTAAAAATCAAAGATTTTAAACAATTTTTTAACTTCCTACTGCCTACTAAATATATAAACTCAGGTTTGCATATGTTTTTATGTATCCGGAGTAATTTACGAGTAATTTGTGTCTCAGATTGCCGTCTGTGCGCATCTCAACCAAAACCCGCGAAAATTTTTATCAAAACAAATGAAGATCTTGCTAGAACTTTCTAAACTGAAATCTTGCAAATGGGTTACAAAATACTTTTTTCGCATATCCCATTTCTTATAATAGAGCGGCATGCTCTATTTTTCAAACCTCCTCTAGGAGTGCCGCTCTATCAGAGCATGCCGTTCTATTAGAGGAAATACGGTAATAAAATTAAGCAAAATAAACATTCATGTTCCAAGCTAAGAGAAAGGCTAAATATTCGTAGTTTTCCTTTTTTTTCACGATGTCTTTATCTTGACTACTTTTAGCACATAAAGGAGCACAATTTTTACCTGTTGTCCAACTTTCCCAGAAAGTTCAAACAAGTAAACAATTTCCACTCCGAAATAAAGACAGTTTTATAATTGTTAAGCTCATTGTCTCTCTGTTCTCTTCTTAGTTCACGAGTGTAGTTGTGGACAAGCAATTCGATCTCTTCACGAATGTCGCTGCCTAAAAAAATTCAATTAGTCACAACAATGGTCAAAAACTGTTATAGTTCTAAAACGGGCTAGATATTAATATGCAGAGCAAGTAGATTTTTTGATGATTTTAGCAAAAAAAATTATTTTAATATATCATTTATGATATAGGCTGCACAAAGGTTCGTTAAAACATCGGTGTAAAAGTACTTTGCTGTGACTTGTTTTTTACGTTACTAACATAAACAACCCACACTCCCCAAAAACGAACGGCATTCAACTGGCATCCATTTCAACTGGCATCCATTGAAACTTTTGATTCAAAATCAACAATTTTGACAGTAAAAGTTTTCGGAAAGTCATCCCTAATGCTAAAATCTCTTCTTGAATCGAATCCGTTGAGATCAGGTTCGAAAAATTTTAGGAGCTGAGATATTTGTATTTTGAGTAAAACATACAGGGAATTCGGAACATTCCCTTACTTTGAAGGATATCTCAGCTCCCTGAAAATTTTCGGACCTGATCTCAACGGATTCGGATTCAGGAAGAGATTTTGGCATGGAATGACTTTCCGAAAACTTTTACTGTCAAATTTTTCGATTTTTAATCAAAAGTTTCAATGGATGCCAGTTGATATTTTACCCCCAAAAACATCATCTTCTCATTTTTATTTTGGCAGCAAAAATAAAGTTAAAAGTTTCAAAAAGTCTGTTTGCTCCAAATGTCAAATTTTTCTCGGTAGAAAATTCTACTTGCAGAATAAGAGATATTGATATGTTATGTAAAAAACTAAGCTGGATTATTTTAGAAATATAGCATCTGGCTCCAAACAAATATTAGGTCATTTTGAGGATTGTCTAGCATTTTTGTCACTTTCAATGATCAAAAGTTTAGTTTATTGATGAGCGCTTAAAAATATCTTACAAGAGAGACTCACATGGTGTCCGTGAGCTATCGGGAAACCCTATATGCTATTCGATAGCTCTTCGAAAATCTTTATTTGACTTGGAACCTGTTCTGGTTTAGGGGAACGCCCATTTTTCACTATACAGGGTGCGTAAAAAGTTCTGACAACTTTTTTAAACTCAAAACTTTTATTGTTTGTAACATAAAATCAAAAAAGAAATAACACCACGAGCAAGAGCGAAGAATTTTGAACAAGATAGCTGCATCACTTTTCAATATAACCGCCATTTGCTTGGACACAAAAAAACTGGTAAACCGTTTTCACTCATAAAACGAAATATGGTTAAAAATTTTGAGTTGAAAAAGTTCAGAACTTTTTACGCACCCTGTATATATATTTTAAGTCGATCAAGTTGATTATGGTGATGAGGGCGAAAATAGTCACCTTGATCAACATAATTACTTGTTCAACTTTTCATTTAGTTTATCAATATAACCATGACGGCCACAGAAAACAAAAATAAATAAATAATAAATAATAAAAAATAGGCTTCCCCCTAAACCAGAACAGGTCACAAACGAGATCTGTATTTGCCCACGGCTCGATTTTTTAAAATAACTAACCGTTCTGTACTTGAGCATAAACGATATATATTTAACGATGTTGCAGTTAAACATGTGCTTGGATGGCCTAGTGGAGTCAACACGGATTTTCATTTTTTTATTCGTAACCAAAATACTATTCTCCCGGTGCTCACATAGGCGAGTCGAGGTCGAGCTCGTGTTTTCTCAACCTTTTTGGTGATCAGAGAAAAAAATTTCTATACTTTTTGTCAATCTTCATAGACCAAACGCAAGCTTAGATTCCAAGCTATCTTTTACATCAAAAATTATTGGACAAAACGGAAAAATGCCCGCGTTTGGGGAAAAAGCCCGCATTTTTTTCGTTCTAGTCAAAAAGGCGAAAAAGTGCCCGCTTTTTGTGAAAATGTGCCCGCTTTTTGTGAAACCGCTCTATAATAAGGACTGAGTCTGCATTTTCGGCAACCGTATAATACCATTCATTTACTACAAAATACTGCAGTTTCAGCTTCAAGAATTACGCTCATATAAAGCATAAATAATATAACAGGGTAAATCCAGAAGCGGGCATTTTTTTAACAAAAAGCGGGCACTTTTTCGCCTTTTTGACTAAGACGAAAAAACGCGGGCACTTTTTCACATAACACGGGCATTTTTTCCGTATGGTCCAAAATTATTTCATTATCGTGACAAAAGTAAATGTGATGTCTAGGGTGGTCAAGGTCCTGCTCGAGGTACCTCGACTAGCCTCCAACTTTTGTGCTGTTACATACATTTATGTTACATCAATGAAATGATTTCCGATGAAGAAGAGCGCTCAGAACCTAAGCTTTCGTTAAAAAAATTCCCTCTGATCACCAACATGGTTGAGAAAACACGAGCTCGACCTCTACTCGCCTATGTGATCGAGCATATCAACTTAATTGTTAAAAATAAACTTTTGATACTAAAAAATACATTTAATAGGGGGGGTTTCAATAGCTCACGGACACTATGTGAGGTTCCTTGTTAGCCCTTTATTGCAGCATAGTTAAGAGCTAAAAAAACCCATTTAACAGAATGATTTCTGAATTTAGTAGTGTTAAGATATTTTGAAGAAAAAACATTCTTAAAAAAAAACTGAAGTTTGAAAATTTTAAAAATCTTGTATTTTATTAATCTTTCTGAACAAATTTATTTCTTTTTTTTGTGGTGTCTAGTAAAAAATAGACAAAGAAGCCAGTCCAAAGCGAAAATAAAATGATTTTAAAAATGCTTTCCATCAAAAAATATATAAAAAAGTTCACAGAAAAAGATATGAGCAAATCAAATCCCTAAAAAATTTCCACAGCCTGCATCTTTTTTTAATAAAACAAAAAACTCACTATGGTATTTTCTGTGTCGCGTACTTTCCAACTGCACAACAATTGTCATAAGTTCCTTCTCAGAAAGCGTTTCATTTTTTTTTAAGACAGGCCAAATGGCAGGAGAATTTCTAGTATTTTAATGAGTACCCTCATGGATTTTTCGCTCACTCTTTCAGGCTCCCGCATCTAAAATTTGTAATCTTTAAAAATATTTTATCATCTAAGGCTTGAGTAGAATTTGAATGAAAAATAAGACATGACAAGCTAGCAGAAATAATTTCTTCGATATTTATTTTCAATAGTTATCTTTTGTTTTTGATAATGTTTTAGAGATAACAATATAAATTGTCTTCGGATTCAGATGGGCTTTATTTTTTTAATATTTTATTTTACTGAAATTGACACAGATTGTTTTTGTGCGATAAAATAAACATAAACAAAGATCTTTGGCTTAAGTAGCTCAGATTTAATAGCCCAAAATCGAGGCTCGTGAGCAATACTCATGATCAAAAATGCGGAGAGTCCCTTTTTGCTCAGCTTCATAAACCAAAAAGAAGTAGCACACCCTCATTTGAATACAAAATAAGACATCCAGATATCCTCCAGTACCTTTTACTGGAATCAATTTTCAAAAAAATCAATTTTTTTTTCTAAAATCAATTTACGGTCAAAAATGTTTGAGCACCCCCTGAAAATATATTTTGTTTTATCGTTTTTACGGCTTGAAATAGCCTTAGAAGTTTATAAGAAGTGATTTTTAATTATGAAATCCGAGCTACTCCGGCCGGATCTTTAAAAATATGCATGCTGTAACTTTGAGTGAAGATTAGGCTTAAATGACCTTCATTTCCTGTGCTAATCAACAAAGACTATTGTTTTCATAAATGTCTTGTGTTAACTTATTTAATTAATGACGTAAGTAAACTAATCCTTAAAAACCATTTGACAACTTTGTCATTCTAAATTGTTGTATTTTAATAGCCTTTTTCAGAAAAGGCTGTTCACAGACATATTGAGCCTAACAAAATTTACAAGAGAAAGAGTATACCGTATTTTCTCCAATTGAACAACAATCTCTAATATACCGGCCCCCAGTAGGAGGTTGAAAAATAAACCGGCAGTCTCTAATGAACCGGCCCCTAGACAAAAAATTCTTATAACTTCAGATTCTAAAAAAACATTGAAAAATAACAACGCTTTTAAAAATATTAGAGGAAATGCGATATATATGATCAAATTATTCAGCCTATTTGCTCATATTTTATTTGTTGTTACCGTGAGACGCTTAAGACTTCTTGTTTGATAAAAAAAATTAAAAAATAAACCGGCAGTCTCTAACAAACCGGCTCTCTAGAGAAAGGTTAAAAAATACGGCGGCATGCTCTTTAAGTAGAGAAAATACGGTAAAACGTTGTTTATAAAGTAGCTCGCGGTAATTATTTTTGAATTTCGAAATCAATTACCGTATATTCTCTATTAGAAGGCCCGGGCCTTCTATTTTTCAACCTAAAAAAGTCGGAAAAAATTTGGGTTGATTTTGAGATTTTGTCGTGCTCAACCAAAATTTTAAAAGTGGAATCAGGTAAGCTCGTGCTAACTAAGAAAACGCGAAAAACAGATTTGCGAATTTCTTTTTTTAGGCTGATATATAGGTCCTCAAGGGAGGCCTTCTATTAGAGAGGAGCCTTCTGATAGAGAATATACGGTAAGTTGGTTTTAAAAAATGTAAAGGAATTAGTAGACCGGTACTTATGCTTACTCAATATTAGTTGTTTGCCATTTTTGATACGTCTTCAAGTTGAGTTATTGTTCTTAGGCTTTTTTCCTCATGTTCGTTAAATTGTTTAAAGATAGAAATCAACGGGCTAGAAGTCTTTACTCTGCGACAGCTGGCTTGGTCAGACGAGGAATTTTATAAATGGTTCAACCTATACGACTGTTTCACATAAAAAAGACGTGTTCATGCAGAAAATAAGAGATCTAGTTAGCTAAAGACCCTTTATATTTTTTATAGTTCATTTTCAATTCAAAAAAGCTTGTGGTGCTATTTTACAATAAATCCCAAAAAATCGAAGAAAAAAAATTAAATGGAGGATTAAGATGCACAAGTACTGTTAGACCTTGTGGAAGTGAAAAAACTCAAAATTCAGATTTTTAAAATATTTTCTTGGGAGGGGGAGGTGTGTTGGTTTTTTATCGGAGGATATAATTTCTTGAAAGTGAGACCAGTGACTTTAATATAGAGTGCGTAACTTTTAGAAAGCGGGAAATAAATAGAAAATATACGGCAAGTCAATAAAGAAGTGGATAAAAAATCGGCACTCATGCCGTTGGGCCTCCTCCCTCAATTTTAGGAAAATGACCCCAAAAGACGTATTTGCTTACTTTCTTCTGCTATATAATATACAAAAAACATTTGTAAACAGTTTCCTAATTTAAAATTTCGACTTTCCTTTAAAAATTTTGACTTTAAGTTTTTAAAGGTAGGTGGTCTTTTTAGGATGTTTCGACGTCTTTCGGGTCATTTATCAAATCCAGGCTTTATTTAAGCTTAGGAAACGGTAGGCCAACGTATTTTAGGATGGAATCAAAAAAAATTTTCCTATTTTTTCTATTAGAAACATGGTTGAGTTCGTCCTAAAATATGGCCTACCCAAAGCACTAAATTTAGTCTAAAATAGCCTAAAAGGTCATCTACTTTTAACACTCCGCCTCCCATGCGTAGTAATTGCCCGAATCGACTCAGAATTTCTCGGTGAACACGATAGTGCAAAAAATTTTGAAAAAAAGTTGGTATGAGATGGTGAAAACTCCTCCTGAAATTAGGCTGTTTTTGGTCACCCTCAACCACCTAAAATTTTGAGAAATTTAGATGGTAGTCACCGAAATTTTGATTTCACCTAGGCGCAAAACCACCCAAAATTTTAACCTGGATCAGAGCTATCTATTGAGCCCAAACTTGCATCAGAGTGATCATTTTTTCACAGAGAATTTACGATTTTCCCTCAAAGATCCAGTTTCTGGATATCCTTTTTTGCGACATTATAAAACCAAAACTCTGCCTACAAATCATTTCTAGCTCAATGGTCAAAAGAACATGAAAGAACAAAGTCTTGCGGTTCTTTTGGCACTAAACACAGCAATAGTTTATCATAAAATTGAGACAAATTATGCAAAATCAATATATAAGTTGTAGCGCAACTTTTCTATAACCTTATTCCCGCTTGAAAAAACATCAATTCTGACACCGGATTCGTGTTCAGCGTAGTCGATTTGCGTGTAAAACTGCTCTTGAAGTTAAAAAGTCACTGTCGAATTTTGAATTCCGCTCAAGACAAAAAATATTTGAATTTAAAATTTGAAGATCGAAGATCGCACAAATTCTTGGTTTATAAAAAAGTTAATCTCTTTGAAACGTGTTTTGTGCCAAATGATTAATTGAGTATTGAGGAAGTTTCGTTTCAAAAAATGAATTTTAATACTCTTTTGAAAAAAAAAAACTATAGACTTCTTAATAACTTTTTTTTCATTTCAAAAGTTAAATTTGTGACGGAAATCTTAATCTATATAAAAGCAGTACACATCTGCTTGTCTTTAATTGTTTTATTTCTTCAACGCAGTTTTTGTGTATATCTACCTAACCTCAGCTAATAAAATGGAGCTTATGCTTTTACATCACAAAGAGTTTGAAGAGCTTTACAACTGCTCCTTCTACAATGTTAGCGATATACCTCTGGAACAGCGGCAACATACGAAAATGGGATATGCTTTTATTGCCAGCTTCTTCTTTTCGAGGTCAAAGAAGGATTTGAACAAATAGTTTTTTAATTTTTAGGGATTTGTTTTTAATGCTTAATCTTTTGATAAAAGTTTTAAGGTTTTAATAAGGTTGCGCCTCGGTCATATATCCGCTCATTTTCTGGTCATATGACCAGAGGGTGGTCATTTTCTCTTATTTTCGGTCATTTTATATTGAGAAATGGAAATTGGCGCTTGATTTTTTTTTCGAATTTCGAATCGCTTGTCAATAAGTCATCCGTCCAATTTCTCCCTGCACACGAAAGATTAAGCTTATTTTGAAACTTTTCAACGCTCTTATAAAGAGACTGTCAGGTTATATTCGAGCCAAACTCTGGCATGTCGAGCTATTAGAGACTATAGAGTTACTAGAAAAAATACGGCGTAGCTTCAGGTCTTTGCTATAAAACTTTTCAAGAAGTCTCAGACCAAACTTTTTCATTTACCTAATATTTTCAGATTATCTACATTCCATGCATTATTTCCATAAAGAAACATTGTGAAAGTCCATGTTACAAAATGATGTTTTTTATATCAATAGTTGATATGGTAAACATCGGGTTAAATTTATTTCAATAAAACAATTATTGTAGTTGTGTCTGTTCATGAACACATTTTTGACTGGATATTTTGCTGTCACCGGAGCAGTATATTGCTCACATCCCACATTTATTTACTTTTTCGGATCATTTGGCTTAGGTTTTACTTTTTTATGTCATCTTTATGTTTTCAAGACCATTTTTAAGTTTGTTGGGCTTGTGAATCGACCGCTGAAGTTGTGTTAGCCCTTAACCGATGCGTTGCTATTTGTTCTCCAAAGTGGAAGACTACTTTTTAGAGGTCAGATTGATTATAATTTTGATTGACTTTTATTAAAAAAATAATTTTACAGGGTAAAAACGTGGCTGTGGATGTGTATTCCCACGTCTTACGCCCTTTATTTGGGAGTATTTACAAAGTCACACGTTTTTAGTGGAATTTACATGTCTTGGTTTTTCAATGCTCATGTCGGTTATTTCGAAGACACTGCACATGTTGTAAGTTTTTAGAACAAATGCCTAAAAATGGATTCTGGTGGAAAAAATTACTAAAGACAGGGCTCTTAAATGTACTTATTAACAAGATTTCTACTTATTTGGGTATCCAAATCTTATTATTTTCGCAAAATTTCACATCAAAATATATTTTTTAACATAAAAAGAGCAATAAGCACTGGATGAAATAGCATATTTTTGTTAAAATACCCTATTTGTTTTGAGAAATTGTACGGCCATATCACTCAATAGGAGGGTTTTTGCCTTGGTCCCCCTGTTGTTGTTTTTTGTGAGTTTTTAGGCTAAGCTTCAGGCAAAAGTAGGCCAGCGTATGTTAGGACAAACTTAAACATGAGTCTAAAATACGTTTGAGTCCGTCTTAACATACGCTGGCCAACCCTTGCCTAAGCCTAAAGCCTAAAAAATCACAAAAAACCGACCAAGGCGAAAAAAACGCCCGATTGAGGGATAGGGCCAATGGTACTTATTTTGAAATTTTGAGTTGAAAGCCTTGATTAAAAATCAGTTTTACCGGAAGTAGACTAACTTGATATACAAAAGTTTATTATAATTGTATTCTAAAACTCAACTTTTAAGAAGTTTATTAGACAAGTAACAACAACTTTTAGACAATTTATAGCGTTATAACAAAAACTTTACAAGATTCACCCAAAGTCATTTTAGTAATGATACTATATTCACTTCTATAGACTGCATACCTTTTATTCAAGCTCACGTTTTTGGCATTGTGTTTTATAGTCTCCCCCCCCCTCTTTTTACAGCTCCTCTCATTAGCCATAAAATGGGTGGTAACTTGCCTGATTAAATTTCCACAAGGAGGCTCAAAAATACAACGCCGAAACACACTTTCAAATCACGGTGGTGATGCTATTAGAGAGAAAACGATATTTACAATAAGTTTAAATTCAGTACGTCAATGAACTTCACACCTATCACAATTACTTTGTGATTGTGTGCTTGACTGCCACCTACTTGACATTTGCTGTACTGCTTCATTGTAAAAGCAAAAAAGTGGCATGCCATAATGCAGCTCAGCAAAACTATTCTCATAAAATGGTAATTTAATAAATTATTCAGACATTATTAAAACTGCATGTTTTTTTAAAGATTTTCTTACAAGTGGTTATGATTAGCATGATTAATGCAGTGGCAGCTGGTATATACATAGCTATGCAGTATGTCCAGATTAGCCAATTTATTATTTATATTGGCTCAATATTCTGGGTTTTAGTCCATGGTAAGAGATTATAAATTTTAGTTCCTCTTTTTTAAACCACCGAAAAGATAATGACGAAAAAAGTAAATTTGATTATTTAGGTATTCCGCCAGTAATTTATTTAGCTATGAACAAAACTATTCGCAAGGATGCCATAAAAATGACTAAACAATTTTTCGGCTTGACCGCATCCAAACACCCTTATACTAGTCAAGGAATTCCACAAATATCTAAATCTACAAATAATTTGGCAGCTGGATCTATCACTATAAGCAAAAACAGCACAATTGGAGCTGGAGTTCATTGATACACAAAAAATTAAGAATATTTTTTAAGTTTTATATAAAATCACTTTTATTAGGTAATTATTGATACTATTGAAAACACAAGTTTGTAGTGGTCGTGCGATTTATCATACAGTAACTTAAGTGAATTGCAAAATTATGATTAATTGACCAACTACCAAATTTTCTCTGATTACGCGACATATACTTATTTACCAGACCTCTAGGGCCGTTTTATCCAGTACTTGTAAGGATGCCTTTCAGTGACTTTTAGTTGTACCCTTTATTTTTTTCTTGAATTTTTTCTCTCATATTCCGAAATTCTGAACATCTGGACCAAGTTTAAAATTTCTTGCTCGTTTTTATTAGCAACATGTAAACATTTTATTATTGATCTAATACTCAAAAAAAAGAGTATGGTTCGTAGCAGTACACAGTTTTCTACAAAACTTAAAATTAAAAAGCAAATTTGATAACGGCCATATGCTAGCTTAGCCAGATGCTCATGTCGGAACCAACGCAAAATAAGGTGTCGGATTATAAATAATGTCAGTTTAACGAGTTTCATTTTGTCAAGAGTGCTGGCTTCTCGAGAGTCAACACTACTCAAGTGAAAAAGAATTCATAAAATGTTTGTCTCATTTTCACATGAAACTGTAATTACTGCAAAGACATACACAAAATTATCTGTGCACGTTAAAACAAAAAGAAGTCAAAGTGAAAAATTGAGAGATATGATAGCTCAGGGATGAGTGACTGCAACACTATAGCTCATAACCATAGTAGCAGTAGTTGTCCTCCTCAATACAAACGCACCAATAATTGGCCATTTTTCCATCTTTAGCTCTTTTGCTATTTGCTGTCTAACATTGGTGCTTGCCCATAGCAGCACCCACGCATTTAACGCTATGGTGGTTAGATCATTGACCCAGGGCAGTTGGGTGAACACTGGCAAAAACATAGAATCAAAGTCAAAAATAGTAGCAGATATGCAAACCAATATCTAAAAAAGTTCACAAAATCATCTTGATTCTTATAAAATCCTGGATACCATGAAAAGAGCATTAGCAAACTGGGCGGCAAAAGTTATCATGGCATAAATTGTAAGACGGGATTCTATTTTCTGTTCTTCTTTTTGACTTTTGTTCAAAATCTGTTTGTTTTGTTTTGGAATGCTTCTGTTGTAAGCCCATATTGTAAGGAGGTTAAGTATTCCACAAATTATGCAAAAAAGAACTGCTGAAAAGGCAGCTCTGTACGAAGGCTCCCAGTACTGAACATGTTAATCCAATTAATAACAATTTATTTTATATAGTTTCACTTACAGTAACACCTGGTAGTCGATGGAAATCCAGGGTGAATGTGTAGTTGTCCTGTTGCAAACGCACGAAAAAATCATGAGAAAGTAGTTGATATGTAAAGGGCAGTGGTAAAACAAAGATTACGATAACAGCTACAGGTAGAAAGTATTTCCAGATCTAAAAAAATTAGTATTCCTAAGTAGGGTTGCTTGCAAATTGGTCTACATTCAACGCTCAATATAACGGACCTCTAGGTAACGGAAAGCTCTATTTAACGAGCAATAAATTCGGGTTGGTTGGTTTTTATTTAAATCGACCGAAGAAGACGCTCTATATAACGGACAAGTTGCTAAAAAATCTCAAAATTTGTACATTAAAATTAGACGGTTTTGAAAATCGCCATTTTAAGTCACTTTATATAACAGACGCTCTATATAACAGACAGAAATGTCTGTCCTTACGTGCAAATTAACATGTAAATGAACAATAGACAGCAAATTCATGTCAATTTCAACCACTAGAAGAACGTGGCGATTTTCACTTATTTTCCCAGATATTTTTAGCTCTTGTTTTGCGAATAACTGTGAACAAATCTTTTTATTTTATTTATTTTTGACTAAAAAACGACTTTTTACGCTGGTGACCAAAGTAAAGGGTAAGAAAGGGTGCCTGAATTGCCTTTTTTGTTTTTTCTCACTAGAACTTGGCGAAAAGAGTCTCTGAATGCATTTTTGATCAAGGGTTTAGCTCGGAATCATATTTAAAGTAAGTTAGATACTCACACTCACTTATCGTATACACAATTCACTCGAAAGTGACTCTGGATGTAAATTGACAATAGACTGTTAAAAAAATGTATGCATACCAAAGTTTTTTATGCAGTAGATCCCAGTTATGAAATACATGTTCAAAATCCATATTTTTAGTGATCCAGGTAATTTTAACTTGGATCCCCAAGGCAAAAGGTCAATTTTTGGTCAATTTGTTTTCGTACAATGGCCATCTCCTAAAACATGTTTTCTACACGTTTTAGATGCTAAAACACCCGAAAAAGTAATTTAAGCCACTTTTTGAGCAAAAACCGGATTAGGCGATATAGCCGAAAACTCTAGTTCAGTAACTTATTATCAATAAATAAATGTTGGCCATGCAGTGATGACATTCAACCCGTAAGGTATAAACACCTCATTTGAGGGCGACTTATTTGAATGCCCTAGTTTGGGCATCTTTATTGGAGCACAACGCATTTGGGGGATTAAAAGGGGCCTACCATATTTTCTACAGGATGTTTTTTTTAATTAAAATTGTTTGAGTCTGTGAAATTTTCTCACAAAAACATATTTAGCAGAGCTTATGCTTGTTTGAAAGCCCTGAATGTGCGATCAAAGACGTATTTTTCAGTTCTTACAAAATTTTGATTTCGGTTGTAAAAAAAATCGATTATAAAGTTGTGTCATTTTTTGACAAGTTGTCAAGCAATTTGATTTGAATTTCGATTTATGGTAAAGCGCTTTTCAAATATCTTAGTTCCATTTTATAGCACAGATTCAAGGCTGCAAAGTCTATCCTACAGAATTTTTTTGGATCTAAGGTTGTCAAGATATGGACTTTAAAAAACATTTTTTCAAAAAATGAGCGAAATTGGAAAAAAATGAAGAAAACCTGAATTTTAGTCACTTTCCGTTTTTTTAATAGCCATATCTAAACATTCTTACATTAAATTTTTTCCTGTAAATTGGGTTTTGTAGCTCTTGAACTGCGCTACATTATACTATTACAACTTTTGTATCACTGAAATTGAAAATTTCAATTTAAAAAACACCCTGTAAAAGAGACGCTCCGGGGCTTTTTTTTCAACCCATTAAAAATCTTGAAATTGTCAATTAAAAATGGCCTTAACTCGGCAATTTTAGTAAAAAATAAAAAGTGACGTTTATTGGAGCAGGAGCATCTTTAAAAAAAATGCGGTAAATTAGGGATCTCAAATGAAGGCACCTAAACGAGGGTGCTGAATGAGTTGCGATAAAATTAGTGTGTACAATGTGAATTAACAAACAAACTTTTCTATGGGTTATGGGCAACAGAATAAGTGTTAATCTGTTGAGCAGTATAAACATAGTTGACAAATTTCTGCATGAAAATTGTAGTAGTAAAAGAAAAACCAGAAGGCTAGATGACCTTTTGAAAAAGTGTAAAAAGTGTCCAGAAAGAAACCAAGCCTTCCAAATCTCATGTACATGTATGTGGCTATATAGTTGGAAAAGTTCTTAAACGATTTGATTGTAGCACAGCTACTTCTTATTCATTGAAAAACTTACTGACAAAAAGCGGACAAGAAAAAGGCGAAAAAAAGCAGAATCATATTGTTTGAAGTTTTTGAGCAGCACAATTGCTTCTATAATGTATATTAACTGGTGACCATAAAGTTCGGAATGGACTTTTGAACTAATTTTTAGCAATAAAATTTATTCCCCAAAAATATTCCAACATAGGGTTTTGTAGCCCTAAGTGTCCTCTTTCAAATGGCATATTACACTTAGCTTGATTATTTTGGATAGGTCACCATTTGGCTCCAAACACCTGTGAGGTCATTTTGAGAAGTTGACACGAATTTTCATCACTTTAAGTGATCAAAGTTTTTTTGAATCTCGAGCGTCATGGCATTATCTTATCAGTATGTTGTAGCGCAGCTCAAGAGCTACAAAACCCTCGTTACAGAATGATCTTTTGATATCTGAGTGTTGAGATATGACCTTTTGGAAAAAATTGATTTCTTGAAAAAATGACCAAAATCCGAAAAATTGGCAAAACTTGGGTTTCGGTCATTTTTTCAAGAAATCAATTTTTTCCAAAAGGTCATATCTCAACACTCAGATATCAAAAGATCATTCTGTAACGAGGGTTTTGTAGCTCTTGAGCTGCGCTACAACATACTGATAAGATAATGCCATGACGCTCGAGATTCAAAAAAAACTTTGATCACTTAAAGTGATGAAAATTCGTGTCAACTTCTCAAAATGACCTCACAGGTGTTTGGAGCCAAATGGTGACCTATCCAAAATAATCAAGCTAAGTGTAATATGCCATTTGAAAGAGGACACTTAGGGCTACAAAACCCTATGTTTGGAATATTTTTGGGGAATAAATTTATTGCTAAAAATTAGTTCAAAAGTCCATTCCGAACTTTATGGTCACCAGTTAGTAGAGATGGAACTCCTATTATCAATGATATTATAAATGATGGAACAGCGTTAGACGAGAATATTAAGCCCATTTGTATAACTGAAAACAAAATTTAGCTGGCAAGGAAACACATCTAAGCGCAAGTCAACTTTTAAGAAGTTTTACATATCAAATATGTCATATTGAGTAGGGTTGGCCTCCCTCCCTCCATTTTTTTAACTTCTTGATCTATACATTTCACAAACACAAATAAGTTACAAAAAACCTAGTATAAGGCTATAAGCAGGCACGTATCCAGGGGGGGGGGCTAAACGGGTCAGACCGCCCCCCCCCCCGCCATTAAATTTTTATTTCCTTCGAAAAACACCATAAAAGTCGAAAAAGGTGTAGGTAAAATGACCTTTTGGGGCTTTAGATTCGTATAAGTCTAATTTTCTGCCATTTTTTGCAAACTAATTTTGAATATCTCTGCAGAATCCTCAAGTACAGCATCTTAGCTTTCTTTAAAACACAAACACGTATAATCAAAGTGGCTTCTAAAAAATTTCCTTGCCCTCCAAATAGGAGATGGTAAATTTTAGCCTGGAATTCAGGTGGATTATTGTGTTCAAGCCCACTATTCTGCCATTGCCTTTTCTTCCAGGTAGAGTAGTTAAATGGCCTGTTAGGGTGGGTAGGTAGGCAGACAAGATAGTCAAGTGTTCAGGTGGAATCTCTACAGTCAAACTTTGATATAACGTACACCCTGGGGACCAATTCAGGTCTACGTTATGGCAAGCGAAATAGGCGAGGGTAGGCGAGGTATGCGAGGATAGGCAAGGGTAGCCGAGGATAGGCAAGGGTAGGCGACGATAGGCGAGGATAGGTGAGGGTAGGCGAGGCAGAGTAGGTGAGTTAACAGGCAGGGTGGATGATCTACACTAATTATTAATACACTCGAAAGATTAATCTAGCCGAACCACTAATGTAATTGAACCACTAATGTTCCCGAATGGCATAGGCGCCGATAGGCGTCTGCAGACCCTAGTACTCTAGTAAAAGCATGATACCCAAGTCATCGTTTTTTAGCGATTTTGATAAGGCTTTTTGTGATTTTTTACGTTTTAAGTTCAGACAAGGGTTGCCCAGCGTTTTTTAAGGAAAGAATCAAACATATCTTAGTAAGCGTACGCCAGTGGCCGCGTACGGCTTTTGTACAGGCCTGGAGAAAGTGCGATCCCACGATATCCTCCTTGCAAGTCAGCGCTCTAACCATTTCAGCTATCGGGTCGCCCCAGGCCTATTTCTTATTTCTCTGCTATCTGCCTTCCTTACATCTTACAGCGAAACTGTCCCGAACTGTAAAATATACGGACAGCTATGTGCATGATTTTAGTATTCGGTGCACACAAAAACATGAAAAAGTACTAAAAGAGAATAAAATTTTTAAAGATTAACATTTTACAATTCGGTTGGTTCCCTTGTAAGATATGTCTGACCTAACCCTTGCTGAACACTATAAAAACAGAATAAAATGAAAAGAGTACCAAGGCAGAAAACCCCCTTATTTAGAATATAAACACGTTGGCGACTGTTTGTGAGCCCAGATAGTCTGAAACTTTTGTTTATTTTAGGTACAGTGTTGCTGAATCAACCGACGTAATCAGCCGGTTGATTTTCCGGTGGGCTACCGGTTGATCACTTTCTTCGGCTGATCAGCCGGTGGATGGTTGATGTGTGGTTGATATGCAAAAAATCCTAATCAACCGGTTTATCAAGCGGTGGGAAAAAAATATTTTACCAAAATTAACCTACTGGTTGACCATTCTATCAACCGGTTGATCAACCAGACAGCAATCAGCTGGTTGTTGGTGGATGTGGCGGTTGATTACCAAAAAATCCCAATCATTCCGGTCGATCAACTGTAAACGATCAACCGCTTATTGGTGGATATGGCGGTAGATAAAATCCAGGCGCCGACAAGACTGCTTAGGTATTGGAGCTCTGTGAAAAGTGCTTATTAAACTTTTAAGTCTCTTTTCACAAGCACAAAAACTTCAGAAAAGCAAAAGTTTCAGACTACTTGAAATAAATGTAGAGGATAAGTACAGGCTGGAGCATTTGAGTAAATACGTTGTTTATTTATATAGTCAAACTCTTAGCAGACTTTAATTGTAGGCCATTTTCGCCAGTCTTAAGAATTGACTTTTCATGTGTTGGAAATTTTAAGTAGACTAGTTAAAAAAGCTATAAATCTATATATGGAGCATTTGACTTGACAAAACTGCTTGCGATGACCTTGATACAGTCGACTCCCGCTTTAGTGTAAACCCAAAAGTTGTTCCCGCCAAGGGTCCGACACTTTTTTACACCAATTTTTGAAATCTTTTGTCAGTTCTGATTCGTCAGTCTTGTTCAAAATATCGCAAGGGTTCCGATTTTGCCGATCGTTTCTAGAAAATACTTCAGATTTGCTATTTAGGCCGGCAACCCCCGATTTAGAGAAAGAGGGTGTCCTAAATCGGGGGTTGCCGGTCTTAAATGCAAAGCTGAAGTATTTTTTAGAAAAGATCGGCGAAATCGGAATCCTTGCAATATTTTGAACTAGACTGACGAATCAGAACTGACAAGACATTTCAAAATCGGTGTAAAAAAAGTGTCGGGCCCTGGGCGGAAACGAACTTTTGGGGTGTACACTAAATCGGGAGTCGACTTTAGCTTTAACTCTGAAATCCTATTCAAAAAAAACATGGGGATTGATTATTAAAAAAAAGGGTACCGTATTTTCTCTAATAAGCGCTCCCCCCCTAACTTCAAGTGGTCTGAAACTTCTGTTTTCATTAAGTTTTTAAGCTCTGTAAAAAGTGCCTGCGAGAGATTTTAAAAAATCTAACAGGCACTTTTTACAGAACTCAAAAGTTAATGAAAACAGTAGTTTTAGACCCCTTGAAGTTTGAAAAAATTGCCACTCTCTAATAAGCGCCCCGGGGCACTTATTAGAGAAAATACGGTAATTAGACGCTAGTGTCGTTTTTAATCGTTTGGCGGTTGTAGAATTAATATTTTTTAATTATATTAAAAAAATATTTTTATACCAAAAAAATTAAATTATAATTTTACATAAGTATTCACAAAAACAACATTAATTATGGCTTAATAAATTTTGTAAATAAATAACAGAATAACAACATTATGAAAAATTAGATTCATTGGTAGCAGGTGTTTTTTATATTTACAGGGTGGTTCCTACTTGCTTGGTCTATTTGTTTCGATATTTACCTTTTTCGAATTCCGTCTTTCGTCCACATTTTTTCATTATAACATGGAAGGAAAGGGAACTGTATGACACCAAACATCCATCATGAAGGAAGTTCATCAAAAGCCAGTTGAATCCTGTCTTTGATTGCCTCAAAATTAACCGATTGAGCATGATACACTTGAGCCGTGATATGACCCCAAAGTAAGAAGTTGCAGGGTGTAAAATCAGACAACTAAGGAGACACGGCATTTTCGTAGAGCGAATTCTCATCCGGTAAAATATCAATTCGCGAAGGATTTAAAATATAAGTTCTTGTATGGACTTTTATACTTTATACACGACACTTGTGGATGCTCCACAAGAATAGACAATAGAAAAAAGAGTCACCTCCTCTCATCATAAGCACACCTCGGGTACTTCCTTTGTGAGTACTTCTACATGCGTAATAGAATAATTGGGTAACAGAACTTGAAGGCTGCCATCTGGTATACTTACCTTTATCCTAAAATAGCCATTTGATCTTCTGTAATACGTTACCATTTTTCCGGTTCACCTAACCACACTCCTGACATGCCTAATTACTTCCTTGGCATGCCCATTCACTCTTATGGCATACCTACTCTTCTTACCTATCCACCTACCCTACTACCCTTTTATCCTTCTACCCACCCATTCACCTACCTACTCTCTACCCTATGTACCCTCCTACCTTACCTACCCACCAAGTGTAGCAATTAGATACGTTCTTTTGGTAAGTCGTGAGTGCCATCTTTTTGTTCCTAATTTAGTTAGAAATATGAAGAAAAAAATTCATTTGGAAAGCGGAACCGGATATTTTTTCAAATAAATCATTTATTATCAAATGATTCAAAAAGAAAAGCGGGGATCGAAAATGCGAGGTAAAGATGATGACAATAATTACTTCAATAAACGTTTCAGATACGAATAAAAGCGTAATTTTAAAAAGCTTCGCGAGTTGACCTTTGCGAGTTAAATCCTTCGCGAGTTGACCCTCGTCCTTCTCATCCATCGTCTTAAAAAAACATACTCAAAAACATTGAAAATCAATAAGCCCTGGAAAAGTGCTAATTTAACCGATTTAGAAGTTGGGGATCCCAATCGTGAGCTGACCTCTTTTTTAGATTTTTTCGGGTGCCTCTCTATGAGTTTATTCAATATTCGTGATGAACTTTGATCGGCTAGCCGTGATTTCTCTACCAAATAACTGTTCGCATTTTCTGTGCAGTCAAGTAATTAAATGGCTGAAAACCAAAAGAAATGAAATAAAAGTTAACCAGACAGCAACCAAAGAAAATAAATCAAAAAGTGGCAGATCAAATGTCAAACAGATCGCCCTTCCTTCCGCTTTATAATTTAAAATATTGTCAAAAGGTTGCGGTAACGAATAAATAACACAAGGACAAAAAACAATACAACCCTGTATATTAGTGTGCATAAATAAAAATAAAAAACCGGTGCGTAGACGTTTAGGGGATTTTGTGACAAATGTCACAAAATCCACTAAACGTCTTAACAGAACGCCAAGTTTGTACACATTCAAATTCATTCTGATTTCTCGCAAAACCGGTTTTCTGTGTTTGCTCTCCTAATTTTTCTCCCGAAGTCTCTTTTTGAGTCGTTCGATGGACTTTTACCAATTTATGAGGCTTTATGGTAATTTTAGAGAATAATATGAAAAAATGATAACATTCTACTGTTTGTTCCTTTACATTGCTTTGTTAAGATGAAGGACTTCAAGTGGACTAACACCGACGTGATTGAAAACCTACAGCGACTCAAGAGTGAGAAGGTTACCGTGGGAGATGTCGTCGAATTCCTAAAGCAGCAATACAACAAAACGTGTGCGCTGAGGACGATCTATCGTCACATGCCAAGAGAAAGAACCGCTGATACATCCTCAATGATGAAATTATTGTGTAAGATTTTACTTTTCCATAACCTGTCCTTTCTTACCTCTGCTTTAGGACTCTGCAAACTAAATTCTCGAATGAAATGCTGGCTGTTAAGGAAGGTTCTGATTATCGAGTGTACAAGAAGCACAAGGATGTCTTCGAATGCATCGATTGCTTAAAGTATTTTTGTCAAATTTTCGGGATAGGTTTCAACGCAATTTTATGCAAACTTAGTGCGAAAACTCGTCCGACTCCAGTCCCTACTCTCAAACAGGTTGATGGCCATTACATGCTGAATAAGGGAATGCATGTTAAAGAATGTCGCCTCCATCCAAAAAACAAGCTATGGCAAGAGACATCGACCGTGTGGTGCGAGAAGAAGCCGAGAAGAATCCGCTCATGAGGCCTCAGGAAGCTCATGAAAAAGGGCAGCAGCATGCTCTAAAGATGGCTAAGAATTCTGGCAAACGGGAAAGGAGCCAGATTCCATTGCAGTTCTCTTTCCATCGTGGCACAGCGTCCGCAATCAGTATATCGCCGAAGAAAGATGGCCGCATCTAATCTGAGAAATCCTTTCATACCACAAAAATGTATGACGACACTTACCGTGCTTTTGTGATGGAAAATAAGGAACGGTTTGTAATTTTTCGAATCACTATCTGTGATTCCTGTTTTTTTCTTATAGATGGCTTTCGTTGGCTGATGAGAAAAATGGGATAGTAATGTTTGCCTCGGATGATGACTAAAGGCAGCTGCGCAGTGCATACTTTTGATGGCAGACGGACTTTCGATTTGTGTCCGATTGGTTTTGCGCAGATTTTCATCATACATGGACTTGTAAGATTTTCTCCTTTTCAGTTACTAATGTGTGCTAGTTTCTACTCTTAGTTCAAAGGAGAATGGATTGCAGTCATTACTTGTCTGATGGAGAATCGTTTTGAAGCTAGCTACAATGTCGTTTTTCAGCACTTGCAAGCGAAATGGGCTCAGCTGAAAATCAAGCCAGTTTTTGAGAAGTTCCACTGTGACTATGAAAAAGCAGAGATGGGAGCAGCAATAAAGGCATTCGGCTAGAGGTATTTTTCAAATTTTTTTATAATTCCTCATGTACCATTGATGTTTTTAGAAAATCAGAGGATGTCTGTTTCACTACTCCAAGGCGATTCTACGAAATACAAATTCACTCGGCTTCCAGCAGCAATACCAGCAAGATAAACACTTTTACCGGCTTATTAGAATGACGATGGCTCTTCCTCTTCTTCCTAAAGATCAAGCTGCATCATCATGGCGAGAACATCTAAAAGGCGCGCTAGAAAAGGCTGGTGCATCAACTTTCTGCGACTATTTTGAAGGACAGTGGCTAAAGAAAAAAGCAAATCTGTGGAACTTCTATCGTCTTCGCCATCGAACTACCAATGTCTGCGAGTCGTACAACTCTTTCTTGAAGCGGTAGTCTTTGTAATTTTTCCCTTTCCTCGTTACCACTTTTTTCAGGAGAAATGGTGCGTTACGAAGACCGGATGCACTTTGCTCTACCAATTTCTACAAAAGTTACAGTATCAGCAATCGGTGCGAATTATCCAGCTTGAGAATGGGGAAAAGCCGAGGCCACAAAACAAGCTTTACGCAGCTATAAATGAGAAACTTGAAGAGCTGTGGGCTGAATTTGAGGTTGGAATTTTATCACCTTTGAGGCCTCTTTTGAAGACTTGCTTTAGGAAAGCACTGCTAATGCTATGCACGAAGAAAGTATTCTCCAGACACGCTAAATTTCCTCTCCGCCGCCAGTCATTTGCTCGCCAGAGTTGAGAAAAAAGAGCAGCGTAAAGCAATGAAGAAAAGGGCCAAGAGAATGCTCAAGGTCATGGAGCGATCAATGAAGGAAGCCTCAAGAACAGTGGCATATGATCAAGTTTCAGCACCTCTATTCAAAGCTTATTTCTTGCAACAAGAAGAACCGACTGAATTCCTTCCAATCAAACCTAATGGTCATTGTTTCTATGGGTTTGACTGAAATTTATACTTTTGTTTGTAAACTTTCTAAACTATTTAGTTCTATTGCGCTGATTGTCTATGGCAAGGAGAACGAACAAGCAAAAGTGCGTCGTGAGCTAATGGCTTATCTGGATAAAAATCGCACCCAAAAGTGGACGAATTGGATCTGCTCTATTGAGGATGTTGATGATTACATCAGAGATCATGCTACTACGCCGAGTGAAATCTTTGCCGAGCAGAAGCACTGGGGTAGCACGCAGCAATTGATCCTGGCAGCACGCCTCTACAATCGCAATTTTATCGTCTTCCAGCCAGATGAAAGAATGAGGTTTTTGAAATTCTCTGCTGCTTATGAAAACGCAAGTTTTTCTTTGGTGTGTCTGATGAATGATGGCTATGAATGTTATTTTTCAGTTGAGAACTCCTTTGGCACCAGGTCCTACTTCTATCATACGCTATCAACGCAGTCACTTTGATGTTGTGAGCCAAACAAAGAAAAAATGAGAGACCAGTACTTTAGATATATTTTTTGTCTAACCCATTGTTGAGAATTGTTATTTGTTTGAAGTTAAATAAAGTTCAGCGTGAATTTTGCTTTAGAGATTGTACCTTAGAGTGTTAAGGTTGTACCGTATTAATTATATTTTACGGTCCTTTTTTATAAATGGGCTCCCTCTAATACCGCTTTTTTAAGGACTCAAATTAAAAGATTGGCAACTATTTTATGATTCTGTGGAGGGTGAAAAGTTCTCAGTCTGGTCCGTTCAACAGAGCTAAAACGGTATTTCGGTGGGCCGCATAGACTTCTAGCACATTTTAATTATCGATGTACATCAATCAAAATACAGAAATAATCATTGATTTTTGGCAGAGAATTGACTTTATCAACCGAAACCTAACTAGAGAACCCGATAATGAGTTAAAATAGATAACAGAATGTCAAATTCTCTTCATATTATTCTCATAAAATACCATAAAGCCTTTATAAATTTGTAAAAATTTATCAAAGGACTCAAAAGAGACTTCAGGAGAAAAATTAAGAGACCAAACATAGAAAGCCGGCTGTGAAAAAAATAAGAATGAATTTAAACGTGTACAAACTTGGCGTTCTGTTAAGACGTTTAGGGGATTTTGTGACATTTGTCACAAAATCCCTAAACGCCCCTATGCCAAAAAAACCTGAAAGAATGACGTAATGTTTGGCTGTGTACTGTTTTTCAAAAATGCTAAAATATTTTATAAATTTTCTGGAAAAGGGAAAATGTATTTAAAGGACCATGGTTTTTGCGCGCAACGGCATGTGCAAAATTCGAATTGGCGGTGGACAATTCTCTTTAGTCTCTCACTATACTCTTTGGAGTAATTTTCAAACGACTCCAAAGAGTACAGGGAGAGACGAAAGAGAAGTGTCCTCCGCCAATTCAAGTTTTGCACATGTCGCTGCGCGCAAAAACCATGGTCCTTTAAAGAATGACACCTTCAGGATTTACTACTTTTATTATCCATTCGATAGCAAGGCTGGGAAGATACGAGGGGGCATTATTCAATCGTTTAGTCGATAGTCATTTTTACTTATGGTGCCGAAGAAATGTTTTGGTTTGGCGGAAATCACGAAAATTTATAACAAGGTAAGAAGTAAAATACAAAAACCTTTTAGAAAATACTCTTTGAATTTTTAAATGTTAAATGAATTCATAACTTATAAAAACTCAATGTGTCAAATAAATAACAAAATATTGAAGTTTGTAGGCGATGCACTTTCAAGAACGAAATTTTGAAATTAAAGTGCAAAATGGTAAGAAAAATGCTGAGAAAATAAAATACTAATCATATGCTTAATTTTTTTGCTCAAAGAAAGGTCTCCAGGCATGCTTACGGAGAATTGTTATTAACAATAAATGTTATTTTGAGCATAAAATTCGAAAAATATGCATTGGTCCCTCCTGTTGTTCATTTTTGTGACTTTAAGGCTTATGTTAGGGCAAGGGTTGGCCGGCGTATGTAGGACGGACTCAAACATGGGTCAATAAGATGGTCAATTTGTAGACTCAAGAAAAAAGAGCATTTCTCTATCTTAAAAGGGCATACCAGCGCCTTACACGGTCAATTTCAAATTTTCAAAAGGCGGGGACCACACTTTCAAGACAAAAAACATTTGATTTGAAAATGTTTCTTTAAATTATTTTATGATCGTCACCGAAAAATGTTGCCACCGAAAGACTTTTTCTTGTCGTTTTTTGTTTTTGGTGGTATAAGTTAAATAAATAATTTAATAATTTAAATAATTTAAAGGAATATTTTCAAATCAAATGTTTTTTGTCTTGAAAGTGTGGTCCCGCCTTTTGAAAATTCGAAATTGACCGTGTAACGCGCTGGTATACCCCTTTAAATCCTGTAAATTACACAAATATGGAGAAGTATTGGCTCCAATACATATAGATCTTCATCTCTTGTTTGAGCTAAAATACGCTGTCTTCTACATTCTGTTTTTCACAAAAATTTGATGATTTAGAAATAACACCTAAATTTGGAATGCGTTTTTTCGATATACCGAACAAAAAAATTAAAAGTGCGATAGAAAGTGAATTTTCTGAGCCTAATGCCTACGGCCCGAAGCCTAAGGGTTACGCCTAATTCCTAAGCCTAAAATATTATTGGGGGGGGGGCATATATTACAGGAGGGTTTTTTCGGGGAGGGGGGGGTGGATATCTTACAGTAGCGCCGACATTCCAATGATTTTTTTTAAATAGGTGCAATTATACAAAATTCACGAAATTTTAGTTCTTTTTCAGCTCTTGGAACAAGTGTAGGAGGTTTACTTCTGAATTTTTTGTTTCACCCATCACATGTTTATTTTCTTGCATGCTTATTCAAAAACAGAAGATGTGGTATACAGTCAACTCTCGGTTTAGTGTACACCTGGATTAAATCATTTTGCCCGGCGGTTAATTAAAATGACTAGAATGAACCCTCGATTTAGTGTACATTCAATTTAGTGTACACCTGGAGCCGGTCCCCAGGGTGTACACTAAATCGGGAGTTGACTGTAGTGTCTAGTTGCTCTTGAAGCTTGATATAACCGATAAGGCAAACCCAATTTTATTTAACACGCGAAAGGCGGACTGTAACTTTCGGGTGTATAGGACTGACTTTTAACGCTGAGCACGATGGCGCAAAAAAATTTCGTGAAAAGGTGTGAGTGGAACGGGTAAAATAGCTCCTAAAAATAGCTCACTTTCACCTACTCCTGACCACCTGGAATTTGTGCAAAAAATCGGCGGTACTCGCTTAAATTAAGGAAGCACTTAGATGTGTAATATACCAAAATAGAGGGCGTAATCAGAACTATCTATTGCTCCCAAACTTGTATCTGAGTCATTTTTATTTCCAGAGCATTTTAGATTTTTTCATTACAAGCCAGTTTTCGAAAACCTTCAATTTTAACCATAAAATGGTCCTAGACATGTCATAGTTGCGTTTAACTTCTCAATACGTGGTCAACGCTTGTAGAGAAATTCAAGAGCTACAAGATGGGCGGAAAGTCAGCACAAAAATCACGCAAAATTTTTTCAGAAATTGCAGGAGAAGAGGTAAGACCAGCAGTTTCCCTAAAATTGAAATTTGAAGGATACCTGGTTTGGCATATTCTTGGATAATTTTCTAAAGAAAATTGAGAGTATATATATAGCAAAGTGATCAGCGTGAAAAATGCAACAGAACTAGTGCAAAGACTCACAAGACAACAAGCGAATATAACAAAATTCAAGGCAAAACAATTTGACTCCAAAACCCTACAGAAAACCATGGTCTTTCGGACGAGAATTCAAGTGGTTGTGGCTTAGTTTCGTAATTTTTTCGAAAAATTTCAATTAATTTTTTAGAAAATAAAAATATCACATGATAGTACGAAAAACTGCATCAGATACAATGGTTAGATCTGAATCAAGACCGTGATTACTATTCTAGAAACGGCATAAACTAGAAACTGCCATGTACGACGAAGTTTCCAACATACTTCTACAAACTTCTCAAAAGAGGGAGGACACAGTCTCACATGTAATCTAACCAAAAAATCAACCAAAATTTAAGTTTTTATTTAATTTTTGCCCCTGAAATGCATAAATACTAGGTAGTCGACCTTAAATTAAGGGAATCATTCAGATTGAGCATGTAAATAATTATATCATGCCTAGAACAGTGCCTTGAGTGACTTAGTGTGTATGAAAAGTCGGTTTTTGTCGGAAAATTTTCAGGCAGTACTTAAGTTGTTCAACCGGACCCTACCTGGAGAATAAGGGACTACCTAGGTTTTGAAAGTGTGATTAATTGATCTGTGGACGAATTAAGGACAAAAATTAAATAAAAACTTAAATTTTGGTTGATTTTTTTTTCCAAAAAATTGATTTTTTATTTAGGAAGGTGTCAGAAAATAGATTTAAATCATTCTGAGCGTAAAACAGTTACTTAGCAGATGTTTAAACACTTTTCTCAAATCAATATAAAGTGCGCCCCCCCCGTCCAAGTGCATATGTCGCGACTACCTTAAAGTGGGTACTGTTTTTTCATGAATAACCAGAGTATTGAGATTCTAGTTAGTCAAAACAGAATTTCGGTCTCAACAAACTGTTTTCAGCACACAATTTTGGGTTGAACAGCATGGTTTATTCGTTCCTAAGAAATAATAAAAGTTTTGTCGACAAATTGACCGCAAAATATGTATAATAATTGATATTTCTAGTGAATAATGTTGCGGAGAAGGCATGTGAAGCAAAACAATATTTGCAGCAAAAAAGTATTTTAGCAGCAAAAAAAAGTCTTTTTGCAGCACGAAGAGTTTTTTTGCAGCAAAAAAAAGTCTTCTTGGAGCAAAAAAAGTCTTTTTGCAGCAAAAAAAATTAGCAGCAAAAAAAAGTCCTTTGGAGCAAAAAGAAGTCTTTTAGCAGCAAGGAAAAGCTTTGCCCGTTCCACAAACGCTAATACGATTTTATAAACTTATTTTGTAAAGCAGGAAGTGCGCTTTTTTAAATTTTTTTTTCAAAGGATCGCAGATAAAATGCATTTCAAAATGACATGTCATTTTTAGGCTGCAAAATTTTGTGAAATAATGCGTTGAACTTTTTTTAACCGCAATGAAGTGTTAATCATAAAACAAATAAGAAAGAACAGACAGTTTATTGGCAACAGTCTATAGTCTATCGTGTGTCGAAAACTAGGTAGTGTGCTGTAATTATTCTGTAGTTATATCATTTGCAGGTGCTTGCATTAATGGTCATCTATCCTTGGTAATCTGGTGGTGACAAGCGCCTCTGGCTCTCTCATGACGGTAATCTTCCTAATGGTTTCAAAAAGAATGAAGTCTTCTAAAAAAACTCAGTGATTCAATTGGTTTGTTTTTATAAAATGATTTTTTTATCTAGATGCATCGTGTATGTCTCATGTGATGCCTCAAGGGTTGCGTCGAGGCATCAAAAGGATCAGTCTAACTTGGTTTTTTAGGTTGAGACTCGAGAAGTGATTTCATTGGAATTATCACTTTAAAGGGCCATTGCCGTCCCCGACAACGGTTGTCCCCGCCAATTCAAATTTTTTTCTGAATCATTGAAATTCTGTGTGAATTTTTCAACTTGATTTCTAACAAAACTATACCTAGAATTAAATTCTAGGTATTGCTTTGTTAGAAACCAAGCTGAAAAATCCGTTCAGAACTTCAATGATTGAGCAAAAAAATTCGAATTGGCGGGGGACAATTCAAAACAGGTGGCAATGGCCCTTTAATCATGTAATCTGTGAATCTGTCCAGTTGGATTAGTTGAACTGTATAGATTAGTCAAGATATCTCGATCATTCAATTTAAGTATGTCTTAATTTTATGTCCATTGCCTTAGTTTATGTATTCAAAGCTCATGTTTCAAGTCTCATGTCTAATGGTACCGGTTTTATGTTACTACCACAATTGATTTTTTAATCTCGCCTCAGAAACCAAAACGAGACATTAAAAATCACGTCCATAAAAGAGATCAAATAGAAATCTTATATCAACATTGTGACAGGGAAAAAGAAGATTTTATAAATCTCGAACACGAAAAAGGAACAATGGTTTTGTAAATCTCGCCACCGAAGGAATGAACACTTTTGTGAATCTAATCAAAAGAAGACACTTTAACAAATCACCTCAGGGAAAATGACGAACGCTTTTTGCAAATCTTGTGACAGGAAAAAAGATGTATTGTCGGCTATGTCACTGTGTCGATGCCACTTTGTCATTTATTCTCCAATATATCTGTGCTGCCGATTGTTTCTGATTTTCATAAATCGTCCAAGTACTTAAATGAGTCTTCAAGTCAATGTTAAAATGATTAAAATGTGAGACTTTCTTGATTTTTCGAAGCCTTTCTCGAAAAAAAATCGAAAATACTAAAGAAATATCAGCGAGAATTAAATTAAAAAATGCCACGGAAATATTAGCGAAAAATAAAACTTGCCCGTAGGGCGGGCGAAAACGAGTAACTTATTTATAAAGATTCTGCGAATTTTCTCGTTCACTTTTTTCCAGCATGCTAAGCAGCATAAAAACAGAACTATCATAGAAAAGGGTGAAAAACTTCCGTGCATAAATAAAGAAACTTAGCCAGAGCATTGCTAGCCGTTGAAAACAACATAGATTTTATCCCCTTTGTTAACAACAAAAAATAAATTGATTGGTAGAGATGTGTTCACAGGCATCGCCTTCTTCAGTTTACAGGCAGCTTCATTTAAAAAACATGACTTTTTAGCTTTTCACTTGCTTTATTTACATTTAGCTATTTAACTAGGGTTAATTTTGGACAAAGTTTAAAAATTAAAATTTTTGTCTTAAGTAACAATTTAAGTCTTGTTGAAAACAGTGTGAGAGCTCACAAATCACTGACTTTTTAATATGAGAAACGCCGAGTGTGATTCCTGCTTATTCTTGTGCTGATATTTTTGCAGTGCATCTTTTTTAAGCAGGGGAAAAGCTACTTGGAAGGTTTTAAAATTCGGCCTCAGTGGCGCAGTGGGTGGGCGTTTGTGTTTTCGGTCCAAAATCGTGCGCACTGCGCAGGTTCGATCCAACGTGGTGGCACGCTATCTATTTAGCTTGTTTGACCAATGTCTAGGGGTAATTTGGGTCGCTGATTCCGAATCTTGCGCTAAGCAAATCGAATTATCCAGATAAATTGTTCAAACAAGCCAGAATAAATAGCGTACCATCACAAGGGATCGAACCTGCGTACGGTTTTGAGCCAAAAACGCAAACATTTTCCCACTGCGCCACCGAGGCCGAATTTCCAAATCTAATTAGCTTTTCCCCTCCTTCCAAGGACCATAGCCGTCGCCGACAACGAGAATTTCATACGTTTGAATGCGCGCGGGACACTTTTTTAATTTTTGTTGTTTCTCGAATGAAGTTACTTATATAAGGATAAGGGAAAGCAAAAAAGTTAATTGTTAGTGCAGTGGTAAAGCGTGGCAACCGGTCTGAATTGCTAGTGGGTTCGATTCCCATTGCCGGCTTTGCCTTTTTGATGATTTAATTATTAGTTTACTAAAAAAATATCCCTGAATATTTTCGCAACAAAAGTGGTGTCCCGCGCGCATTGAAACGTGTGAAATTATCGGCTGTACCTCATTTCGTAACGCGCCATTTGGTAACAGGTTCATTTGGTAACAAGTTCATTTGGTAACAGGTTCATTTCGTAATGAGCTAATTATCATTGTCGCCGACGGCTATGCTCCTTTGAAGCCCGTTTTAAAAATGCCAAATTTTCAAATTTGTAAATTTCTTATTACATGTGCACTCACAGGAGCGTACTATTTCATTTCGCAGAGGAAGGAAAAACTTATATTCAAAACGCATTTTCAGAACGCTAATTTTATGGTCGAAAAAACTGAAAAGGCTGTCTTTTGACTGAAAAGTGCCGTCTTTTTTCTTTCAGTCAAAAAAGCAAATTTTCAAACAATTTTTGTCAGAGGGATAACGGTTTCAGAAAGCCCTATGACCTTATTTTGCCTCAAAAATTTTCGAGAAATACCAAATTTCGTGTTTTTTTTATATTTTTTGATTTTTTTAAAGTAATTATGTAATCATAAATATCATTGTATCCATTTTTGATCAATTAAATGACTTTTCGATATCGGCGCCGACGTCAATTTCAGTATTTATTCCGGCGCCCGGCGGCACTTTTTTCACCTTGGCGCCGGCGCCAAGGTAAAAAAGTAGATATATGTTACCGTATTTTCTTTAATAGGCGCCGGTGACGAATTTCAGAAACTGCTGGTTTTTCTGAAACCTCGGCGCTCTGGTCGGCGCCGATTTTTTTGACCGTGCAATTATGCCTATGACTAGTTTTTAACGGCGTATCATTTATTGCAACGTCTTTGCAGAATGTAGCGCAATGATAAACAATTTTTTTTCCGACTGACTTCATACATCAACGTTTTTATGCTAGATTTTGCAAAGATGCAGCAACAAATAATACGTTGTTAGAAACCTGAGTCGCAGGGCTACTTAATAGTGTAATTACTTCGAGGAAAAGTAGTTTAGATATTTGTTGCCGTATTTTCTCTAATAGGCCCACACTCTCTAATAAATCCACACCCCTAACTTTGAGGAGCTATATCTCAGTTTAGAGAAAACATTTTTCAAAGCTGCTTATGGCATATTCTTAGCTCTTATGATTCCGATTCTTCACTATTCAACTTTTTTTCTAAAACTTAAAAAACGATACTTTTTAGTCAAAAGACGGCAGTTTTCAGTTTCGACTATATTTGATTGAGTTTTTTGTTAAATATATCGCAAAAAATGCACTTCAAAATTATATGTCGTTTTTAGAATGTGAATAGTGCTTGTGTCTTTTTTTACAACTATCCTAAGCCTAAGAAAAACAAAAACTCCAAGAAAAAACTCTTTTTGCTAAATCGGAAGAATTCTTTTTTTTTCAAGCTTAAGGGCTTTGCATCGTTGCAAAAAAGGCCACGAGCACTCTTTCACAAAATCAAGTGACCTAAAAAGGATACCCAATATTCTAGCAGTATGTCCGATTTACCTGAGAGTCGAAAGTCCGAAAGTCCTACTCCCTCCAATATGAATACCAGCAAAATACTCCGACTTGTCAACCTTCTCTTGATATGAAAAATCGACTTTCTGAACAGCAAAAAATTAAGGTTAGTGTCTTTAAAAAGTAAAAGGTTTATAAGAAACATCGATTTCAGAAAATGACTCGCTGGTTTCTTTTCTTTGAAGCTATTTGCATCACACTTCTATTCTTTGTGGCAACTGATGCTTGGGCTGTACGCATCACAAGTCTGGCTCTTATTTGCCTGGTTGTTTGCACCATCGGCTTGATATATGGTCACCCAACTTTGGTCAAACCCAAGCTCGGTTATAATGTAAGCTTTTTTATACTTAAATTATAATATGCAAAAATAGTTCAGGTGGTCTTTGCAGTCATGCTTGATGTTGCCTGTATCATTTCAGCCATAAATATTTTCTTCGAATGCCTTAACGGTCGAATGGCAATAATTGGCAAGCCTATGGAAGTTTTTGCTGCTTTAGTTATTCTTGGGACTTTTGCAATTTATGGTCACTTTAACGAATGGCTCCTTCGGCAGGCCTATCACTTGCTGAAAAGTGAAACTCAGATCAGTGCTATTCCTGAGGCAGTCATTCCCAAGTCAGAGTTAGAGGAGGATGGTCCAGAAGATGTGAGAATTGATATGTGCGAAATGGTCAATGATGAAATGGAAAAGTCAAGCAAAGCTAAATTATTCAAAAAAATAAATATGTGTTTTTAAGTCTTATTTTCGATGTATAATTATTATTGCAATAAGGTACTGCTGCTTTATACGATTTTTAGTTTTCTTGTAATTTATCTACCGCTTTTTTCACACATAAAAGTAGAAAATAATTCAAATTTTTAAGAATAAATTTTTTTCCGTTATATTTTGAGTTCTTGTTTGAATTTTTGTATTTTGAGTTCTTCTTGAGCTCAAAACTATAATCAAAAATAAAGTCAAGCAAAGCTAAATTATGTCCGGGCATTAATTATTAAATGCCCGACTCTATAATTTCGGGCATTTACCTCCTATATATTTTTGAGATTTGGTAGTCTCCAAAAGGCTTCAAAGGACAGTTCGTGGCAATTTTTTTGTAAATTTTTCTGGTACTTTTAATAAAAGTACCATTTTAAGCCAAAAATTTTTATTCTGAGGCATACAAGTATACAAAATGTCTTCAGAAATTTTCAAAAGTACAATGGCAAAAAATATTATCACTTTTTTACTAATTTTTGCATTTTGAGCATTAGAAAAAAGGATTGAGGCAATAATGGTTCTACAAGATGTCTTGAACAAAATTTCCGCATTTAAGTTTGAAGTTTAAGATCATTAAGCTGAAATCGATCTTTCAGAAATCGAATTAAAAGATCGCGCCTTATTTTTTATTAGAAGGGCCTTCGACCTCAATCCAGACTCCCGAAGAGGTCGCCTAACTCGGGGTGAACTGGCCGTTTCTTACTAGGGCACCTCGGATTTTTTTCGTTACATTTTATAAACCAGTTTGGTATTAAAAGATTCTAAGACTCTTAGCAATCTAACAAAATTATCAGCGAAGGGTTTAACAACTGCTTGGTCTGCATCTGAGTTGCAGGCCAACAAACTACCTGAAACAAACTACCTACCTTTGTCCGACAAATTTAATAACTTTGTTTTTCACTGCTTGGAAATCTTCGACCCTGATATATGGTCACTTCCTATTTTAGATATGATTGCATCTTCTAAAAATTTTAAGTGGATAGACAGCCTAGAAGTTTATCTTGGACAATCAAACAAGAGTCGGAGTGTATAAAAGAAAAGAGAACTGTTAATTTTGTTGCGGTGTCAGATTCCCTTTCTTCAAAAATACCGTAAAACCATTTGCAGACATCTGGAGTATTTTTCAACTCCTTGAAAGAGTCAGATTATTACAGAGAGTCGGATTATTTTGAACATTTGGCACCCAGGACGCCGATAATTGTTTTTTTAACAATTTCGTTAAAAATTGTTCAATTCAAACTAGAGCTATCTATCTGTAGACGATAAGACGGCCTTAAATATTTTGTAAGAAAATTTTCAAAACCAATCGCATATTTGTGTTTCTCGACCCCGACTTTTACGGGAAGTAGCCAACAGATCATGTGAAAGAGAAAAAAATTTCGGACCACGGTGCTCACGGTGGTCTAGTGGTTTCCCACTAATTCAAAATTTTTTCTTAATTGTTGGATTTACGTACGAATTTTTCTTTATTGATTTTCTAATAAAACTTAACCTAAAATTAAACTCTCGGCCTTGTTTTGTTAGAAACCGAGTTAAAAAATCCGATTAGAAGATCAATGGTTAGGAAATTTTTTTGAATTGGCGGAGGACCATTCGACCACCATGAGCATGGTCCTTCAAGGACTTTGAAGAAGCTGGCATTGGAAAATAAAATGCCCTAGGGAACAGTAAGTGCGTGGCGGCAAGTCTTCAAAGCCTTCCTTTCAAAAGCTGCCCACAGTCGACTCCATAGTGGCCACTATGGCGGTTGATCACTAGTGGGAAGTGTCGACTGTAATTCATTTATTTTATCATTAAGAAGCACAATATATCAGGTTTTAAAATTGTATGATGGGCTTTAAAATTTTTTGCTAAGCATGAAAATATCTAGAAAAGGTTTTGGGTATCGTGAAATAAAAAATCAGAGTTTGTCATTTGTACTACATCGCAAAATTAAGACAGTTCGGTTTGTGTATCTTTTTTTGTAATAGTATAAACTTTCTAATGAAGGCAAATAAACAAGGAGACCCGAGAAAATGAATAAAAAATGCATTTAATATACATACAGGGTGGTCCAAAAAAAATCTGAAAAAATCTGAAAATTTTTGTCAAGGGCTTCCGCGCACCGTCTGAAATAAAGCTTTTTGGTGCAAGCAAGGATGTTTACATAATGGTTGTGAGGTCGGTACCGAGTCCTCTCATTCTGCCGTAGTCTTAGGTCTAGCTCTCGTAGCATGAGATTAACGTGGCTCGCTCCACAGGGCTAACTCACTAAGTGGTTGCTTCCCATATGTTGCTTGCCTTGAAGCTGACCTTATGACCTAAGACTGCAACCGTCCATCCTTGTTACACCAAATTCAATGAAAAAATAAGAGAGCACGATTAAAAAACAATAAATAAATGCGACATGCAAAATTTTGATGGCTGTAACTGTCTCAATTAAGATGCTTTTAATGTTTAAATTCGAACAACAAAGTCTAATACAATTATTTTAATTTTTGTTGTAATTTTCGAAATGTTTTCGTACTAGCACGTAGCGCTTGATCTTGACTCTCAAAAAAGCTATCAAACACTGCTACATAATGTTAGAAATGAAAAAATTCAAAAACTTTTAATGAAACAGTGTTAATTTTGAAAAATTTCAGGTTTTTTTGCGCCACCCTGTATACACTTAATTATGTATTAAAATATTGGTATGGTGATTTTTACAGATAAATAATATGCATATTTATGACCCAAATATGGGTGGCTTATAAAGGCTTTAGTATTGCACATTTCATTTTTAGCCGCAGAGGTCCGAATGATTCTCATAGTTGCGGATGTTTTTTCGTTTTAAACTTGAACCATTACCGAGAGCCAATTTAGAATATTTTTCTGGAATCTAATTCATTCTGTGTTTCTCTAAATATGGATCGAGCTCCTGAGTATTTCAATTTTGGATCGGCGCAAGATTTGATGCTTTCTGTCGTAAATTTGGCGTCTTTTTATCGTAAAAATGGCGCCTAATTTTTAAATTTCATTTGTACTACATTGCAAAATTAAGACAGTTCGGTTTGTGTACTTATTTTAACATATTTAAGTTCAAATTTTTACACCATCATGTAGCCCCGGAGCTATAATACTCAAGTGTATAATTTTAAAGATTTACGTATTACAAAAAGTAAATTTTTGGCTCAGTTTCGTCCATAAAAACACGTAAATCTTGTAAATTTCGAAATTAAACCGCTAAGTGTTTAAGCTTATTAGAAAGCTGAGGTTTGAGGCCACATAATGGTGGAAAAATTGAAATCAAATTATTTCAAAATAAAGTAGAAAATTTAAATTTAATATTTAGGCGCCAGATTTCCAACGAAATGCGCCAAATTTCCGACGAAAAGGAGCCATGTTGTCAATTGAAAAGGGTGGGCGAGTACTCGAAATTTTCGAGTACTCAAAACTCGAAAAATTTTGAATATTACTCGATTTCGAGTACTCGAATCACTCACTCCACAATTCAACCTTCCACTTTTAGCCGCGGATTGATTGTTACTGCTGTAGCAGATGTATTTTTTAGCATAAAAAACTTTGCTGGTAGCTTCATTCTTTAAAAACAAACTAAGATATATACTTTGAAAGCTCGCTGTAATACGTTCGTGGGAAAATGAATACACATTGTTTCATCCGTGTTAGCACTTTCCACTCTGTTTTCTCCATTTCTTTGATTTCCAAAAAGCATATCAGCAATAATGTTTTTAGCTCCGATCACTTGAAAGCTTTATATTTTATAGCTGTACGTGAAATCCACTCTCAAATGTGAAAAGTTGGCTGCTTTTTTGTTATTTAGCAGCCTTTTATCAACTTTTACATTTTTAAATAAATCGAAAATGACTAACGTATATCATCGAATAAGGACTAACCCCTCTCAGGACTTTAATTTTAATTCGGGATATCAAAACAATTCTAAGAGATATAAGCAATCCTAGTCGAATTTTTGTGGTTATAAACATTTTTTCTAGCTTTGAATTTTGTTGCTCACTGATGGATTCCTTGTGCTCCTTGCTCTTGCCTAAGAAAGAGTCCAGTGCTCCACCTCCTGTCTCTTTGGCTGATGCCCTGGAAGATGTGGAGCGCAAGAAAATGTACAGCAACTTCCAGGATTACCTGGATGCTAGAAAGGAGGCTAAAAAGAAGGAACTTTACTGGGTATGCATTCATTTTTATCTCAAAACTTAACGCTGATCATTTTTCAGTTTTCTGCAGGCTTTTTCCTCTTTTTTGAGGTGTGCATCAGTGGGTTCCTGTTTTTCGCATCGGAAAACTCGTGGGAAGTGCGGATGATTTGTATGAGTGTGCCAGCTCCTGTTCTCTGCATGTTTGGCATGGCATTGAAAAAGCGGCAGCTTTGGTGGCCGCAGTTGGTTTTGAATGTAGGCTTTTATGATGAAATGACAAAAAATATTCACGTGTGTTTTGTGTTTTGATGTAGTGTCATATTCACACCCCAAATACCAATCCCCACCCCGAAATTCTGTCACTTACATATTTGCAATTTATTTGATGAACATCCCAGCAGTATCAATGACAAACAGAAAAACGCAAAAATACAGACTTTTTATTTATTTTAGTCGAAAATTAAGAGGTTGAAGATTCGAACTATTTACTTAGTTTTTTATTCGTTGTTTTAGAAGGTTTTTTGTGCCTTTACAAATTCACAACTAACTTACCCCGGTGTTTGATCTATAGGGTAACGCTTGTTTTCCGCCATAATTTTAAATTTTGCTTTCCGATTTTGTTGATCTTTTTTAATACTCGCAATGAATTGGCCAAAAATATGACACCAAACTTGCTACAGACATCATTTTTACGACAGCGTCTACGGATGGATTTCTAAAAATATCAAAAACTTTAGCCTGTATTAATTCGAAAAATTGCTCAATCGGATAGTCGGTCATCCGAAAATAAAATATCTGAATTGAGATTAACCAAGTGTTAATTTTTTTAACGTTTACTCTTCATTTGATTCGAAGTTTGAAATGGTGAGAAGTCAAAAGGAATTTTTTGAAGAAGGTAGGGACCAAAGCAACATTCCAAATTTTTCAAACTTATAATGGGAGATTTTGAGATTTTTCAGAAATCCATCCGTAGGTACGATCCTAAAAATGTTGTCTATAGCAAGTTTAGCCGACTCATCGCGAGTATTTTAAAAAAAATTCCACATAATCAGAAACCAAGCGTGCGGCGAATTTGGGCGACCCGTAGATCAGAAGATAAAACTTTAAATTTTTAGGTGGTTTTCACCGCTTTGGCTGATTTGGCGCTTATTGTGGCTATCGTCTTGGTAATCACCAACCTGCATCCTACTGGTCGGATGCTTACCACCATGACTACAGACCCAGAGTGCTGACCATGATTCTGATGATGTGTGCTGCGTCCCACTACATTGAGGGTGTCACTCGCAAGGCCTATGCCCAAGTGCCTGACAGAAAGAAGACTGCAGCCACCGAAATTCAATCCAAGACAGTCCCTGATGCATCCATGGCTTAGAGATGATAGGAACTAATTTTAGTGATTGCTTTGTGCTACTAAACTTTTTGTCATAAATTTCTCTGAGTAGATATCTAGCTTGAAATATTTGAATAAATTTGTGCGTATCGAATGTCAAAAGACTGTGTATGCATTTCAAAGGAAGAGAACAGGGGTGAATACAAAGCTGGCCTGATCAATCAGATAGCGAATTGGTTTAGGCCCTGCTGTGGTCAGACAACAATGCTGTTAACAACACTAGCATACACAGTCAGCTACACAAAGAACAACTAAAATGCTTAGTGGAATGGCATTTTTGTGTACTAATCTCTCGTTGCTTTTGTCTATTTTTTCTTTTTGGTTCGGCCAATTTTTTTTGAAATCATTTTTAAAGCTATTTTAAATATAGTCAAGGTTAAAAACGAAACTTTGATCTCTTTTAGGTGAACATACTTGTTTTAACCAAAATTTTAGTTTTTTTTCCATAATTTTAATGTTTTTGATGCTACAGCAAGGATCTTTCTTTTATGAAAAACCTCAAATATTTAAAATTTGTGAGATTTCAAATCAAAAGCTTGACTTTTGGTGTGTTATTTTTTAGTTTATTTTTTCGTGATTCCGTTGGCTCCAAGAGTAGCCTAAGGACAGGAAACTGTTATTCGACACAAACAACAAACTTCTGAATTATTTTAGAATGGATAGAGAACCTCCCGACTTTTATTGTAAATCTCCCGGCTTTTCGTTTTTGAAACTATTTTATAGAAAATCTCCCGGCTTTAGTTGTAAAACTCTCGCCTTTTTTGGAAAACTCCTTGCTTTTTTGAAAATCTAGCGGCTTTTGTAGGATATCCACTGCTTTATGCTACACAAACAAGATGACTCGCCTAAAAGCTCTCGACTGGCAAGATCTCAAGAGATACTCGTACAAGGAGAAGGTTGACAAGTGGCCTTGGTAAAGAGTGAGAAAATAGTGTTGTGTTGCTTTGAAATAAAGAACACTTGACCATATACTTCATTCTGTGCCTTATAAGCGTTATTCACGGTGGATAACTTACAAAGCCGGTAGATTTCTAAAAAAGCAGGGATTTTTCCAAAAAAGCCGGGAGTTTCACAACTAAAGCCGAGAGATTTCCTATAAAATCGTCTCAAAACGAAAAGCATGGAGATTTACAATAAAAGCCGGAGTTTTTCATTTCATCCATTATTTTATGCTTGAAAACAGGCTATTTTCCACCAACAACTTATATGCTAACAACAATGTGTATATGATGGGTGCATTGCCCGAAAAAAACTTTGGTCATATACGTAATATATAAAGATTCATTTATTTTGTATTTTTGAACACATTTAAATCCAGAGCTTTGGTATTTGTGTTGAAAACCAGTTTCTCAGCTTAAGTTACTAGGACCGACAAAATGATATTTTGTGTATTTTGTCTTCTTGAATTTTGTTATACAATAATTAAGGTATTCTGTTAACCTAACCTAATGAGTCACCAGACCGAAGAACATAATGATCCAAACAATTCATTTGTCAAAAAAGTTCTGGCTAAGGTTAAATTTCAGGTAAAATAAGTTCAATGTACATCCTGTATGACTTTTCAACATACGACTTAAATATTTCAGATCACAACCAAGAAGCTGGCTATTTTAGAGCTTTTTACAAAATCGGACTATTCCTCTGCATCCCAAATGAATGGGTTATTCGAGTAGTTGGACTCTTTTGTATTCCCTACACTTTTTTTGGTCGGCATTAACTTCAAAAGTCCTAACTTGGTGTTGCCATATGTCTCTACAATGTGAGTAAAAGACTTGGGTTTAATTTTACTCCCTCAACCTGAAGGGTATATACCTCAGCCCACATCAAATATTTTGAATAGCTGGTTATCGCATTGTCTTAGCTCTCACGAGCTCTAACGATTCTGTTTTTAAGAGTTTTGATTTTTACCCGAAAGTCTCAAGATCGACCCGAAATTTCTCCTATTTCCGGAAGTTAGAAAAATTAAACCCACGAAGGTTATTAGAACATTTCCGGTAATTGAGCAGTTCACTCACCCGCCAGATAGCTCACCTAAAGCGCACTATGTAGAGCTTTTGTTATGTCTTTAAGTAATCTCAATTTCAGAGCATTTGGATGGCTTTGCTTGACTTGTGTTGCTTTTCCTTGATCCTGATCATGTTCTTTATGCCTGACTGGTGGAAACAAACACTTCACGGCTGGGATTTGGTTGCCGACAAGAATGATGCTAGTCAGAGAACCTTTGTGTTGTTGTTCTTGACCGCTCTGCTTGCTGCATACACTCATGTGCTCAGGAAAATGGCTGACAACGAGTATAAGTTGCTCAAGACGGAGCGCAGCCATCCGCTCAATGTGGACTGCAGCATTGCAAATGTCCAGATGGCCAAAAGTGAACAGTCTTTAAATGATGTTGTCTGATCAGCGTCAGTAATTGAAGTCTTTTTTCTTGGATCGCAATTTTTTTGTTTCTAATAGGGTGGTACAGTTACGGTTAACTGTACCACCCTAGTTTACAACTGTAAAATTTTTCTTTTAGTTCTTTTAATCCAAATAAAAACTTTTTATGGTAGTGTTTTATTAGCTTTATGATGATGGGTAACTTGCTGCTACTTACTTGCCAATAATTAATGCAGAGACACAAATCTATTAAAATAATTTTCGAATTTTTTCAAATATCTTTGTCAATTGTCAGAATTGTCGACTAGAAATATCGATTTTTTACCTTTTAGATCAAAAATTGATTTTTAAACGTTGACTCGTCGAAATATATTTTATAAAAAAATTCAATAGTTTTTTCAAAAACGTTTTTGTTATTTGTTTGCGTTTCCAGAAACATGGTCAAAAACAACATATAAAAAATTGTTTCTAAAAAAATTTGCATTCCCGAAAAATCGCATCTACTATCTCAATTGACTTAATCACCTTTTCCACGAATATTTTTATTTTTTTGGTTTCCAAATGACCTCAAAAATTTTAATTTTTCTAAAAGTTTTAATTTAATGATAATCAAAAATGTTTCGAGAAATTTTTTAAACTTTTCCTCTCACGAATTTTGTGCCCTTTTTTGTGATTTTTCGTAACTTATGCTGTTTTTAGACCTTAATATTTTAAAATTTACATAATTATCAAACTTTTGCTTGTGCATAAATTTTTATCTTATTTTAGCTAAAATAAGCCAAGTTTGTAAGACCAGCCTGTACAAGAGGTTTCAAATTTCAACTTTTAAGAGTTAGTTTCAACTATGTACGATTGACTTCAAAGTTAACTATTTACAAAAAAATTAAAGTTAACTATCTACAGCTATTTCAGTCCCAAACGGAACTTTTTTGCTGCCGATAATTTTTTTGAAAAAATCCCGTCCCAGCAGTTCCGAAATTTCAATATTTCTATCACTAATGTGAAGTAAAAATTAAAATAATAAATAAATCTTTTATGCCTGCAAAAACTTTAAAATTTATACAAACTTAATGCCACTAACAACTTTTTTATATTCTTGTTCAATTTCATAAATATACAGAGCTAATACTTTACCCATTTCTGCATTGCTTACCACTAGCTCTGGTTTGTATTGCCAATTTTCTTTGACCGCTTGTTCTTTTGGCTTTCTGCAAGTTTGTAGCTCAAATTTGTCCTTGCTTTTGAAGGGAAATGTCCAAGAGTTAGAAGGCCCGACAAATCCATGGTACTAAATTTAATGACTATCAAAATCTAAACTAAATATAAGTATACGAGTTTTTCCAGCCGTGCACCATAAAATCGTTCGTCGCCCACTTGTCTGTCACCATAACACTTCCATCTCTGACCCAAGCTCTAGATTTCCCAAGAATTTTTACTTTTCCTTCACCAGACTTGTCAACAAAGTCTCTTGTATCTTCTCCTAAAAATATTTTAACAATATTTTGGCTCAATTTGAATACGCACAGATTTAGAAAAGAAGGTGCCTTAGTAGCCAAAATTTATTTTTTTATTTTTCACAGCGACCCAAGATAAAACTTTTCTTGAAATCCCTTCGAACACATATAGAGCTAATGATAAAATATCAACCAAAGTTTTGAAACTTTTAGTTAAAAATCAACAATTTGGACGGTGAAAGTTTTTGAGAAGCGATCCTAATACCAAAATCTCTTCTTGAATCCGAATCTGTTGAGATCAGGTCCGAAAAATTTCGAAAAGCTAAGATATTGGTATTTTGTGTAGACTACACAGAAAATTTGGACCACTTCCCTAAAAAAAACTTTCACCTTCAAAATTGTCGATTTTTAACTAAAAGTTTCAAACTTCTGTCAGAAAGTGTCGCGAGTTGATAGCCGTTCAGAGCCAATATCTCTATGTAAACCAACCGAGAGAATGGCGAACACAAGCCTCATATTTGAACAGATCACTATAGTCTCTAAAAATTTTCAATTATGTGAACTGTATTTGACTTTTACAAATTAAAAAAATATATAATTTCTTTTTATTATTTTTCGGATGCAGTTTTTTCAACCAAATATTTAAGGATTGAAATGAAAAATTCTTTAAAGGGGGGGGGGGTGAGAAAAGGGGTTTCTCAGCCTAAGGAAAAACTCATTGACGGGTTGCAGAAATTTAAAATATAAAATTACTTATTTGATTTTATGATGGGTTTCACTAAATATTGTCGAATAATGTAGTGAAACCCATCATAAAATCATATAAATAATTTTATATTTCAAATGTTTTTGCACCCAATAATGGATTTTTCATCAAGTTGACAAACCTATTTCTCAACCCCCCCCCCCCCAAGTGTCCCCCCCTTTAAGAATAAAAATGGCTAATACGTTTGGGAAAGGTTAAATAGACAAAAAGAAATTACTTTGATTCAAAATAAATTTTATCACAGTTATCTGTCTGATTCTGGGATGCAAATTTGTGCATGAACACTTCATGTATAGCTCCGTTGTCAGTGCCATGGAAACTGTCTGGTGGCTGGAATTCTGCCCAATACTTTAAAAAATCTCTTGCGTACATAGTGTTTCTAAAAGCAATTATTAAAAAAAGTGAGTGGAATTTTTAAGCTAACTTAGCTAGATAGCTACCAGCCATTATTTCCCAGTTATACATTCGATCGTAGAAAATCAAGTCGAAATGACGGTTTGGATCTATGAACTCTTCTATCCTATGCCTGGGATTAATGACTGCTATATCCGCATCTAAGAAGAAAATCCAGTCAAACTCAGGGTGACTTTTCATAAACTCAACTGTGACACAGTGTCTTTGGAACATCAGCTAAAATAAACTTTGTAGTCAATTTTTAGCTACTTTGTGCTAATCCATTTTTAAAGATTTCACAATTTTTAACCTAGAATAGAAGTTTTTTATTAGTAGACCATATTTATCTGGATTTTCACGCTACATTTCAAAACCTTTTCAAGATATTTTAGCTGGATTATTCTGGCCGGTGCGAAACTTTTTAGGGGAGGGGGGGGGGAGGGTAAGGAGGAAGGTTGCATGTTATGTAAACTTTTTTACTTTTTCATCTTTTTTCATAGGTAAATATATTCATCTGTAAATACATTCTTTAGCTAACTTAACTAGTTATATCAGAATAAAGATGTTTTTTCCAAAGTTTTATAAAAAATTGCCCAAAATATTCATACCGTGCATTTATCCCAATTTAAAATACATATCACTCGCTACAATTTCGGTAGTAACTTGTCTAGGGTCTTTCACAAAATTATTTAAAAAAAGACTACTTCTGAAAACCCGTGGCCTACCTGAGGACCATCCTAGATTACCTACCCCAGACTACCCAAGAGCACCCCGTAGACTAACAGGGAACTTATTGTGTACCATCCGTGGAATGCATGTGGACTACCGTTGGATTACCTGTTGAAAATCAGTTTAGCTATATTGAAGTACTTAGAATGGTAAAAATTATACATCATCTTGCTTGCACTTTGTTTTGTATGGCTGCTCACTCGAGTATAAATATGCTAGTGTGTAGTTTTGCACAATAGAATAACAAGCAAGAGTCTTCTGAGCCCAGTAATATTCCTCAAGTTGACTGGGCTTGTCCACTACTACAACAATTGCAACGGAATAAATTTCCAGTATAGATTCCAAAGAGGTTGCGGTGATAGTGCTGATGTCGTAATACACACTAGTCACATTGTCCCATTGAAATTGGGATTGTAAACAAAAATAGAATGTAAATAAAGCTATAGCTAGGCATAATAATACAAGCATTACTTTCATTTTCACTTTTTTTTCACTTTCACTTTTAGACCATCTAAATAATTGAAAAAAATATTTTTATTTATTTAGTTACACAATTCTCTTTTTGCGCTCTTTATGGAAAATAAATCTCTTCTCGTGAGTCTGATCTCTTTGATGACAGAGGGAAATCTAATGTAGTCATAAATATTTTTCATTTCTGCAATTTAAAGCTACTTTGCACAAAATAATATAGTCCTACACAATATACCGTATTTGATCTGATCACTCCCATATCCAAAAGTGACGCAAATTACCTACTATGTATTTATAAAACATCGATTTACCGCTATACAGTCAAACCTCGGTTATCGGCATTCCAGTTATACGGTAACTCGTTTATCCGACACCTCATTTGGCTGAGATTATCTTTTTTCTGTCAACTGACACTCCAGTTTTACGGCAACTCGTTTATCCGACACCCTGAGGCCGGTCCCAAGGTCTGACTGTATATTGTTGTTCGGCTTTTAAAATTGTCCGAAAAAGCGCATTTTTAAACGAGGAAATTATTAATCATGGTTTTTACTGTGTAATGACCATAAATTCAAGACCTTCGACTGGTTTGTACTCGATTTTTCTCGTGAAAAAGTGGTGTATCTGATATTTATGACCTACGTCTACTTTAGATTTTACGTTAAAGGGCCTGACCTCTTCCTACTCGGTGGTCCCCCGCCAATTCAAAAATTTTCCCTTGATCATTAGACTTCTGTACGGATTTTTCCGCTAGGTTTCTAACAAAACTAAGCCTAAAATTTAATTTCAGTCCTAGTTTTGTTAGAAACGTGGCAGAAAAATCCGTACAGAATTCCAATGATCAAGGGAAAATTTTTGAATTGGCGGGGGACCACCGAGTAGGAAGAGGTCAGCCCCTTTAAGCAATATAACAATAAAAAACAAAAAATTTAAAAATCGAGTGTGCTCAGGGAAGGTGTTAGGCTAATAATAAAATTGCATAAAAATTGAAAAATCTAAGCTGTCCAGACATAGGATTAAAATTGTGACCTCAAGGGAAATAGCAAAAAAATTTCTTCCATTGCGCCATGAAAAAAAGTCTGAAGATATGAATTGCATATTTTCGGACAATATAAAAAGCAGTGAGCCCGGTGCTGCGAGTAAATAAAACTTGTACAATTCAAAGTTGGATTTCAACATCTAAATCAGGACTGCATAATTTATAAGAAAACACATAGACCCTAGTAGCGAACATCCCCTCCCTTAAATTTTTCCTTCTAAAACTTGAGTAAAGAGCACCCAAATATATGTCCCAGACCCCGAAAAAGTGCGTAAGACAATTATTAGTCATAACTTCCGTACGCTGGCCTACCCCAAGCCTAAGGGCTAAGCCTCAACTTGTTGTTTTAAAGGGCAGTTACAGCAGTTTTTGGATGGTCAGGTTTGGGCGGGGGTTGTGTATTTGCTACTAGCGCCAACACACGCTGAAAATAAAAACTTTACATCAAGTACGTCAATCTTTTTTAGAGTGTCGTGTTAGAATTCTTTTCTGAAAAAAGTTGAATCCGCATATTGTTTCCAGTACAATTTCCAGTCCAACTTATTTTTGCACAACTTTGTTAAGCATCACAGTACTGTGTTGTCAACAAAATATGGCTACACAACAACTTTGAAAAAGGTACACTTGGTCACTTTTAGGCAGCTCCCATATTAGAGAAAGTACGGTCATGTTTACGTTTTACAGAGCTTATGATAAAAATGGAAAACGTCACGCGATAGTGATAGCCGTCACTAAATGTTCTCAAAATTAACGAATAACTTCACTAATTTTATAAATGTAGTCACTTTGAAGAACCTATGAATACGACCTTAGAGCTTAACCAAATCCCCATCTTGATTAAGGGATTTTCCTTATATAAATCTAGGTTATTTCAAGTTTTGTCTTTTCTACAAACAAGCTGGTGAAAACGCAAGAAAAGACAACATCTCATACAAATTGTGTTTTGTAAAAAGCTTGAAAGTGCATGCACCTTTTTGATGAAAAAGAAAGACCACAAACATTTGCAAACAAAAATCAATCAATAAAGCATTGGTGACTTTGCCTAAGCAACTAAAAAGTAATTTATGTAAATAGAATTTTAAAAAATATAATGATTCGTGACGTAATTTAGTTCAAAATTCCAATTCTTGAAACGGTTTTTTTTTTTACTTTTTTCAAGTTTTGACTTAACAAAATTTGGTGCAAGATAATTACCATCCAATTTTAGAAGCTTTTCAATACACGTGGCAATTTTCGGTTATGGGTAATTAGTGCGTCGTAATGAGTGCGTCGGTAATGCGTCAGTGAGGGCCAATTTTCCGCCGACTAATTTTCCACCGCCATAACTCAATTTCTTTTTTCTCAACAGACTTTTCTCGAAATTGACCTCAAATTTTTCTGATTCAGCTATGTATTCGTCTTAATTGCTGAAAAAATCGGGGCGGCGGTAAATTCATCCTCGATAAATTCATCCTCCGAATTTTTTGGTTACAGGTTCGAATCCTGTTGGTAGCAGACTATATTTTTTCTCAAATAACAGGGATAAATTGGACGCCATACGACTTGATACAAATTATGACTTGATACATCAACTTGATACACTATCGACTTGATACATCGACTTGATACACTGTTGACTTGATACACTATCGACTTGATACATCGACTTGATACACTGTTGACTTGATACATCGACTTGATACACTGTCGACTTGATACATCGACTTGATACATTTTACAGAAAATGCCCCTCCGCTTAGCCTTCCGCTTCGACGACGCAGGGGTCTTGGTGGCTTCGGGTTGAAATGCGCACACCCACATACATTAGGCACAAATCACTCGAAAGTGGCTCCGATTGCACGTCTAGGTTCTCTTTCATATCTGTTTACCTTGGTTCACCGAGAAAAAATATGAGGCAAAATTGTGTCCGTGTCCGTCCTTTCACAACCCTAAGACTAGCAGAATTCGACAGTATTTACAAAGCCGGAACAAAAGAAACTTTATTCATGATCGACGTTAACTAACATGACATCCAAACAAACATAACATGCAAACAACCAAATTCACGATCTACTAAGCTTAAGCGGGACGATAAATATTTCATTCGGCATCGAAGACGACATTCAGCTGAGCTTCCTCCTCCGAAATTTCTTGAGCAAGTCCTCTAAATTCAGCAAGTTCAGCAAGGTCCTGCTTAGAGTTCAGTTATAAGTTATCAACAAATATTCATCATCGAAAAAGACTTACTCGAAATAGACCAACAATTCTTCGAGCTTCTCTTCTGTCATGAATTCTTTAAATGTTGTGATTCTTTGACAGTTCTTGCGCTTTGCACGATAAAGAGCGCCATCTGTTGCAACTTTATTCCCCACAGCGGCGTGTCGAATGATATCAAAATCTAAACATTCTCTAACAGCTACGTAATTTTCTTGTAATAAGTACCTGGATCGGGAAGTCCTCCGAATCCCTGCACAATTTTACGGTCAATTCTCACCCTTGCTTGAGTCCCAGTTTCTTGTGTTCCCGATGCCAACTCTGCTTGGATGCTCTGACGGACGTTGGTTCCAGCCACCTTAAAGAATCGTATCAATTTGAAGATGATAACGGAACTAACAAATCTTACCTCATTGACATTTTTGGGCACGCAGATATGCTCATATTGGTCTACATTGCCGATCCAGGCCATCTCAGCGAGGTTGAGCTTGAGAGAAAAGACTGTTGATTGAAGCCTGCTACCTTTTTGTTTTGCTGATATGCAACCCGAACATATGAAGTAGGCTTACTCAATTCCTTCCTTGATAATTGTTCTGCCGGTCTTGGTCCAGATATAGCATCCCCGCTGGTCTTCGGTGTATGTTATTGGCGATGTCTTCGCTCCGATTCGCTAAGAGTGCACGAGTTGTAGGTTAGCCATCCAATAAACTAAAAATGTTAAAAAAAATAATGCAGTGCAATAACGAGAACACTAAGTTGACAAAGACAGAGTAGTGTGATATTTTCAAGGCACTTTCTGTAAAATGTATCAAGTCGATGTATCAAGTCAACAGTGTATCAAGTCGATGTATCAAGTCGATAGTGTATCAAGTTGATGTATCAAGTCATAATTTGTATCAAGTTGATGATATACCGGATAAATTAGTTCTTATATGACCATTAAGCTCAGGGTGGGTGGGGAAAACCACCTGGTACATTTCCTAAATGGAAATCCACCTGCAGAATCTAAATTTTTGAATTTAATTAAAAGCAGTTAAAAATCATTGTGCCCTGTCCAGAATCATGTCCTGAACACTGTTTGATAATGCTGAAAGAGCAATTTAACTTCCAGGAAAATCAGTCCGGGAGTAATTACGTATCACGTAGGGTATCCAGGTGATGCTCAGGCTGTTGTACCTAGTGTCAGTATTCACACCTGGTACTTATAGGTACTTGTCAGGTAGAAGTGCCCAAGCAGCAGTATCTAGGTAGTGGTACATAATGCTCAGATGGCTTACGCGGATCCATTAATCTGAGAATGAATGGATACCTCTGGTTTATGGATATACAGTGGATAAGTTGAAATAAGGAAGTTAACTGTTTTGGTCAACTTAATCAATACCCGAGTACAAGTGGTGAATCTGGATGCCCACATAAAGCGAAAAATTTTCTCCTATGTTTCGTCTTCAAAAGGCTTTTTCGTAAACTAATTTTGATAATTAACAGATATTTTGTAAGTAAAAAATGTCATTTAATAAAAATTTACTAAAACTCGAAAATTCCCTGTAAAATGGCATTTCACTATTATCAAACCATTTAAAAATGCTCAAGTCAGTGCGAAAAAGCAGGCTTCGGGACCTAAAACATTAAGAAATTCGCACCAAATGGACGACTTCTTGACTAGACAAGCGTGACGGTTCAGGCAAGACACTCAGATGTTGCGAATTATTGATAATTTTAATAATTTTAATTGACCTTCAAAAAGAGCGACATCAATATTCAATCGCAATGTCAAATTAAACAATGAGTAATGTGATGTTTTTTGGGTAAAACAGCGATTGGGTACACATTGTGGTTGGGTACAGCGGTTGGGTACAATTGTGATTGGGTACAGCGGTTGGGTACAATTGCGGTTGGGTACAGCGATTGGGTACAGTTTAAAAATTAGTTTTCAATTTATTTAGTCCCACCGCATGTTTTTTGAAATTTTTTCACTTAGGCTTAGCCTTAGGTGCAAGGTAGACCAGTGCTCGATAGGACCGTTACCACGCATTTGGGCACACCGCATTTGGGCACCCGCATTTGGGCACCCGCATTTGGGCACACCGCATTTGGGCCCCCGCATTTGGGCACCCGCATTTGGGCACCGCATTTGGGCCCCGATTTTAAAATTCTATATTTTTAAATTATAAATTGAAATTTGTCAATTTTTCGGGCCACGGACGTTTGACCTTAAGCCGCTTCGTTGACACGCATTTGGGCCGCATCCCATACCATGTACCCCCAAAGGGTCAGCCCTTATCCCGTACCATGTACCCCCAAAGGGTCAGCCCTTATCCCGGACCATGTACCCCAAAGGGGCTTCCTATTGAATTAGGTTGCCTGCCGAAGGCAGGCAGGTAAAAAATCTAGAAAAGTCAAAATTTCGATGGAAAGTATTCGGACCTGAAATGAATACAAATTTTATTATAAAACAGTAACATATTGATACATTTCAATTTATAATTTCAAAATATGGAACTTTAAAATCGGGGCCCAAATGCGGTGCCCAAATGCGGTGTGCCAAAATGCGGGTGCCCAAATGCGGGTGCCCAAATGCGATGTGCCCAAATGCGTGGTAACGGTCCTATCGAGCACTGGTCTACCTTGCACCTAAGGCTAAGCCTAAGTGAAAAAATTTCAAAAAACATGCGGTGGGACTAAATAAATTGAAAACTAATTTTTAAACTGTACCCAATCGCTGTACCCAACCGCAATTGTACCAACCGCTGTACCCAATCACAATGTGTACCCAATCGCTGGGCAGTCGTTTTTTTGTTTTGTCAACTTTTCAACTAAATTGGTAGAAAATCGTACTAAGAAATGATTTTTTTTTAGGATTGTGGAAATGGCTAAAATTTGGCTTACTTTAAGTAGTCTTTGAGTAGTGCTGTCGTATATCGATGTAGATCAGGCATATTTGATGGCCAGCTTGTACTTGAATTTATTGATAGCGCAAGTTTTCCGAAAGGAAGGAGCATACCGTATTTTCTCTAATTATAGACCTGTCTCTAATTATAGACCCCTCTCAACTTTGAGGGTCTGTATCTCAGCGCAGAGTGAAAATTTTGCAAATATCTTTTTTGCGTTTTCTTAGCTCCCACGAGCTCTGCTGATTCCACTTTTTAGATTTTGGTTGAGCACCCGAAAATCTCGAGATCGACATAAAAATTCCGATTTTCAGGAGGTTGAAAATTATAGACCCGGGTCTATAATTAGAGAAAATACGGTACCATATGTTGTTTAAAAAACCCAGGCGGATGCACGAACTACGGTAGGCAAAAAATTTAAGGTTCTATTTCTACGTCTTTTAAGTCTAAATACAATTCCATTTTATGGGTTTTTAATTGTGAAAGTGATTGTATTTTGGTGTAGTCCTATAAATGGCTTTATTAGTCAGCTAGCTAAATCAAACCAAAAAATCATTAGTAATTGTCTAACACATTGTAAAAAAATTTACTTTCGTTATTCTATTTTTACAAGCTGGGATTACAAGCTGCGTTTCAATTTGAACGACCAGATGATTTTTCAACATACCGTATTTCCTCTAATATGCGCTCATGTTCTACCGTAAAATTACTATTATTAGACCAGCCTCTAATATACCTCCTCGACTTCGAGAAGCTCTACCTATTTCACTTTTTGGATTTTCAGTCAAACATCCGAAAATCTCGAAATTGACCTCAAATTTTTCTGATTTTTGGGGGTTTGGAAAAATCCCGTGGGTCAATTAGAGGAACTACGGTAATCGACAATTGTTTTTTATAAATCATAAATAAAATTGACTTCGACTTTGTTAGTGTTATTTTGTAAAGCATAGTCGACGCTTTTTTCCAAAAGAGAATTGTTAAGAAGGATTTTGTTTTTTAATTGTCGAAATTGTTTTTTTACTAGTTTGTTTTTTCAAATTTCGGCTGTGCATAAAAGGCAGAAACTTTTTTTAGGAGATTTTGTCTAGAATTGTAAAAATGTGTTTTGGCTGTCCTAAATGGTGAGTGCCATATTTCCAAAAATTTGTGCCTTTTTTACTGAATATTTACTAGGGTGTGTCCTGCAATATGCTGTGTTGCCTTTGTCCTCCTAATTGCATACCTTGCATTCTATAACCGTAAACTTAATGTACATTTTCTTCGGATTCCTTTTTTTATTTTTTCAGTAATGAAACCCTGTGCAAAGACAGTAAAATCTACAGATCTCACCTTTACTATTCCTACTTCCGACGGGATAGATCTCGGCGCACCTTACGTGCACACAAGCTTTAGCAAACCGACTACCACATCATCTCTGCCAAAAACTGCCTCTACTATAACTGGGCCGATTTTCCTGGTGAGCAACCAAATAAATGGTTGGTGAACCTTATCTTCCGTTGAAATAAATCTTTCCAACAAATTAAGTTCCATTGTCAAAGGACAGAGGAAAACAGGTATGAGGGCAGGAGGTTTCATGCATACTCGCTTTGAGCTTATTTGCAATGGAACACTTCAAGGCGAAACTACATTGTGGCCAGAGCCTAGCTTTTTTGGTCTACTCTCAGGAGATTTCAGTGGTAAGACATGACAGTATTCTTTTTGGTACATTGAGATTGATTGCAGGCTGTAGTGAAATTCACCTGTATGCTAAAGATCACCGCATTTGGATAAGCCAACAGCACAAGTTTGCTACTAGTCCCAGAAATGAAAGCTATGGATGGAGTGAGCAAGTGCCTAATAACCTGCTATCATTAGTCAAAAAGTTTGCCTTAATGCACAGCCGTTGCTGAATCTTGAAGAACTAAATTATGTGCAATTAACACTTGAATTCTTTTATTGAAATATTGCAATGATAAAGTTTTTTTAGCATGTTTTCAAAGCTAATTGCAATCTCAGACACACCAGCTCCATTCCTGTTTTAGATTCTTTTCGACGGCCAGACTTCAGACTCCACTTCTAACTCCACCTGAACTTCCAAACATTTTGATCTCTACTTCCACCTGCGAACCTCCGCTTCAAAAAAGCTTAAATTCCACCTTCGAGGTCATAGTGGTGTCGCCGTCCTGCCGGCCCGTCCCGTCGGCTCTACCATGTTTGCGCCCAAATTGTTTGCGCCAAAAATTGTTATAGCCAAAACCGTTACATTTTTAATTATTAGCTTGATACATATGGTTGGTACTTGTGCTGTTTAGAACCCCTCCCCCATTTTTTTGGTTGTGAATGTTTTTTTATGTTTTTAAGCAGAATGTTTATAGTCCCCATTTTAATATTAATTATCGTTATGGAAATGTTCATTCAGTCCATCAAAACTATATGAAAAGCTATGAAGAAGTTCAAGCGTCGACATAAGTATGAATATGGTACACATCGATCTGTCTTCCGTAGCTATGTATCTGATTTCGTTTGGCGTAGAAAGTTCAATGGAGATGATATTTTGTTTCATTTGTGGTCGCAAATTGTATCGTTATATGAATGTGAATAAAGTTTTGATGTTTGCATGTACTTTAGAAAATTTGTGGGGGTCTAAACAGCACAAGCACCATATGGTTTTCTAAGTGATTTCATGGATATTCTCATCTACAAGTTAATACCCAAATCAATGACAGAGAGAAGGGCCACATTTTGAGCATAAGGTTGTAAATGACTATATTTGCAAAATTTGCTAAAAACCCCGAAAGTTCTCAAAAAGTCCAAGATTCCGGAAATTTAGGGGTTTTTAGTAATTTTTTGCAAATATGGTCATTCACAACCTTATGCTCAAATGTAGCCTTCTCTCTGGCATTGATTTGAGTATTAACTTGTAAATGAAAATATCCATGAAATCACTTAGAAAACCATATGTATCAAGCTAATTAATTAAAAATGGGATGGTTTTGGCTATAACGATTTTTTGGCGCAAACAGGGTAGAGCCGTCGCCGTGCCGTCCTGAGACGGCCCGATTTCGGACGGGATGGAGACGACCGGGGAAAGAAAAAGCCAGGATGGAAACGGAGGACGGCCGGCCAATTTTCATGATCCATATTTTTACTTTTTACCACCCTTCTTAATGATAAGTAATAATATATTCATAGTAGCGTCAAAAAACGTATAATTGTGAACTTATGTGAGTCTATTTTCGGTCTGCAACCGTATTGTTCGAGCATTACTGTGATGATGATGCATGGATTGAACAGGATGAAATATATGAACTGGATCCGATGTAGTACGCATTATTGTAATTGACTCATTACTTAGGAAAAGTTGTAGCCATGAACTGATTCTCTGATTCAAAGATGGACTGCCGCAGACTGGATCAAGAGTTCGAACATGGTCTTAGAATGGTGAATGAAAGAAAATGAATCTAACTAGTGATCTTTCTTGTCTTGCAAGCAGTGTGCAAGAAACAAAGGTGACATCATTGTAACCTCTTCGTCTAATCCGAATTTTATTGGACGGGGATGGTTGTGCTACATGTGCCAGACATTTTCAGATTGAATGAGGTCTATTCATAACAAAAAAACCACCTCTCCCACCCGATATTATCAAGATTTCAAAGTAAGAGCTGTTTCAGTTTACAATACCAAGATTTTTGGGAATCGAAATAATTAAAGAAATATTTCAAGGCTCGGTTCTCAATTTATGAAAATACGATATCAGTTAGGTATCTTATAGTCCAATAGTTCGTGGCGGATATCCATTTTTCATGTATCCGTGTATTATGGGCTCAATCAGTATGATTCGGTTTCCTAGAAAAGATGAAATATTTTGCGAAAAATCAAAATTGACATCTTTTCTAAATTTTTGTGTCAAATTTTTTTAATTTTTTTAGTTCCGGGATATTAGCTTTCTAAAAAGCTATCAAATTGAATTGAATGATTTCAGAGATGTGAGAATTAACTTTTATGTTTCTCTCACTTCATTCGAACCCCCATATCTCTACAATTCTGAAATCATTGAATGAAATGTGATAGTTTGTTGGAAAGGTGAGATCCTAGGCTACACGATACTAAAAAAATAATAACAATAACTTTGGCATATTAAGGTTTTAAGCTTTTCGTGGTATATCTTAGCTTTTTCGGAAAACTAAATCTCGTCCGTTTAAAGTGCCAAAGATGATATAGTCCATTCCCAAATGTCTGATCTATGCATTAGCATTATAGGTCAAACATACTAACACTGATAAATAAAATGATTAAGGGCTGTAAGCAACTTTCCATCTGTCTCTTTCTCAAACATTTTTTCTTTGTACTTGCTGCCTTTCCTGCTTCCTTATGTTTTTGTGCCTATTTATTGCGAACATTAGCAGCTTGAATCTATTCGTCCCAATGTTGTCTTTATTGAGTGTTTTAGTATTTTCGACAATCCTTTTGTCTTTTTAGCAATAAAATCTTATCTTATCAATAAATGTGTATGTCGCTTTTTTATTCCGTTTTTCTACCTTGTGTTTTAGATCATATACGTGAAAATAAATAAGTTTCGGGAAAATTAGAAAATAACTCTTTTGACTATTTCTTTTAAAAAATTAAATCAGTTAGGTAGAAATCTTGATCTGAGTTTTAATGCAAAAGTTTTGCGTGATGGATCGACGTTTTTCGAGAATAAATTTTGTTTAATCAATACCGATATCAACTAGTCCTCTAATATGTGATTTTTTAAATATTTGTACTTTTTGGAATCTTAAATTTTTTTTCGCTTCAAAAATGGCAATAAGAACTAAATAAGAAGACCATTTTTACCAAAAAATTCAAAGTGTACTTTTTTCAAAAATATATTTTTCAATGGGAAAAATCCATCAAAAAATCAACCCATTTATTTATTGTAGATCGAAAAAAAGTTTACAGGTAACTTTAAATGAACCAACAAGAAAACATGTCTTCAAATGTCCAACACTCTCCTGCAGATTGTTCTTCCACTCCAAATACGCAATCTCATGTGAATCACCCGTCTGGTCATTTAAGAAGACCCATTCTGTGTAGGCCTGGACTTAGCAACTGCAACTCTAATGTTTTCCAGAACTTCCTCACTGAATGGCTAATGCAGTTTAGAATCGAGTGTGAGAGTGTAATCACAAGTGAGTTTTCTCTTTTGCTTTAAAAATCACTCAAACTAAAATCTCAAGAGTTTCCATATTTTTCTGAGTCCAACAAGTTTTTTTTCTTTATCCTTTTTAAATTTAAAGACACCCCAGAAATTTGTTCTCGCCTAGGCTCCGAGCTCCATATTTAATTTTTTTGTGGGATTCTGATTTTATCAGTCACCTCTTCAAATGACAGTTGTTTTGCCAAAAAGGCCCGCATCTCCCAATATAAAGACAATACTATTTAAAAAATAGTGACGTTATATTAAGAGGCGTGGTTTTTTTTTGGCAAAAACTGTTGCCATTTGCAATAATGACTGCAAATTTTCGGACTATACAAACCAGAAAAAACTAACAAAGGACTACAAAAGCTGTAGTCAAAAAATTATCCCAGCCAGGGCAAGAACGAGGTTTTTAGAGTGGCGTCAAGATAAGGGTTGACTGTGAAAAAAGTATAGACGAATCTGATATATTCAGAGTTAAAATAACAGTCACTGGAGTTCGTTGAGCCTGAAATATGTTTTCACTAAAAACTCCCACAAAATTTAAATCAGCATCTTTCAGAGGCCACAGAAGCAGAAAAGAGTTTCTTCAAAACAAACGTGACTACTTTTCGGCACTGTAAGATTTCTTTGAAAAACTTCTACCCACGGTGTTTTACGGCACTGGATTCGGGCCAAGAATAAAAGAGAGCCAATACGCGGCAGGTAGTATCAATTTTTACTTTTTTTATTGCATTTGTACATTCGGCTTCAACTTTCAGCTAAAAGCGTAGTCATCTGTCTTTATAATCACGGCCTTATACCACAAGAACTGCTTCAATCGATGCAATTGGCTGAGCAGCAATCCATTACTAGTGGCTTAAGACCAGGAATGTCTTCTTCACAAGCCAAAGTGGACCTCTCCAAGCACCCTCAGTGGTTCTACTCCAAACGACTTATGAACTCCTTCATGGAGCTAGTCAAAAAAGGTAGTCGTGAAAACAGAGCTAGCCTTTTTTGAAGCTCTGTTAAAATTGAATTAACTTTTGATCAAAATAAATTAAATTATGGAGCAAACAGAAATCAAATATCCCATACGACTGCGGTTTTTTTGGCCTAGTCGATTAATACAATCGGTTTAGCTTTTCTTAATGTTTTCAACCTTAACCCACTTTTTTTAAAATTTAAATTTTTTTCAAATGTTTTAGTTCTGTTACTGTTTTTTTCGTGATTTCGCTCGCCCAAAAGTAAGAAGAAATTTGTTCAATTTTGAGACCAACACAAAATTTGACTGAACATCAGAAGTTTAGATTTCGAGGTTAATTTAGTCTCGATACAAGTATCCATGGGGCTGATCAGTGGGTAAATACCCGGTATTTAGCGTTACGATATTCAGGAGACGGTATCCAGTTGGAGGTGACGAGGATGTGGTGCTCTCTATGGGGGTGGTACCAACTGGGGGTACCTCGGAGGTGGTAAACAGGTGAAAGTACCAAGGAAGGGGTTCTCAGGTGGTAGTGTGTAGTACCTAGGTGAGAGTAACCAGGTAGAAGTAACCAGGAGGTGGTACTCTGAAGGTGTTGTTCAAATGGGGTTGCCCAGGAGGCGGTATCCAGCTAGCAAGACCGACTGACAACAAAATTTACGAATATAAGGGGGCATTGGTATTGCTAGCTACTAAAATCAGAAATAAATCTACAAATTTAATGTTTCTATCAAATAATTTGGTGTTTTCAGAGTCCTTCCCGGCAGGTTTCAAAGAGGGCAAGCCCGATTTTAATAGTCACTTGGAGGCTTTGCACCAGCTGCTCAAACAATTCCAGACCGTCAAACCTGCTTATGGGGTGTGTCCTCAGATCAACAACCAGGCGGTAGCAGTGCCCAGTCCAACAATTGCAACTCCTAAAGTAGCTCAACCATCGTCTACTCCAGTGACCGTCAGTCATTATGGCCAGCCCTTCAGGAGAACTCCACTGAGTGGGTTTTTAATTTTATCTGGATTAATTTTTTTGGCGTATCGTTTAGTTGCGTCAAACCCACCACTTCCTCCAATAAACAACGTGGTAGAGCCTAGAGAAGGAAACAACGTTGCTGAAAATGAAACACCCAGAAGGAAAGTGGCAAGGTCTTCAGCCAATCTTCATCAAGTAATTCTTAAGATCATAATTTTAGCGTGATGAGATATCATAAAAGAACACACCTTAACACCGAAAAAAGTGCCGCTGGAATTAAAACATGTCTTGTCTTCTAATTTTTTTTAATTGCTCAACAATAATTTCCAAATTGTCAATTTTGAATGAAAAATTGCAAACATTTTCGATTGTGCAGGTCGGAATTAGCACAGTTTTGCCACTAAGACATGACACAGCGTCCCTAATTTTTTTTAATAAGATGTCGAGAAATGCAACTTTTATTGGCAAAACTTTTAACTTTTAAAAAACTCATGCTACGAAATTCCGGTTTTTTCTGACAAAAAAGTTTAAGAAAACCACGAGAACACACACAATATTTGATGGGTGATTTGGTGACACTATAGAATGACCCCCCCCCCCAGACAGCACAAAATTTACTTTTCCTGAAGGGGGAAGGACCCGTCTTATATTGGTTTTCGTGCTCTGAAACTGCATGGAAACACTTTGGTTTCCAAAAAATCGATTTTTTTGAATTTTCCTAAATTTTTTACCTTGGGTGACCAAGGCAAATCGAAAAAAAAATTTTCGATTTTTTGGAAACCAAATTATTTCCGTGCCGTTTCAGAGCACGAGAAACAATATGAGACGGGTCCTTCCCCCTTGAGGAAAAGTAAATTTTGTGCTGGCTGGGGGGGCATTCTATAGTATAGCCGGTGATTTACATATTTGAGGGGTATATTCACCTACGGCTTTTAAAAAATATATATTTCAAAATCCATGGACCGCAGTGGCGCTACATACCCAGTATATACCCTGAAACTAGCGCCCAAAATCTTCTCTAATTTGTTTTCAGTTACAGTTAACTCTCGATTTAACGAACCCCTGGGGACCAGCAAAAGTGTTCGTTAAATCGAGAGCTTATTTTAGTCATTTTATTTAATCGCTGGCCAAATAGGCACCAAAAAAGGTTGGTTAAATCAAGAGTTTCGTTAAATCGGGGTTTCGTTAAATCGAGAGTTGACTGTACCGTATTTTCTCTATTGAGGAACCTCTCTCTAATAATGAACAACACGTCCCCCCCCCCTCCTCTTTTGACTAAGATTTTAGAGTTAAAGGGGCATATTAGCGCGTTGCACGGTAAATTTAAGGCCATTTTTGATTAACAATTTTGAGATTTTTCGGGGTTGAAAAATAATGAACCCGGTTGCGTAGAGAAAATACGGTATTTGATTTCAAAGTTAAACACGTCTTTTCAGGATTCTGAGATGGAGTGCACCAATTTAGTCGAGAATCCAGCCCCACACCAGCCAGTCAACCTGTGTGCTTTTTCAACGCCATACATGAGAACATGTCTTCCAGGCAGTTTTCTGCTGGAACTACACACACAGCTACTACTAGTGCACTTAGGTAAGCTGGTGAATTGTTATTTTTGTTATTATTTGTTGTTTAGTTCCGGCAATTCTCAAGGGAAGCAAGTCGGAGGCAAGAGCGGTAGGATAGCTTCTTCAAACATGCGACAACTGCCACTACAAGTACCTAAGAACCGTTTTGAGGGCAATCCTGGAAGGCCTGCTCCACAAATGTTCGACTTCACTTATAAATATAAAGTGGTTTGATTACCAGTCACAAAAACCTTTTAGCAACTCTCTGAATAATAGTCAGTGCTCAAGCAAGACTCCAGTCCAACAACAGCCTGAATTTCTCCAGCCATCCAATGCTAATGCCAACCCGACAACTAACAATGTCAGTTTGCAGATTCGCAAGAGAGCCAGCAGCGCAGACAATTTGCCTGATTGCAATAGATATGAGCTGCAGCGCAGGAACAGGATTAATTCCACGCCTGTGCATGGCAGTAATACAGCCTATGGTCCTATACCAATAGCAAGTAGTCCAGTCAAATTAGAAGGGCACAACAACCATAATGTCTGCTCCTCGGACAACTCGACACAGTTGTGTGATGCACTGGCTGGAGGATTGAATAAACCAGACGTTATCAATACGCAACCATTTGACTGGACTACACACTATGGTGATAATCATTTTTTATTGTGAAAATTAAAGCGCGAACTAATGCTAAGACTTTTCGGTAGTCCAAAAATTTTTAATTGAAATATGCCTCGACCTACCCCGACTGCTGTTTTTCTTGATCATGGCGTACAGCAGGGCTGTACCGGATATCCGATATCCGAAAAAATGGCCAATTTTCGGAAAAAATTTTTTAAAACTTTTTTAAAATTTAGAAAAAATTTTCAATTTTTTTTTCAAAATTTCATCAAAAATATCCGAAATCCGATATCCGATAACCGATATCCGGCACTTTTTCATATCCGGTATCCGATATCCGATCCGATATTTTTCCATATCCGGTATCCGATATCCGATCCGATATTTTTGGTATCCGGTACAGCCCTGGCGTACAGCGTTTATTAAAGTAAAGGCAAAGGAAAAATGTGAGAACCCAAGTGGGAATCGAACCCGAAAGAATCGATAATAGCACAACAATACAGTAAATTTTGTTTTGTAGCCAGCGTTCTATTAAATTGTTTTTTTATGAACTTGAAAAAGTCGTGGTGACTATTTACTTTTATTTTTCAGGTGTTTATCCGGATCCTAATTCAACAGCAGTCTATTCAGACATTTCCGCCTACAACACAAACATGCTAGCATATTCACTGAATTTAACAAAGAGATTTGGGACCATTTTACCAAAAATCTTCAAGTTAGTCTTTCAAGACTTTTCAAGTCTTTCAAAAAAGTTAATTGCAGAATGATGACACGTTGCTTGGAAGATGCGCATCCGAAAAGACTTGAATGACATTCTGCATGAAGTAACAACTATACATTGAAAACACTCAAATTAAAAAAAACAACACTCCTTTTGCAGATAAATCAGGAGTGTAGCCTCATTCCCGTCGGTTCGACCATAGATGGCTGCGGATCTTACAACTGCGACATGGACTTGTGTCTTCAGCTCCCAATTCCCATCAAAAGAAAGGACAGGAAAAGAGGTTTGTGGACTTGATAGCTAAGCTCTTAATCCAAGACTAAATGTATTTTTGTATTGTAGGTACATTCTGAACACACTCAAGCAGTTCAAGAAGCGACTAGTCAGTTGTCGGTGGTCAAAAGAGTGAAGTGCATCAGTCTCCAGGTAGTGCCCACCTTCCCGTCAGAATTTTTTTAAAATAAATGGGCTCAAAAATTTGAAAAAAGTGTATGTAAAATGGACTTAAATGACTTGGTGTCCCCTCCGTCAGAAATTTCTGGTTACGCCTCTCGAATGAGCTAATAACAAAAAAATGCAAAAAAAATTAAAAATCGGAGGTGACTGGAGCTGGGGTTGAACTCATGACCTCAAGGAAAATGTCCTATTTTAAAATGTAAAGTGCTGTGACGGAAAGCTTTAAAAATGTGACTGGGAGTTTTCCAGGTCTAAAAATCTATATCGGACTTTTAGGACGTTTTGAAAAGCTGTGATGGTGGTCTTATGAAATTTTTCGTAATTTAAAAAACGCAAATTTAAAAAAATATATTATTTTGAGACACTCCTGCAAGTATAATTTTGTCGCATATTAGAATTTCGCAGTGAAATCTTGTGATTTTGCCTCAAATAAGTTATATTTAAAAGAAAACTGGAAAATTACTTGGAACTTCTTACATAACAAATTCTGAAAAACTATCACAAACTGTTCTATGTCTAAAGCTAACGATTTGGCTATTTTAGCATTTCTAACCCTAATGACATATAAACACAACAAAAAACATTTTTTGTAGATCCCTCAAATCAAAGTATGGTTCAATCAGGCGTATGAGCAGCTGGGAATTATGATATCCGTCAACAATAATTCAGCCATATTCAACTCCTACTTGATACACCACTACTCTCGAGCAAATGACAAATTCCCAGCGCTGTGTCTGCTTATCAAGCACTGGGCTAATCGGCAGGTATCAATGAGCCGGCGGATGGCACTTTCAACAGGTATTTCGACTCAATAGATTTTTACAAAAGTAATTGTCAATATTTAGTTATTCACTCATTTTACTGTTTTGCATTTCCTGCAAGTGGGCTGTGACCCACCAGTCCTGCCCAACCTCCAGAAGCTGTATCCAGACTTTTTCTCGGATGATTTGGACCTGCAGCAGTTGAACATTTTTGGAAGCTTGCCCACACCCTTGCCAAGTAATAACCCCAGTGGCGTACGCAGGAATTTCTGACGGAGGGGGCACCACTACTAGATAGTTTTTCAAATTTTCGAGGCCATTTTACCATTTTACAAATCTGACGGAGGGCACATGTTTCCCCTCCCCTGGGTACGCCCTGAATAACCCTGTTGTACTTTTATATAACAAATTACTATTTTGCAGATGCTCCTCGTAACAACAAATCTATTGGTGAGCTTCTGATAGCCTTCTTCGAATACTACAACTGCTTTGATTTCGACAACAAGGCTATTTCGATTTCCAAGGCAAAGCTGTAGACAGGTATACCTTAGATATCGAATTCTGTGTAGCTTGATATATATCGAGCATTCAAAAAAGTTTTGAAAGAAATCATTTGCAGCTCTTATTTTAAATTAAAAATAATTTGAAAAATAATTTTAAAAAATAATTAATTAAAAGATGGTTTTCAAAACTAAATTTGAGTAGCAAAGTTCAAAATTTAAACTTATCAAACAGTTATGAGGGGGGGGGGTGTCTCTAGGGTCAACATGACTACGGATACAGCCATTATCATCATATTTTTACTAAGCTTTTTGAATTTTAATTAAGATGTGAACTTGAGAAAAGCAACAGTAAAGTATTCATAGAAGACCCAATGCAGCCAGAGTTCAACACAGCGCAAACAGTGGTTGGAAACCAGCAATGGCAGTCAATTAAGCAGGCATTTGCTGAAGCCAGAGACGCATTTCTGCACGCAGAAGCTATGCCACCTAATTTGTTAGCACTCAAATCTCCCGCGTTTTTGATATTTTTAATGTGTTTTAATCATCATCTGTTCTTAATAAATAGAAGGTAAAGTGAAGTTCACATATCGAGCATTCTGTTGACTCATAAAAAATTAGAACTTTTTTTATCAACTGGTCCAAAAATAATGATCCAATCTTAGCCTAATTAAACTATAAAAAGTCCAAGACTTCTTTAAAAATGGCAGAAAGAAAATACTATCGACTAAACAAGCTTTTATTGCCTTAAAATCAGACACAAACTGCCTAAAGAGAAATTATATCTGTCACTCATGTACCCAGTAAGATATGATCTTTGCCCAACATTTTAAATTTCAATAATAAATATTTATGTCCTCTTATTAGTTTTGCTAATTGATTTTGCATGGTAAGAAAATGGCTATTTTAAACCAAAAAGACTTAACGAATCAGCAAAGAAAACAGGTAGGCAATGCTTTTAAGTCTCTCTACTCTCCAATCTAATTATTTTGCACCTTAATATCAGCTGATCGTGATAGTAATGATGTTTGTGGAAGCTGTCGGCAAAGTTATTTGGTGCTTTTCATTGCCTGATCGCATAGCTACCATTATAGTTTTGTATCCTGCGCTCTGCAAGCAATGGTTTTGTATGGGATTAAGAAATGCAACTTTAACTTCTTCTATCCCTACCTCATTTGGAATGTAAGTTTGAGTTCACTCGGAATTCATACAAATTGTCGAAAAAGCTTTTGAACTTCAGTAGATTTGTGTCAAGTCAAATTTTTGACTTGTTTATATCAAAATAAGTCGTGAGCTACTCGAATTGTGTGTGACCCTCTGAGTAAGTTCAAAGATCACGAGTTTCTTTTGATCTACTGAACTCGTTTCATATACGCGATTAGAGTTTAGGAACACAAATTACTCGCGATCCTAATCGAACAAGGGGCAAGCTAGCCTTGTCTTCGCCAATTCAAAAAATTTTCCTAATCATTTAACTTGTGTACGAATTTTTAAACTGGTTTCTAACACATCTGTAGCTAAAACGAAATTCTAGGCTTGTTTTGTTAGAAACCAAGCTGCAAAATCTGTAGAGAAGTTTATTGATTCGGAAAAATTTTTGAATTGGCGGGGACAAATTGTAAAGCAGGTGAGCATGCCCCTTTAATACGGGAAGGACAGATTGTGATGTTGTGCGATCCTGACTCAGAGTTTCACGCTAAACACGATGATGGGGTCCTTTTCGCTTCAATGACGGGTCAAGTAGGTGAAAAAGGGTCCGCAAGGTAACAAGTTGTGGATTCAAATTCGAAAATCAAATATTTATTGTCTTGAGCGGAATTCAAAATTTGACAGTAATTTTGAATTTTTAAAGCAGTTTTATGAGCAAATCGACCACGCTAAACACGAATCCGTTGTAAAACTTAGGGGTTTTACCAGCAGAAAAAAGTTACGGGAAATTCGTCTCGCAACTTGTATATTAGTTTTGTTCAATTTATCACAATTGTATGACAAAATATTGCTGTGGTCTATGTCAAAATAACCGTCAGATTTTGGTTGTTTTTTGCTTTGAAGTATCCAGCTATATGTTATCTCTGCACAAAGTTATGGCTTGTAGAAAGTCAAACTAGAGATGGCAAATGGCCTATTTCGGGACGGGACGGGACAAAATTTACTTTAAAAAATTTCGGGACGGGACATCGGGACGGGACGTCCCGACCCATTAATAAGGGAAAAATAAAGGAAAAATGAAGGAAAAATCGGAAAATCCTTCCGGGACGGGACACACTAGAATTTTTTTCCGGGACGGGACACCGGGACGAGACAAGCCCTAAAATCCCTTCGGGACGGGACGGGACGACTGATGAAAAAAGGCATATGTTTAGAAAACTGAACTTCTGGCGGTCATTTTAGTATATTTTAAGCATGGGTCTAGTTTGACAATCATGCCGCACCAATTGAAAATCTATGGGTATTCAGCCGGGTTTTGATCATCCACAACTTGTTACCTTGCGGACGTTTTTTCGCCTACTTGACCCGTCATGGAAGCAAAAAAGACCCGCATCATCGTGTTCAGCGTGAAATTCTGAGTCAGGATCGCACAGCATCACAATCCGTCCTTTCCGTGTTAAGTAGAGTACAACTTGCGATTATTACCATCTCAAACCACCACGAATCACCTCAATTCGTCTTCAACCACGCCAAGCATTGCTAACCACACAAACAACTAAACACACACCAAATTACTCTGGAATACCCACACATCTAAGCCCGCCTTGAATTTTTTGAACACCCAGAATTACTTATAATCTTGCCTACCTAACATAAACCATGGTGGTTTCGAGCATTTTAGAGGGCTTCAGGATAGTTTATCATGATTTGGGAGTAGATTGTTTTGTAAAGGATGGGCTAAAATGATTTGAGATATCGGGTGGTTTTAAGTGGTTTACTGTTGGTTTGAGACACTTGAGATGGTGTATGGTGGATGTGATGATTTAAATTGTTTGGAGTAGTTTAGGGTAAAAGTCATAAAACTCATGAGCAAAACTCTACTCATAGCTGAGTTTATCTATAAAAGCACAAAGCTCTGTTCAACTCAAAAACTACTCCGTACTTGAATTTTTTTCGTGCTGACTATGGGGCGAAAATCTATTGGCTCATACGGATTTGGTTTGCGAAAAAGCTGAAATATGCCATGAAAAAGATTATTTCTGCCACGAAAAACGACATACCACGAAAAAGCGGAAATGTGCCACGAAAAAGCTGAAATGTGCCACGAAAAAAATTATTTATGCCTTTTTCTGTTCAAGACCAACCAAATTTAGCAATATTTTGCAAGAATTCAAATTTTTCAGTCATGAAATAACTTGGATCCCTCAGAATCCCACCCCGGAATGACCAGAAGCCCCTGAAAGTTGGTTTTTCGGGGTTTACTAATGGGGGAGTAAATTTTTTGCGAAAATTCGATTGAGCGGATCAGAATCCCGGTCCGATCGGCTGAATCACTCAGAATTCCACCTGAACCACTCAAAACCACCATAAACCTGGGATTCTGAGCGATTAAGCCGGTCGGACCTGATTCTGATCCGCTCAATCGATTTTTCGCAAAAGTTTACCCCCCCCCCTTTTAGTAAACCCCAAAAAACCAACTTTCAGGGGCTTCTGGTCATTCCGGGTGGGATTCTGAGGGATCCAAGTTATTTCATGACTAAAAAATTTGAATTCTTGCAAAATATTGCTAAATTTGGTTGGTCTTGAACAGAAAAAGGCATAAATAATTTTTTTCGTGGCACATTTCAGCTTTTTCGTGGTAGATTTCAGCTTTTTCGTGGCACATTTCCACTTTTTCGTGGTATGTCGTTTTTCGTGGCAGAAATAATCGACCCTACTATAGAATACCCCCCCCCCCCCCCCCAAAAATTTTTTTTTTCAAAATCGTGTTTTAACCACTCCTAAGTGATTTTTATGCGCTGAAAACGATAAAAAAGTTCTTTTCAGACGTTTTCTGACAAAAAAGTCGATTTTTTTGAAAAAAAAATTTGGCCAAAATTGGACATTTTCGGGGGTTTTTACCCCATTTTGGTCACTGGAGCTGGGCAAAAAGAGCCTATATATGCATTTTATGGTCAAGAGTACTTCTCGGAATCATGTCTAAGGTAAGTGAGTGCGCGCATCTCTAACTCTCAAGCCCTTGCGCCCTCTTCGGGGCGCAGGGGCTTGGGGGCTTGGAGTTGAGATGCGCACACCCACATACCTTAGACACAAATCACTCGAAAGTGACTCTGGATGCATGAAAAAGCATGCATACCAGAGTTTCTTTATGCGGTAGGCCCCAGTTAACAAAACTATGTTCAAATCCCATCTTTTTAGGTCTCTAGGTACCATTTTCAGATGATTTACCTTGGTCCCCCAAGGCAAAAGGTCAAATTTTAGTCAAAAATTTTTTTTCTTAAAAATCAACTTTTAAGGTCAGAAAATGCCCGAAAACACCTTTTCTATCGTTTTCAGCGCATAAAAAACTTAGGAGTGGTTAAAACACGATTTTGAAAAAAAAAATTTTGGGGGGGGGGGGGGGGTATTCTATAGTAGCGCCAAATAATCTTTTTCGTGGCATATTTCAGCCTTTTCGCAAACCAAATCAGTTTATGCCAAATCTATTGGTAGTGTTTTTCCCACCAGAATACCATATTACACACCCTTTCAAAATTCAAATTTCCTTGTAGTTCAACTTAAACAAAACGCCAAGAATTAAATTGGCGTTTTTATCCGCCCTTTTAAATTTTTTGTCTTTTCTTCACCAAAATAAACTGTTTTTTGCAAAAAGCACACGGTCTTTTACTCCAAAAGGTCTTTTGTTTAGAAATTGCATCTTATGTCTTTTTCAAAATCTTGTTTGTCCGTATCATGAATTCCGGAAATAATATTCTGGCATCCCACAACTAGTTATGTATCATGTCCATAAATGTACTAAAAGTGCCGTGAAAATTCTGTCGAGCAAATTTTTTAAGCCAATTCATCACACACCCTATATCAACACCGCTCTATTCGAAAAAGAAAGTTCAAGCAGAGATTTTTATGTCAGAAAAAAACAAATGTGGGAACAACATAAGATGGTAACGGACGATTTTTAATAGGAGACGATGGCTGGTCAGCAATTTCCGGCTCAAGTTAACGAATCACTATACTTCGACATAGTTTTGGTTCCATCCAGGATAGCGTGCTTGGCCAGCTCTCCAGGCATGACGAGATGAACGGAGGTCTGGATTTCGCGAGAAGAAAGCGTACGAGTCTCGCCATACTTGACCAGGTGGGCGGATTCATCCAGCAAGCGGTCGAACAGATCGTTAACCTGAGAAAGAGATTAAGTTACTACACGACACTTGCAAAATACCCACCAGATCTAACCAGTCGGTTCCGACTTTAGTTAATTGACCAAGCATTATGTTTTCAGACAAGCCTGAAGTTTTGAGGACAAACCATGACATAAAAGAGTAAAGTAAATAAGTAAATAGGGCCACCTTTGACTGGATCGATTTCACAGTGAATAGCTGCCTCAACCAGAATGTCCACTGTTTCCTCGAAAGAGCATCGCATCAAAGCGCCTACTTCTTGCCTGTTGATCCCTTGTCGAGTGATTGTCATCAAACCTCCTAGATAAAGGAAGTGGATTATTACAAAGATACACACAATCTAACAAAAATTTACCTTTCGTAGTCATCACATCACACAGCAGAGCCAAATGCATGCTCAACTTCTTGTCCGTCATTCGCTTGCGATCCAACTCAAGTCTCAGCAGCCAAGGACTAGCATTCGTAGGATTGAAGTAGGGCATTTCCTGGTAAATGCTGAGCCAGTCACGGTCTTCTTCGATGCATCTAAACTGAGAGGGTAAACTGCTGTTCCTTCTCTTCGGCCAATTTCGCTACAAAAATCTGCAAAAATAGGTAGAACAAGGAAAAATAGCTTACCCAGACGTATCTTTCCTGTTTTCTTTGCTGAAGAGAGGATAAGTGAGATTAAGAATCGAATACCTCATAGACTTACCAAGTCCAACGATATTCGCTGCCTTTGCTCTTGCACACGCCTTTTCCTTTGCAATTTTCTTTGCAAATCTAGCTTCCATTGCTGCTGCTGTTGCTTTCGAAGTCCTCAGACTTCTAGGTTGCTTTGTTGTTTCTTCACTATGCACCACAGCAGTACGTCTCGTTTTGTTTATATCTTTTCCTACCATAGAGCTTTCTGAAAACACGAGAAATTTATATTAAAGTAAACGACGGACGAAAACTGCGAAAACACGGTCTTTTTAGTACAATCTTTATACCAAACATAGCTCATACATTCAGCTACCATAAAAGTCAGACCGATTTTTGTAAAGTCAGAATTTCAAAAACTAGAGACCGTTTGAAGCAAACAAGTGGCACTTTCCGAGTGAAAATAGGGTTTTTGCGTTTTCCATCTAACTTTTGTATAAAACACCCTAAATTTGTATTTTTGTATACATCTTTGGTACCAAAATGTAGCAAATTTACTCCTTCATCTAGTCTCCGGTTTTGTTTTAAAAAAATTAGACACAAAAACTTGGCAGGACCTCATCATGTCAATGAGGCGAGGATTTTTTTCTAAAAATTTTCACAGAAATTTATTGTGGTTTCGAAATTTCAACTGTTTCATGGGCAAGTGATGGCTCATTCGAAAGCCCTGAATGTGAGGAAATTTTGGGTATGAGCATGCCAAAACCAAAAATATAAAAACCTCATCAGAAGTATGAAACAAAAACGCCCTCAAATCGACCATTTTCGATAAATTTTCTTTTGCGCCAAATTTCCCTATTACACTAAGATTCAAATTTTGAAAGGGTGTGATTAACTCTATTATAAACCGACACCTTCTAATTCAAAATCGTGTTTTGGCGTTTTGACCCCACTCTTCCCAGACTACTCTAAAGAAAGTTAGCCCTCATTTTGTAGCCAGTGAAATGAGCTACAAAATCAGGGATAACTTGCCCGAGAGTATTTTGCAAAAAGTAAGTCAGAAACACAATACCAAAAACACGATTTTGAATTAGGGGGTATTGTTTATAATAGAGTTAATATGGTATTCTGGTGGGAAAACACTACCAATAGATTTTCGCCTCATAGTCAGCACGAAAAAATTCAAGTACGGAGTAGTTTTTGAGTCGAATAGAGGTTTGTGCATTTATGAATAAACTCGGCTAAAAATGGCTAAAAATATTTAGTTTGTCTGCCTAATCATTGTATGTGCATCAAGCATCGGACTGGCTGTGCTCATCTTTCTGCTACCAGATGACTATGTCAAAGCAATAACAGCAGGAAATGGGGACCATAAGCTGCTGGCCAGCCAATTACTTTTGTGTGTTCCTATTCTCCATTGCTGTAGTGCTCTACCTATACACCATGCAAATGACAGTGACCCAGATCGGCAAGCAAGTCAAGCAACAACATTTGGACAGTAAAAAACTAAAGATAAAGAGAATAAACAAGTTTGACTACCTGTCAGATGTGAGTGTAAAACCAAAAACCGTGTATCCAAGTGTTCTTATCAAATAAATAATTGTGCTTTGTATTGTGTTTTGTACATTTCTTTTATGAATATCAAACAAAGTACAAGCAGATCGATACATTAAGTCAGAGCATAACAAACAAAATTATTGAGGATTATTTTTGTAGGGTGGCCATCAAAGTGGATTATTCAGCTAGACATGTGCGTAGCCGTTTTGGAGCTTGCGCAACTCTGTTTGGAACAGCAGGTCTCGCACATTATTTTTGGCTCGCACAGCACATCTGGGAAAGTTTGTGAAAAGACGCTTAAGAGTGTTGGCAACGAATGTCCCTAAAAATGAAGTGAATTTATTATAATACGGTTGGTACGGTCATTCATACTTTTCGTAGAGCCTAAGAATATTGATGTATTAATTAAGTGGGTAAAATATTTTTTAGTCAAAATTTCATGTGTGCTATATAGTGTGCCCATACTCTCTTAAAGTCATGCCCGTTCGTGAAATAATCGGGAAATAAAGGAAGAGACTGGTAAGTTTTTCGCAAATTTTACAAAAAAAATTGCTGGAGGCCTTTTCCGCATTTGTTTGCGGTGTAACTCACGGCTATGCACACTAAAAGGACAAAAAAGTGAAGAACTTTAGTTACTTTTAAAGTTAAAAAAAAGTTTTATGTCCAAAAAAATTGTGACGATCCCTGGAGGACTCGAACCTCCATCTCCGGCTTACTCACACATGTGATTGTAATCGGAGGCCGGCGCCTTTAATCCATTAGGCCAAGGGACCACTTGTTGACAACCGGCATAAACAAAAATAAACTTTTCATCGGTCCTGATACGTTAAACTCTGGCTATAGTATCTCACCATAGACTAACAAAATTAACTACCATCAAGTGATGCCTCAACCAAAAGCTAAGGAATTTTTCTCTCAGGGCTTTTTAATCTAGAAAAAGCACGAGAATTCAGACAAAAAGTGCAAATAAAGTAAAATTATTTTTTAGCTGAAATTTCAATGCACAAAATATTTACTTCTTTTAATTTGTTTTATTTTTACTTTTTTAAATTCACTTTTCTTTGTTCCTTTGTAAAAAAAATCTCACCAAATTTTTCGAAATTCTCATCATCTTCGTCTTCCACCACCATGTATTCGGGCAGATCATCATGTTGTTCCCTCGAAATCGGTTCTACTTCCACCGGTGGTCGAATGGCTAATGTTAGGACTGGTTCTAGAAATGGTTCCCGTATCTGTCGCCGAATGGTAGTTGCCGCTGCATTATTAGCAGCAGCAGACAACTGTATGGATTGTCCCAGGGCCTCTGATTTGATGGTGGAGCGTCGCACAGCAGGGACGGATGACTGCTGTTCAGTCCTATACATGCTAGCCAACAGCGGATGCAACCGTCGAACATTCTTGATGTCGGGCATACTAGAGGATGCATCACTGGCATCGCTTCTGAAGTGTCTAAGCAGATTGTTCTGAGCTTCTGGTGATTGGTTTTCCACTTCATTCGACCGATCAGACACATCTACACTGGAAGAAACTTCTCCCGACATCGGGGTAGAAGCAACTGGACCAGAAGTAAAGGGTTGGCGCTGGTGAGGGTCGCCTTTGGCACTCCTTAAGTTTTTTGTTGAATAATCACCTCTAGATCAAGTGCGCGCACCTCAAGTTTGTTCTCGCTAAGGTCCGGCAATTTTCATCTCGACTTTTAAAATGTTTTACCAAATGTCATTCGTCAGTTTAGTTCCAAAAATCGCATAGATTCCGATTATACCGTTCGTTTTTCATATGAGAATACCTGGCGGAGATCGGTATAACGTACATGGTTTCTAGAAATACACAATGTTTCTTTTAAAAATTGAAATCGTTTAGTCTGAATTTTTTTACGTAAACACATGTGAGAAAGCTCTCGCTTGCTTGGAAGTCCTCGCCTTCCAATAAAAAGATCCACTTTTCCGCTTTTTGAGAAAAAAATTATTTCTAAAAAATAATTTTGAAAAAAATTCGACTATTTTTGTCGAATTTTGAAAAATTGAGCAAATTTAAAGAAAGATTAAGAGAACCTTAATTTTGGTAATTTTCTGTTTTTTATAAGCAATGGACCAAACGTAAGTTGCTCAGGGAGTTAACAAAAGGTGGATGTTTTCAGTACTCACTGGATAACTGAAATTTCGGAGAACAAAATGAACTTTTATGAAAAAATATAGCAAGAAAGTTACAGGTGCGATTTAAAATTTTACACCAACGTTAACTGTATCCTAAGGCTAATGAAATAAGTGAGTTCTGAAGCTCTTGAACTGCTCTACAACAAACTTTCAATTCTGATAAACAATAAATTAATATTTCGACAGGTTCAAAGAATCGACAGGTTAAAGGGTCTCCGACAATGGTTGTCCCCCGCCAATTTAAAAAATCCTAATAATTGAACTTGTGTACTGTGGATTTTTTGACTTGTTTTTTTAACAAAACTTAACTTAAAATTAATTCTAGGGCTTTTTTGTTAGAAAGCAAGCTAAAAAATCCGTACGGAAGTTCAATGATTAGGCGAAAATTTTCGAATTGGTGGGGGACAATCCAGAACGCGTGACCATGGCCCTTTAAGCAATAAAAATGGCTGTCAAAATGGTTTCCTAAAAAACTAAAAAAAAGAGTCTCTAATAGTTACGCCAGGGCTTTCAAGCAAGCCTAAGCTTTCTCAATTGTGTCTAGATAAGAAATTTTTCACAGACTAACACAATTTCCAAGAGAAACATTCTGCGTACTATGTCGAGAGTTGCAGGTTTCATTGTCAGAACGATTATCCTTTGCGAAGGAAATCGACGAAATCGGAATCTGTCAAATTTTTGGCACCAGATTTTAAAATTTCGAAGTGAAAAATCGGTGGACACTAAGCAGGAACAAACTTGAGCTACGCGTTATATTTGGAAGTAACCTATTTCATATGTGAAACACAAATTTTTTATGGTAAAAAAGTTGAATAAAAGTGAGACCTTACATTTCTTGTAAAAAACGTGCCCAATCTATAGGAGCAGCCCGCTTTGCTTCATTTTCTTGATCTGTCTCTGGACTACTGCTAGCTGGTCGTTTGGAGGTTCCCTGTCTCTGGCTGCTAGTGTTTCGGGATGACATAGATCGTGAGTTGTTCCGCTGATATCCTTCACTCTTGTGGTGTTGGTTATGTCGGATAAGTGGTCTAAAAAAATTAAGCATTAATTTTTTTTTAAATTTATTAGGTTTTTTAAACCGATGGGTTAAACACGTTGAAAAGCGCACGGCTTTTCAGAAATTAAAAACATGTGGTAATTTCAATACTAAATTTGTATTGAATCGGCTAATGTTTTATTTCCGATAACATTCGATACCCCAAACGAAAGCTGAGGATCTCCTATTTCACAAAATTCAGACCAAAGTTTGTGAATTAGAGAGTTTAGAAACTTAGGAAAGAAAAGGCTCTATTTTTACCACTGTCAGTTCATTTTAATGGAGCCTTTTCCTTTTCTACCTAATAAACTCTCTGATTTGCAAAATTTTGTCTGTATTTTCTGAAAGAGAAGATCCTCAGTTTTCGTTTTGGTTATAGGGTGTCATAAAAAACAAAATTAGCTGACCTCATACAAAATAAAAATTAATGACAAAACTCACTTTCGAAATTCTGAAACTCCGTGAAGCGAGTATAATTCAAAATGCGGTACTTATGCTGTTTGGGGCTGACGGTCATTTTTCTGGCAAAGAAAATTTGATGAGCCTGATATTTTTTCTATTTGTGGTCACAAATTTTGATGTTAAATGAGTTTGAAAATTTTAAGTTAAGTATACATAAAGATTATTAATAATATCTCCAGTCTCAAAATAAAAAATAAATAAAAATGACGGTCGGCCTCCAACAGCGTAAGTACCCAAAATGTTCTTGCGTAGGCATTTTTGCCATTTCCGATGGCAGTTTAATTTTTTTTTTAAGTTTGAAAAATTGTAACCAAAATGAATTTTTTTAGCCTTAATCATTGCTGCTGCAAAAAACTGCTTACTCTTCCAATTCATCTTCTTTCTCCAATGCTTAAAAAATGGAGGTGCTTGAAAAGGGCCAGGATGGCTGGAAGTCGTTTTTGCCTATAGCCAACATTTCTCAATTTTGGTCAAATTGTTAGTATAGGTGGTCTTTAGAGACCGAAACTGGGCGCTTACATCCTTATCTGAAATTGCAAGATTAATAAGGTGAAACGAAAGATAGTGTTTAAATGTTACTAGTGAATTTATCGGTTTAAAGAACCGGTTAAGTGCAGCAGTCACTTGTGTGATAGCTTTGCTGCGCTCCGTCTTAGACCCTCTGGATTCTCGTAGAGCTGTGGCCGCTTTCTGTATTCTTCAATGAGTCTTAGGCGGCTAGCTTCCGTCCATTTGACCATTGTAAATTAGCAAAGAAAGAGATTTTAGTCTATAAACAAAAATGTTTATTAACTTAAAACTTGGCGCTAGTAATACAGTCGACCTTCGATTTAACGGCACCCGTAGGACCGGGTCCGGGGTGCCGTTAAATCGAGGGTTTGACTGTAATTAATAATAGCTGAGATTTTAAAAGAAGGCGGGAGTGGTCCACATCCAATAGCGAATATTTTCAACTCTCAGGTTCGATTCCCAGTAGGTTCATAGACTCAGAATTTAATAGGGAACCAGATAGAAATTTTTCCACGCCAAAATCACTTCAGAAAAATAAGGTAGCTAGTGAAGGTTTGACCACATGAGAAAAGAATATTTTGAGGGTAGGATTTAGGTATTACTTAGTTATTTGCAATTTTAATTCACATAATCATTCACAACCGTATACTAAAAATGACGCCAGGAAGCAGAGCTACATTTGAGTATGAGTTGTAAATGGTCATGCGAATTAAAAATTCAAAACGTCATTTCAAAATAAAACCGAAAATTTCCTGGACAGTCCTGGATGGGCATAATGTAATTGGACATCGTTGGATATTTTTTTAAAAATTCTAGCCATAACCACATATTACCTTTATGTGTGTATAATGAATAGAATGAAATCCCAAAATCTTAGCTACATTTCAGTATATGAAAGGGGTCACTTGTAGAAAAAACTTAGAAAAATATTAATCAACGCTGTCAAAAAAAACCCCAGAACGATCTATTTTCGTAAATTGATCTGACAATTTTGTTGGATAGCTAAAAGTTTGAGGATCGATATTGACACCAAACTTGAAAATTAAATGAAATAAAAAGGGTGTGCAACCACTGGGAATCGAACCTGGAAGTTCAAAATGTTCTTGTCTGATTTGCAAAAAACTGACAGTGCGATTTATAAAATTTCACGCCAAATGTTAACTGTCTTTTAAGACTAATAAAGTATCAAGGCCTAGTAAAAATTTGTTAAGATATACCGTAGGTAGATCTCATGAAACCCAAATATGTGCTACTGAAATAAGATAAGATAAATACTGCGTAACAAGTGGAAGGCACTGAATGCAGCAAATTGTTGTGTGCTTGTGTCAGTCAAAAACTTTAGATATGCTATGTGCATAATACCTCCCTCTGGTTTGTTGCTGTTGTGCTGCAGCAACACATGCAAACGGCTTCTATTGCAAACTAATCATCATTATTTATCCCCGCCGTTTGTTTGACATAATCGATTTTATGCCAGTATAATGAAAAAGTGTCCATGACAAATACATCTAAACAGAATATTGATGAGCTTTATAGTACAGTCGACTCTCGATATAACGCGGCCTAGGGACCGGTCAAAAGTCGTGTTATACCGAATTTTCTCCTCTTTCGAATTTTCTCTATTTCGAACAAGGCGTTAAATAACTACCGTATTTCTATAATTCTAAACTACCGTATTCCTCTAATAGGAGAACCCGCTCCAATAAGCGCACCCCCTAAACTTTGAAGGTCTGGATCTCGTGCAGAGTCAATATTTTGCAAAGCTGTTTATTGCGTTTTCTTAACTCCACGAGCTCTACCAATACCGCTTTTAGATTTTTTATTTCACCCGAAAATCTCTAGATCGAATTCCAAATTTTCCAATTTTCGGGAGATTGAAAAATAAGCGCACCGGTGCGCCTATTAGAGGAAATACGGTAGATAAAGATTCGATAAATTGAGCTTTTTCTGTTCCTGACCGAGAAACCCATACTCTCCATATGGTGCGACTGTCATATTTCATTACAACTTACTGATATAGGTTTATCTACACAATCACTATCGCTATACAGTTAACTTTCGCTATAAAGTCAACTCTCGCAACACAGTGCTATCTATATAGTGCAGTTTTTAGGCGTCCTAAGCAAGCGCATTACATTGAGAAATGACTGTAACACAATTTCAAATATTTTTTTCAGCCATGGGAATGAAAAATTCAGGTTTCGAGTTTTTGTCACGGATTCGAGCTCTAATTTTGAAAAAAAAGTTATACCAAGGGTAATTTTCTTCAGTAGGGTATAATTTTGTCGCTTAATATCGACGGTAAACTATGTTGACTTTCTTTAAAAGAAAAAGTCGCGCTGTATCAAGAGTCGCGTTTTATCGGTGTCACGTAGGCATTTTTATAAGAAAATCGAGCACACTGAGCAACGCTCTGTATAAACCTTTTCATTAATTTTAGTAACTTTTTAAATGAGTTTTTTCGCGAAAGCGTCAGCAGACCGAAGAAATCCATCGCAACAGAAAGATTCAGCTCAAAGTTTTGCACAAGAATGAGCCGGAATTAAAGTCGGCCTTCTCGTGTTAATTGTTACTTGTTGAATGCTATGTTCAGTACTGGGAGCCTTCGTATAAAGCTACATTTTCTGCGGTTATTTTTTTGCATAATTTGTGGAATTCTTAACCTTTTAACAATATGGGCCTACAAACAGAAGAATTGCAAAAGAAAACAGACAATCTTTGAAAGTCAAAAGAGAAGAACAGAAAATAGAATCCCGTCTTACCATTTATGCAATGATAACTTTTGGTTTTAGTTTTCTAATGCTCTTTTCATGGTAGCTAGAATTTTATAAGGACCAAGATGATTTTGTGAACTTTTTTAGATATTGGTTTGCATATCTGCTACCAGTTTTGACTTTCATTCTATGTTTTTGCCAGTGTTCACCCAACTGCCCTGGGTCAACGATCTAACCACCATAGCGCTGAATGCGTGGTGCTTCTTTGGGCAAGTGCTAATGTTAGACAGCAAATAGCAAAGAGCTAAAGATGGAAAAATGGCCAATTATTGGTGCGTTTGTATTGAGGAGGACAACTACTGCTACTGTGGTTATGAGCTATAGTGTTGCAGTCACTCATTCCTGAGCTATCCTATCTCTAAAATTTTTCACTTTGACTTCTTTTTTGTTTTTACGTGAACAGATAATTTTTGTATGTCTTTTTTGCAGTAATTACAGTTTCATGTGAAATGAGACAACATTTTTATGAATTCTTATTCACTTATTACAGTCGACTCTCAAGAGCCAGCACTCTTGACAAAATGAAACTCGTTAAGCTGACACTATCAATAACCTGACCAGGGTTGTCGAGTCGAGTACTCGAAAATTTCGAGAACTCAACAGCCTAACCTGACCCCTTATTTTACGTGTAGATGAGAAAAGTTTAACTTTAGAATTATATCTTAAATTTTCCAGATGTTCAGAGTTTGGAATATCAGGCACAAAATCCGAGAAAAAATAGAGAGCACAAGTAAAAGTCACTAAAGTACATTTATAAAAGCACTGGACAAAATGGCCCTAGGGCCTGATAATAACTGAATCCGCGCAAATAGAGAAAATATGGTAGTCGGTCAGGTATCGTTTAAATATAATACACTACCACTACGAACTTGTGTGGGGCCACGGACGTTTGACCTTAAAGCCGTTTGACCTTAAAGCCGTTTGACCTTAAAGCCGTCTAACCCAAAAATTTGCAATTTTGCATTTCGAATCCGTGCTTTCTCTACTCCGTTTCTTGAAGTCAAGGTTTTTTGATTACATATATTGCTGTCATTTCATTGACACAACATTCGCGACGGTCGTTGAATTTTTGGTCATAGAATACTTGCTTCGTTGACACGCATTTGGGCCCCAATTATAAAAAATTTTATATTTTTCAACGCAGATGTGTTGTACGTATTAGAACTGGTGCTGCACTAAGAAAAAGCTATGTGGGTCATCAAAGGGTCAGCCATTATTCCGTACCATGTACCCCAAAGGGTCAGCCCTTATCCCGTACCATGTACCCCAAAGGGTCAGCCCTTATCCGGACCATGTACCCCCAAGGGGCTTCCTATTGAATTAGGTTGCCTGCCGAAGGCAGGCAGGTAGAAAATCTAGAAAAGTCAAAATTTTCGATGGAAGTATTCGGAAACAACGTCTTTATCGGTTTCAGCGTTGAATTAGACAAGCACGGATTCAAAATGCAAAATTTGCAAATTTTTAGGGTTAGACGGCTTTAAGGTCAAACGGCTTTAAGGTCAAACGGCTTAAGGTCAAACGGCTTAAGGTCAAACGGCTTAAGGTCAAACGGCTAAGGTCAAAGGGCTTTAAGGTCAAACGGTTTTAAGGTCAAACGTCGCGTACCCACTTGTGTGTTATTAATGACTACCGAAGAAAAGTTTATAAGAATTAGAAAAATCTGAAAGGTATTTCTTAATTATTTGTATATCAGGCAACTCCAGTTCCAATGATGCTGTTTTGACTATAGTGATAGATCCAAATTATTTGTGGATTTAGATATTTGTGAAATCCTTGACTAGTATAAGGGAGTTCGGTTGCGATCAAGCCGAAAAATTCCTATTTTGCAGAAAAATAATTTTCGAAGTTAAAAAATCGAAGTTTGGAAGTAAAGCTTTTAAAAGTTCGACTTCTTTGTAAAACGACGAAACACGGCGTGGCAAGACAACAGATGCATTATAAACATTAAATTTGCACCTTACAATTTTCACACCAAAAGAAGCACCACAGTAATGCGTTGCGAGAATTACGTATGTTGATGAGAGAATATGAGATTTCAACTGCGAATTTTGCGCCAAAGATTTGAGCTGCATCCTTATGCGCTGCAAGATTTGTGACACAACATTTTTAATCGGCAAAATTACAAGGTTTTTTAAAAACGGTCGTCGAAATGAGAATCCTTGCGATTCAGGGACCACAAATGACAAAATAGAACTAGCCAAGGCCTTTTAAAATCGAAGAAATCAAAGACGTCTCAACGTCAACGTTTTCAAAAACTATTCTGTGAAATAGGTTTTGTAGCTTTAAGTGCGTTACAACATAGTGCTAAGATGTTGTTCTAATATTTATTCTTGTGGTGAAAATGCTGATCAACTCAAAAGAATCACCTCACATTAGTTTAGAAGCAGACTTTTTTAAAAATGTTTGAAAGATATACCAGGGCTACAAAAGATTTAAGCAAAGTTTTTTCTTGCATTTTTTATTTAAAGTAGAGTGATCACGTGATCAAAAAGTGTCCAAGGACTTTTGGTACACCAGTTACATATTGCATACTTTTTTTTTACTTTTAGGGAGGTTTTCATTACAGTCAACTCCCTCCATAGCGTACCTCTGCCATAGTGCACACCCGGTTCCGATGTGGTTTGCCGCCATACAGTCAACTCCCTGCATAGTAACCCTCGCCATAGTGCACACCCGTTTCGATGTGGTTGGCCGCCATACAGTCAACTCCCTGCATAGTAACCCTCGCCATAGTGCACCGATGAAGGAGTTGACTGTACAATATTTACGGTATTTTACAGATTGATTACAGAGAGCGAGATAGCCTAATGGATTGAAAAATATTTTTTTTGCATTATGATTCACACTTAAAGCATTAAGCACATTATTGCATTAGTAGCCAATTATTTCATTCTAAATGAAATGATAGCTAAAGCCCTATCCATAATTGTATTGATTGTTTTTGTGAATATAATATCTGCTAGATGGTTTCTAACTTCCGTTCTTCAAGCAGCTTATCTTCTTTTCGAAAGACCCTTTTCGAAACAAACCAGGTGGATCTTTGGCCGTGTAAATCGGCCAGCAAGAGCAAAGCCGGCTGGAACATTGGTCGATCAGCCCGTAAACCAGCTTCTGTACCTAAACCCCCACCTATTGGACGGGTCGACATTCCTGAACCACGTGCTCACAAACACCAAAAAGGCCTGGTTGGAATGTTGACAGTTTAGCAGCAGCTCCGAAGCAGAAAAACTTTCAGCCAAAGGCCTTAGGTGCTCCCAAAAACAAGGTTTTAAGCTTCGATCTCAGCCGGCAAAGTATGTGCACTATCAAAAGCGCAAACTAAAGGTTAACTCTGCATCAGCAAATCTACCACTACGGTAGCGCTCCTAAAGTACATCTTCATGTGCATTCCACCGACCATATTCCAGAGGCTTATACAACTACTACAGCATGCCTAGATTTTATTTTTTTGACTTGAGCGTTCCTCATAACCACCACACCAGCTACTATTTTTTGCTGGTCAATCCAATAACCAACATGACAAATGCAAAATTTTGCTGGTTGGTTTAAAAAACTTTTATTATTCCTGACGTTCAATGACCAAATTTATAAAAGTCTGCTTATCCAATCATTTTCTTTCTTTTTTTGTTCTTGGTAAAAAAGTTCAGACCCCGTTTAGCTTGAGTATAAACGGAAGCAACTGTGTTCTTCTTCGATACTGCACATGATTGACCTATTAGGCAAAATAATTTTCATAAATTTTCTTTGTAATTTAATTGAATGCGTTCGATTTCGGAAACCGAGATGACGAATTAGTAGTAGTTGAAATTCGTTCTATTTTTTGGTTTCAGCTTACGTATACAACAGGAATACTAGAAAGTACCGTATCCGCTCTAATCATAAACCACTCTCTCTAATTATACGCCACCCTTTTGGCGATTTTGACTGCAAAAATCAACGTTTTTGCCCATTTTGTCTAAATTTTTAGAAGGTTGAAAAATATACGCCATGGCTAAAATTAGAGCGAATACGGCAAACACTAATAAAAAGCACAAATTTTATTGCAGAAAAGAATACAAGAAATGGATTTAACTATGCAGTTATCTGATCTACAAAGATCTTGCAGGTAATTTTCATATTTTGAACTATATATATTAATTACCCCCAATCTGCTGTCATTTTTTTTTGGTGGGCCTCAGGTATTTTCTCGTTTTGTCCTCCTTTTTGGTTATTTGCTAGCAGAGCCCAAAAATGAAAAAGGAAACAAGTAGAGCTCGTACTAGTTGAAAAGCTGAGATGTAGGTGATTTCAGAAAGTATAATTGTAGGGTGGTTTATAATTACAAATTTTACCATAACTATTATCAATAGTGTGTACGACGAATTGGAGCAGAGTGTTGTTGGTCTGAGAAGCTTAACCTTGCTTGTCCTAACCCTAAAGGTTAGTTTATTAATTTTTCAATTTTGTTTACATCCTATATTTCAGCCTATATTGAAGCCAACAAGTGCCTTCTTAAGTTAGGTTTTTTCAATTTTGTAGCTCAAATCGTTTTTTTCAGACATAGGTTTGCCGAAAAGTAATGCCACTGAACAAATGGATTGCAAGTAAATTTTTTTCACTATCAGGCAGTATTTCTCAACCCCTTTTTAGAAAAGTAAAAAAATAATAAAAAAATTATAGCCTTTTTGTCCTGATACTAAAGTTGCATACGATCTTTCAACCAAACTGAGTAAAATGGTAAAATCCAAATCCGAAAACTGGATGCCAATAAACTGGGTAATTCGCAATATTCGGTCTAATTTAAACGAAAATAAACTTCAAGACAAGTCCTAACAGGTTGACAGACCAATAAAGTATTAAAAAATAAAGCCAAAACGCGGTTAACCTAAAACAGGGTGCCTATCTGATTTCATGTTGTGCTTTCACATCTGTCATGATGGCTGTGAGTTGGCAGAATACAGCTCATTCGCATTACTTAAAATAATATTTTTAAGTATGAACTCTAAAACTTTGGTTTTATTATGGTTTACTACTTCTTGATAAATGATCCATTATTTACTTGATAATTAGCCAACTTCAATTATCTAAAACGTATTTTTTGAAAAAAGTTGAACAGAGTTAAAATGTTTCTCAAATGTTTCTAAGTAAGCGCAGATGAGTGAAAAATGGGGAAATTGCTAAACGTAAAGTCCATAAAAGAAATTTACAAAATGATAGGTTCAGACAGTATATGAACTTGCTGATGTGTGAGAGACCGCTCATAAAAGAGGAATGTGGAGAAGCTTCTGCACAACTGCCTTTTAGAGAGCTCGGGTAAAGCTTACAAACTAATTGTTTGCATTAGTTGAAATGTACTAGCTGAAGGCTTGATTTTCCCTATAATTTTACATTAAAACTAGGCCGAAAAAAAATAGTTTGAACTACCGTTTTTTCTCCAATATTAGCTCCCTAATAACTTCAAGTGTTCTAAACCTTGTTTTTAATTCAGTTATGAGCTGGGTCAAAAGTGCTGTGAGTACTTTAAAAATCTAACAATACTTTTTACACAGCTCAAACAGTAAATTAAAACAGAAGTCTCAGACCATTAGAAGTTTAAAAATTGCATGCTTTTAACACTCGGATGCCTGATTGTGGTAACTGTTATATAGACCCAGTTTTCTTTGCTGATTCCGAATTTGCCCTCTATTTTTGAATTTGGTGTACTTTTGACCTCCTAAAACGCCCTTTTAAAAAGTTACTCGGATTTTGAAGAGGTTGAGCTTGGGAAGATATATCTCACAACAGAGATAGTGTTATAGGGCTATCTTCGATTTATCAGAAAGCGCAGAAATTTAGCTTTGAAATGAGTATCACGCATTTGAATAGGGTCATAAAAATTGTCTATTTACATAAAAGTAAAAAGACTGCAAATTGTAACAATTTGACATTTTCATAAAAAGGTTTAAACTTTTCTAGGTAACGCGATATCGAAAAACTGACAATGTAATTAGACAGAGCAACAAAAACTGCACCAGAAAGTGTTTAAAGAAAAAAGCGTTTAGCATAAGAAAGTTTAAAAGTTAGCTCGAAAAAAATTAAAAATTGATCAAAAACTTATTTTTGCTGGTCAAACCCTTGATTCTGACACTGGATTCGTGTTCAGCGTGGTCAGTTTGCATATTGAAAGTGCTCTTAAAGTTAGGAGATCACTGTCAAATTTCAAATTCCTCTCAAGACAACAAATATTTGAATTCTCGAAAAATTCAATGTTTGAATATTTGTTGTCTAAGAGGAATTTGAAATTTGACAGTGATCTCCGAACTCTAAGAGCACTTTCGTATGCAAACTGACCACGCTGAACAAGAATCCAGTGTCAGAATCAAGGGTTTGCCCAGCAAAATTAAGTTTTTTGTCAATAAATTTTTAGATAATTTTTTAATTTTTTTCGAGCTAACTTTTAAACTTTTCTTATGCTAAACGCTTTTTTCTTTAAACACATTCTGGTGCAGTTTTTGTTGCTCTGTCTAATTACGTTGTCAGTTTTTTGATATCGATTACCTAGAAAAAGTTTAGAACCTTTTTATGAAAATGTCAAATTGTTACAATTTTGCAGTCTTTTTACTTTTATGTAAATAGACAATTTTTTTATGACCCTATTCAAATGCATGATACCTCATTTCAAAGCTAAATTTCTGCGCTTTCTGATAAGTCGAAGATAGCCCTATAACACTATCGCTGTGTGAGATATATCTTCTCAAAGCTCAACCTCTTCAAAATCCGAGTAACTTTTTTAAAAGGGGCGTTTAGGAGGTCAAAAGTACACCAATTACAAAATAGATGGCAAATTCGGAATCAGCAAAGAAAACTGGGTCTATATAAACAGTTACCACAATCAGGCATCCGAGTGTTAATACAGTAAATACGGTATATCAAATTTGGCATTTTTCATGAAAAATACGAGATCTAGACATCACATTTTCTTCGAATTCAACATCCCATTGTAATCGGTGCATGACAAAATCTCGTAAAACAGTTTGAAATTTCTGCTAACCAGGTGTTTGTTGAGGTTGCAATAGATTTCTGTTGGATGTCTCAAAATGTCTCCATGCGCTTTGTTGCAGTGGAAGAATTTGCGTCAGATATTCCTTAGAATAGTCTTCATTATATGTTTTGCAATCTCAATCAAAAGTACCCTCTGGATGTTGAATGATTGAGGGTGGTTGAGCAGAATGAGTGCCAAAATTTCGGCATCAAACTTGGTCAGTGCCATATTAAGTTGTTTGTTTTCGTTTAGATGATCTGTAAATTTTTTAGATTTTTTGGATTTTTTTCTTAGAGCCATACTTAAAATTGGTGACATTTTGGCGACTGGTAGAAAACGCTCGGCAACCGATGAATTGACGTTGAGAAAATGCTCCAGCAAGTCCGAAATGTCATTCTGTGGGGTGGAAACAGCTTCTTCCTCCTGTTTTCTAAAACAAGAAAGTAGAGGAATTGCTATCATATTAGACGAAAATACGTGAGTGGAGAAGTTGCCCGCCTTATCCTGCTGCCAACAGGGCCCGAGTTCAACAACACGCCATCTTATCTTGCTCCTGGCTGTTTAATGGACGGATGAGTCGGTCAGCAATGTACACCTGATTGTTCTGCAATAAAAAGTAAATTGCGATATAAAATGTAAAAAAAAAGAGTGACTAAGCATTTTTGCTACGATTAGAGATAAGGAAATCTGGTGAGGAGGAAATTATTAGAAAAAATCAGGCACTCAATAGTCAATCCAAATGCCATGGAGTACTTAATAGATAAGCCTATACAGAAGTCCGGAATTCGACCAGTAAAAAAGTTAAATGTTAGAATTTCTTGACAAAGCCTATACTAAAAATTCACCAACCTTAACAGTGCAGCCATCGAGAACCACTTCAACAGTGTCATCCTGAAAAAACCCATTTTATCCATTAACAAATTGTTAATTGTCGAAATGTGGACATACGAGTCCGTTGCAAAATGACGGAATGGGTGGACTTGAGAGCAGAGATGAATTGTTCGCCACATTTGCTTTCCTAAATTCATTATGATTGCTAAATAATAATCTTTAGTATTCTCTACCCATTAGCTAATGCCTCATTCACTTGACGGTGCACTTCCAGAGCGCTCTTTAATTGATTTGGATATTGAAAACTAGTGATACAGACCGTTTAAAGTGCAACAAACTTGGTATTTAAAGAAGCCATGGATCTCTTCTTCAGTCAGTCTTCGGATGTAGAATCCATGCATGTACAGCAGGTCATCCTGAAGATATTGAGAAAATAATTAAATCCGCAACAATTTGGAAAACATGACACACCACTGCTACGCAAGCTGGTCCTATAAACCAATACTTCTGTTTCCTTTATATATATTTTTTTTATCTTTTTATAACTAACCAACATATCCAACCATTTTATTTGTGGAGACAAACCGATAAAAGAGTGACAAGGATATAACAAAAGCCATACAAATACCGCCATGGACCTTTGACACATTTTCTGAAAAGTCATTTATAATTAAACCTAAAATTTGACTCTAAAAAGGGTCATAATGTCTACACTTAAAAGCTGAAACGGATTTTCTGTGATGTCCCCTTTATGTGGGTTCCCCTCCCATGCGCCTTAGTTTAATTACAATTATAGAAAAAAGGTGTGGTCATTTCCGAGTCAGATGTTATGAAAAAAAGCTGCACTTATTGTGCTTGCACCTTAGCTATATAAGAAAACAAGGAATTATTCGAAAATTTGCTGTATGTGATTATTACCGCTTACTTGTTATATCGATTAATGACGCACTTCAAACAAGGTCAGCACGCAATCGATCTAGACAGCTCTCGTAAACTGGGTAATAGCCAATGAAGAGCAGGACATCCCTTACTATTGTATCTTTTAGCTTGTTTTCTTTATACTCCTTTTTGCAATTTACCCATTGTTCAACGTAAACGAAGAACTTCTCTATTTGTTAATTTGGATGAAGAGACCATTTCTCGTCAAGTAGCTAAGTTCACAAAAGTCCGCTTTTGTGTTTTAATAAAAATACTGAATCATCTGCGATGCGAGGAAAAACCGGCACAAAATATTCTTTTGAAGTTTAGTTTCAAGATGTCCAAACAAGCCATTGTTAAAAAAAAATTGAAAAAATCACACAGACCTCTACTAAAAGAGTGATTTTTTTTTAAAGACCCTGTCTCTTCCTGCTCAATGATCCCCCGCCAATTCAAAAAAATTTCACGGATCATTGAACTTCTCTTCGGATTTTTCAACTTGGTTCTATCAAAACAAGGCCTAGAATTTAATTTTAGGTATAGTTTTGTTACAAACGTTACAAACCAAGTTAAAAAATCCGTACAGAACTTCAATGATTACGGAAAATTTTTTGAATTGGCGTGGGACCATTGATTAGGAAGAGACCAGTGCTGTAAATCTCGGCAATCGGGAAAATCGGGAATCAACCGGCAAGGGGCTACCTACACAAAATTTCGAAAAATATCCAATACTTTTGAGACGCCCTGTAGTTTTGAATACACCATTAGCTTCTTATAAAATCTTGACAAAATTGGCAAAGGAATATCTGAGTGGTAATACAAATTTCTTATAACTCCGTAATTTCCAGCAAAACCATCCATTCTGACACCGGATTCGTGTTCAGCGTAGTCGATTTGCTTATGAAACTGCCTTTAAAACGAGAAAATCACTGTCAAAATTGGAATTCCGCTCAAGACAATGAATATCCAAATTTGAAAATCAAATCTTTTTTGTCTTAAGCGGGATTCTAATTTTGACAGTGCTTTTCTCGTTTCAAAGGCAGTTTCATAAGCATGTTAGCAGTAGGCTTTCTTTTAAAGTTGTGCATTCAAAACTTATTTCTCGTTTTGAATGTTTGTAAAATGATTAAAGTATTCAGATTGAATTTCGAATTTTTCATTGAATTTTTGGTAATTTTTTAGTTCTCCCCCATACTCAGATTTTTTGAAAAGTGACCTTAAAACACCGCCCGAACTCATTTTTTCTGCCAAACACGATAAGAGAAGCCTTTCTTAGCACTTTCTGATTGAAATTTTTTTAACTTTGCCAAAAAATTGCCTTTCACCATTCAGTGGTAGATGGTCATTTTAAAGGATTTTAGGGTCATTTTGTGGCTGATTTATTGCATTTTCCTTGCTGGAACTAAGTAAAAAGACTATAAATGCATTTTTGATCAAGAGTCTGGCTCGGAATTATGTCTAAGGTAAGTCTGTGCGCGCATCTCTAATTCTCAAGCGCTAACCAGCGCGCATCTCTAACAAGCTAAGCCCTCTGGCTTGGTTGGTTATAGATGCGCTCACACATACCTGAGACACAAATCACTAGAAAGTGACTCTGGATGCATAAATACATACGCATACCAGAGTTTTTATATGCCGTAGGCCCCAGAGAGTGAAAACCTGTTCAAAATCTACTATTTTCACTTTCATTTGATGTAAAAAAGGCTAAAAATTGGTGAAAAATAACCTAAAAGACCATTTTCGCCGTAGGGGTGATAGGCAATTTTTTTGGACAAAATTTGAATTTTTTATTCGGGAAGTGTTTAGATATGTCTCTTTTATCGTGTTGAGCAAAAAAAAAGAGTTCGGGGGTGATTTTGGTTTACTTTTCAAAAAATCCGAGTAGGGGGGGGGGTGGGACTATAAAAGTGCCGAATTTATGTTTTTATTTTTTTCAAGTTTTTTGACAAGTTGATGGATGTTATATAGTCTTGACTTAAGCAATCATGCTCTAAATAGACTGCTTCAACAATAGTAAATGTTTGAGGTGGTCAGACTATCTGGACTATGGTACCTCACTGAACTTTAGATAAAAGGGTCTTGGACAAGTTACTTGAGTTGTGCTGTGGCTCCTTACGTGATGTCATTTTAGTTATTTTTCTTTGCTAAAACTTTCTGCGGCATAATTTTTTTGAATCACATTGCTTGGCTCAAATATAAATCAAAGTGCCTCCAGGTTGTAATGGTAATCTCATTTTGATTTAAGATGCTAAATCTGCTGACAAATCTGTCATACCCTGAAAATCTTTTCACAAGCTTTTGTGAATCTTTTAGTATCAAGCAAAACGAACACTTTTATTAATATCCTGACATGAAAAACGACGCTTAAAAGCAGACTGTTTGTGGCACATAGCTTGCTTTTATGCTTTTATGAAATCTCACCACAGTGTCGAAACGAATAGGGAAAAAGTCTTTGTCAGCTGTGTTAAAAATAGAAAACCATTCAGAGTGATAGTGATTTTTTGCTCAAAAATTGGTATATCTCAAAATACTGTTGTAGGTATAATTTTGAAAGACGCTGGAAGCAAGGAGTAAACCACACTCGAAATTACAGCCATCTGTTGTTTCAGCCATGTGCCATCTCTTGAACCTTTTTAACATCACTTTGTCATGTTTTTTTCAAATATAATTAGAGACCAGCACGATGCAATGTTAACATCGCAAACATCGCATCACACGCAGCAAATTCAGACCCAAAACATCGCATCGCAACATTGCACGCATGATTTTGAAAACATCGCAACATCGCATCGCAATTTCAGAATCTAAAGTTCAGATTTTTAAATAGCATCAATCTACGAACTAGCTGTGAATTTTTGACATTTTTTGTAGTCGTTATTTTACATTCATACATTCTTTTTGCAATTTTTTATTCAAAATTATTTACAAAGGCATCTATGCTTTTCGTTCAGTATGAACCTTCTCTGGAAAATTGCGCTTGATGGTGATGAAGCCGGTCGTCTTCTCTTTGCAAACTATCCGCAACAGAAGCCAAGTGCAATGCCTGCCAGAAGCAAATCAAGATGAGCAATCGAGGGCCAGCGAATCAAAAAAATCTTTTTGCTCATCCGGATCATCAGAAGAAGCTCCAAGAGATTGAAGAGGCCGAGAAAGTCAAAATCGAAGCGATGAAGCAAGGCATGACCAAGTTTGTGGTCAAGGGAACTGGTATTTTTGGTTGGCATTCATTTTGTCAAGGACAACTTTTTTTATTTCTAGGAGATCTGTCGGCGCTAGACAAGAAGATAATGCACGACATTGCTTGCACAAATCAGTCGTTCGCCGTTGTAGAAGCCGAAACATTCAAACCGTTGTTTATGTCAGCTGATCGAGAACAAATCAATGGAGAGAGCATTACAGAGAATGGGTTTTGCCTCAAGTTTATGCAGCCGTCAAAAAATAAGTCTCCAGCGTTTCACTGATTGCTCTGCGTTGTCATTCACCTCAGATATCTGTTCGGACCGACAGAAAGTTTTATCAGGTACATGAGTTTCTTGTTCCTAGCACAATTTACGTGAGGACGAATTTTCGGGCGTGAGGATGAGTGAGGATGAGGACGACGTGAGCTCATGAAATATGAGGTTGCGTGAGAATTTCGAAAACCTTTCCTCAACCTCATGAGGTTGAGGACGACCTGAGCTCATGCAACGTGAGGTTGCGTGAGAATTTCAAAAAGATCTCCTCACGTGAGGTTAGTTCACGTCCTCATGAGGTGTCCTCATCAGGTATACCGTTAGTCATCAACAGTTCACCCGCAGACAATTTTCCGCCGGTCAATTTTTCACCGACCAATTTTACGCTGCCCTAATTCAATTTCCTTTTTCACATCAGCTTTCGTCTATGCATTAGTCTTAATTGCTGAAAGGATCGGCGCTGCTCTAAATTCATCCTTGATAAATACATCCTCCGGTAAATTCATTCTCCGAATTAACCCGGGCCGGATAGATTAGGCTGGATTAGGCTAAATCAGGCCGGACCAGGATCTGATGAATGGAAAACGGGTCGGCGGAAAATTGGCCGGCGGAAAATTGTTCGCGCAAAAATGGTTGGCGGAAATTGACACGTACCTAAAAAATAGAAACTGGAAGGTGTACCTTTTAAAAGTTTAGCCTGAAGTTCAAGTTTCCGTTTAAGACAAAGAATTTTTCGAACAAGCACTTTCGTGAGCTTATTAAAATTCTCATGAGATCAAAAATTTTCATGAGCTCAAAAGGTTCTCATGAGAATTTCATGGCTAGGGGAGATTTGCCAAAAACGAAATTTGCCAAAAACGAAATTTGCCAAAACGAAATTTGCCAAAACGAAATTTGCCAAAACGAAATTTGCCAAAACGAAATTTGCCAAAACGAAATTCGCCAAAACGAAATTGCCAAAACGAGATTTGCCAAAACGAAATTTGCCAAACGAGATTTGCCAAAACGAAATTTGCCAAAACGAGATTTGCCAAAAGACAAACAGGGGGGACCAAGGCATTTTTTACGTTTTTTTTTCGAAATTTTTAGATTGTGTCCAAACCACCCCAGACCGACCAAAACCACCCCAAACCACTCAAAACACCCAAAACCTCCTAAAAATGTTAGTTCTTTCTAACTACTGCTTTGGGTGGCGGTAAATTGATCCAAAAAAAGGTGTAGTACCAGAATTGGTATCTAGGTGGTTATACTAAGGAGTGACGGGTATCGGTACTCAGGTGGAAGTGCTTAGGGAATGGTACTTGGGTGCTGGTAGAATGCGTTTTCTGGGTAGTGGTATCTTGATTGTAGTACTCAGTTGGCAGTACCCGAGTTGCATATTAGACCATTAAAACCAAGTGGTCGTTCACTGGATCAAAAAATTTTTACGTTTTTCATGTTCCAAAACTTGTTTTCTGGACTAATTCGGAAAAGCTGAAGATGGTTTGACAGTGGTAAATAAAGTTTTGTTGTCCACTTAACTGAATCTTAACTGAAGTTGGAAATTTAAAATAACCGTGCAAGCAGCTAGTCATTTTTCAGATGACCAACGTAAACGTAAAAAAACTGCCTTGGTCCCCCTGTTCGTCTTTTGGCAAATTTCGTTTTGCCAAATTTCGTTTTGGCAAATTTCGTTTTGGCAAAATTCGTTTGGCAAATTTCGTTTTGGGAAATCTCGTTTTTGGCAAATTTCGTTTTGGCAAAACGTACATTTGGCAAATTTCGTTTTGGCAAATCTCCCTAGCCAATTTCATGAGGACAAGAGCTTGTCCTCAACCTCATGAGGATGAGGACGACGTGAGCTCATGCAACGTGAGGTTGCAAGAGAATTTCAAAAACGTCTCTTCACGTGAGGTGAGCTCACGTGAGAATCGGTCCTCATGAGGATGATCTCACGATGTTGTGAGCTCACGCAAACCGTGGTTCCTAGTTCTCTTGTATGTTTTTACTTGTTCAGTTTGACCGCGCAAACTAGAAGTTCTTCTCTTATCAAACACGATTCACCGCACGAATTTACGTATGTTAACATGGTTTATTTTTGAATTTTTAAAAAATTTTGATTTTTCTGGTCATCCAGGTGGATATCCACCTGGATGACCAGTAAAATCAAAATCTTTTGAAAATTCAAATACATACCATGTTATCATACGTAAATTCTTGCGGTGAATCGTATTTATAAGACCAAAACTGCGATTCCACCCACAAAAACAGAAAAAACCTGGGGTAGGTACCATCCACGTGGATAACATGAAAAATCAGAAAACTAAAAATTCAAAAACAAACCATCCTATCATATGCAAAATCGTGCAGTGAATCATGTTTGATAAGACCAAACTTCGAGTTTAGCCACTTGAACCCCGAAATCAGGAATTTCAGTCAGAAGTGACCGAATTTTTTTTCAAAATCGCTGATTTCGGGTCGAGAATCTAACCTGTGACAGAAAAAAGTTGCAACAAAGAAGGTTGTTTTATGAAAGTGGCAAACCTTTTTCTCAAAAATGGTTTGTAGCAAACGGTTTGGATAGTTTGCTGCAAACTCTTGGTGGTCAAACGGTTTAAAAGGTTTGCTACAAACTGTGTGCAGCAAACGGTTCAAAGGTTTTGCTGCAAACCGTTTAAAGGCTCCGGCAAACGGTTTGCCCAACGGTTGCCGCAGTATAAAAAGTGCCATTAGAATGTTTGATAGGATTGATTATTGGATATGAAATAAAAGTAAATATATGCATGATACGACCGATTGAGATACGTTATGTTTTTTCGAAAAGGTTCGAAATTTTTTCGCAAATATGTGAACATGTGAAAATTTTCGTCCAGAATTTCAACATCTCACTCAAAATTTTAAAGTAAAACATCGCAGCGATGTATCGCACTCAAATACCGACATCGCATCGCAACATCGAGTATCCAGTCGAGAATCTTTTCGCGTGTTTTTGGAAGCCTGCCAAGCAGCTCAATTTGGTTACACAGATATTAGTTAGATTCAACATGCTAAAATGTTTTGTGACATATTTCATGTGGTTTTTTATTTTAGCGATGCGTGTTTTTATTCTGAGCAAGCCTCCGACAAGTCAATCATTCTAGACGATCACAACTATCACGGGGTTTCAGCATATATTGGTGATGACAGCGGTTTCAAAGTTTCTATTTTTGTTGCTATCAATGAAAACGATCAGGACGAAAAAGAAGCAGTGGAAGAACTTCAAAACGGTGTGGAAATCTTGATCGGAGTTAGAAAAGTTCGTGAGTAAGAAGCTTAAGTTTCTATATTCATGGTGTTTAAGATGGTATTTTAGAAATATCTGACGAGAAAATGATGCTCACAGTGATGAACGTTTATTGCTTGAAGCCAGTCGAGAAGCTGAAAAAAAGTTGGCTCGTCTTGGAGGTTATGAAGAGGTTAAGTGGTCCAATCCTACGTCAGCTAAGAAGCCCCGTCGCTCAGACTTCTTTTAAACACAGCATCTTCCTCTATGTAGTGCGTTAACTGATGTAAACTCAGCATTCGTTTGTTTAATAAATTTGATGCATTGTTTTCTTCAATAACTTTTGTCTGACTGTTGCTTTATTACTGTCATGCAAGATTAATATAAATTGCATTTGGCAGTATAGCCGCGAGCGAGGTTCATGCGCTTTCAAACTCATTATGAATTTAGCATTTTTAGTTACCGTATAACCTCTATTAGACGGGCACCTCTAATAGACGGGCACCCTCAAGGACCTATATCTCAGCGCAAAAATTTTTTTTTGCAAATCTGTTTTTCCGCGTTTTCTGATCACCTCGATCTTAGTTGATTCCGCTTTTTAGATTTTTTTGAGTACCCAAAAATCTCAAAATCAAAATATATATTTTTTTTCGATTTTTTAGGGTTGAAAAATAGAAGGGCATGCCCGTCTATTAGAGGTTATACGGTACCTGTAATAGGTGTCGTTGTCTCTGATAAACACAGCATTTTCATACACGTTTATGTCGTTAAAAAGGGTTGAAATACTTTTGGGAGTGACTGCTCGAAAATTATACGTACCGGTGTCTTTGATAAACACATTATTATACATTTTGTGTCGTGAAAAAAGGTCGAAATACCTTTGGGGGTGACTCCTCATAAAATGCCGACCAAATGAAGTGAGTGCACGACTCGGTTTGTGCTTGGACTAAACTTCATAACTACCTTTCCGAGCTTTTTTAATTAAACGTCTTAATTTTGTGAATAGGTTTTGTCTAAATTTTGTTAAATATTTGTTTATTTAATCTTTTTTTGCTTTTAAAGGTCAGTTTCTTGGGTTAGAAAAAGCTTTGAGATAAGTTGCATCAAGCAGCGTGGCCGCGAGCGGGGGGCCCGCCGCAAGCTGGCCCAACGCGAGCCAGTAGTTATATAAGAGTGTATAAATAGAGAAAATACGGTACATTCGAAACTCCCCTTAACGTAACCCAAAAAGTTCTTTTTTTACCTCGATTTTTTAAAAAGGTTTCTTTTTTCTGCTATGACAGTCTGGCTGCAAATATCGTCAGAATTCCAATTTTGCCAATTATTTAGCGAAAGAAAATTTTTTGACCTTATAAAGGCAAAAACTCCCATCTAACGTAATGCTTTTTGAAAATATCGTTACATTAATGGGAGTTTTTGCTTTCTTAGGTCTTAAAGTGTTTCTTTCGCTAAACGATTGGCAAAATCGTGATCCTGACGATATTTTCAGCCAGACTGTCGTAACAGAAAAGGAAAACTTTTAAAAAAATCGAGTTAAAAAATTTCGGACCCTAAGTTGATATTATTGACTTCCTACAATATCATTCCGTTTTTCTAAACATGTTTTTCAGGAGGTTATAAAACCGAATAGAGTTAAATAACCTTTAAACGAAAAAGTATTTTTAACACTCCGAGCTCATGCGTGACTTTTGCCATTTTTGAAGCAGAATTTCATGGAGAACAAGATTAGAGACGGAAACGGAGACCGAGCGAGATTTCGAGACGAGATTTCACCTCAAATTTTGGCCGAGATCGAGATCGAGACTTTTAAGACCGATTGACCGAGATCTCGGTCGAGATCTCGTCAAAAGCGAGATTTTAGTACACTGTGAGAAATACAAAAATAGAACTAGAAAACTGCGCCAAACCATTTTTCGTTTATTCAATTTTCTATACAGACAACAAACAACATTCATCAATCGATCTCAATAGCAATAGTTGATTTTCGGCAGCGCTCTGTTCAGAAATATCAACATCTCAGCTTTCTCTGGACTCAAGTTGCTTCTTCTGTAATTGTACACGTCCTTGCAACGGAGAATATTTCTTCACTCGGCTCACTCGGAAAAAACCGAGACGATGCAACACAAAATTTCACTCATATTTCTTAACGAGATTAGACAAAAAACGAGACCGAGATCGAGATTTTTGAAAATGACCGAGCGAGATTCCGAGACGAGATTTCGGGCAAAATCCGGCCGAGACGAGACGAGATCTCGATCGAGATCTCGTCTCGCTTCCGTCTCTAAAACAAGATGGCTTTTTCAGATTTTTTTTTTCAAATCGGAAAAGTGGTTCAAATCGGCCTTTGAAACATGTGACCCATACGCCGGGACTACACACTTAAATAAGGCTGTAACTTTTTTTCACAGATATAATTTCGATCTGTTTTAAACACTATAAATGTTCCTCATGGGCTACTCTATCTTCCTGTACAGTCAACCCTCGATTTAACGGCCCCTTGATTAACGGCACCCAAAAATAGACCGATTTGGTCAGCATTGACTAAGATTTAGTCAAAGTGAACCCTCGATTTAACGGCACCCGGATCTGGTCCTTAGGGGTGCCGTTAAATCGAGGGTCGACTGTAGTTGCATAAATATCACTTTGACCAAAAATAAAAATTGGCTACTAGCGTCTAAAAATTCAATTAATCAAAGATCCTAAAATGAGAGTTTTAAAAATAGCACTTATTTTACAAAAAACGCCCATAACTTTCAGTATATCATTTTTTATAGAACATGCTTTAAGGCATCTGAAAGCACACATTCTGCGCTACAAAAGGACATGTTATTTTATCATACATGCTCTTCAGATTAAATCACAAAACAGGGTTAAAAGTCCGGCTGGGTAACATACGGATTTTAAGGATTATGTTTTAGATAGCCTATTCGTAAGCACTGCACACCCTGTGAAGCCAATTAAAGATTTCGTGATTTATAAAGCATTTAGAATCGTTTTGCACTATTTTCTGTTCTATTCGTGCAAAAAAATTCGAAAGCCGCGCATTTAAATTTTGACGCTACTGTCATATACCCCCCCCCCGCAAATCGACTTTTTCGGGAGTGTCTAAAAACCATTTTTATGCACATTTTTTTCATTTTTTTTTATTTTGTCAACGCTATTTTGATGCTTTTTGATGTCTTTTTGATGCTACCAGAGAATTCTCTTCTAGTCGAATTTTGCATCTACTTTAGAGATCAAATCTTACCATGCCATCAAGCTACTCAGTTTACTCTTATATATAGGATCATAGGGATCTCTTTCTCGTACAAAGGCAACACTCAGATGCCTTCCATACCATTTTTAAAATACTTACGTACAGGGTGGCGCAAAAAGCGCGGCTACTTTAAAAAATTTTGCGTAGGGGGCTCCTTGCCCCATCGATTTCCCCAGAAAAATCGATGACAGTAGTTAAAGGAGCATGTCCACGCAGTCAAATGCAAATGTTGATATTTGAATTCCCGGGACCAATCCTACAAGTGGAATTATGACACGAAATTTTTTTTCGAATAAATATTTTTTGCTTTTCAAGCAAATTCTTCACTTTGGCCTCTATTTTTGATCCAAGTCACTCGTTTTGGTGTAGAGTGTACCACTTAAGTCGGTTTCACGTATTAGTTTCAGGTGAATCGATCACATTGTGGATATTCATAGTAAGCATCGCATTGTTCCGTTAAAACGTCGCTCTAAAGTTCTATTAGATAAGTTTTTAGCTAGTTAGCCGTCACATTCTTTTCTTTGTTTGTCTTTTAGGCTATCCACGAGGGCGCTTTTTGCTGACTATCTGGTATCTGGTCGTGCTGTCTAATTGGTTGCTGTAAATTCTGACCTTATACACTTCGACAGAGTTAATATTCATCACAAGTACGTACGTGACGAACAGGACGTGAAAATTCGTAGGTAACTTTGTCAAGATGTAAATAGTCGCAGGTAGATTGTGTAAAAAATACTGGAGAATCGGGCGCTGCGATACATCGCAGCGCAACATCGCAGCGTACGCAGCAAATTCGGGCCAAAAATATCGCAGCGCAACAGCGTACGCAAATTTTTGAAAACAGTGCATATCGCAGCGCAACCACGGATGGCCGAAAAACATCGCAGCGCAACATCGCAAAAAGGCAAAACCGATACTCTAAAAAATACCTTAGCAGGGAACCTAAAATCACAAATAATAACTACGGCTGACAGTGCAACAAAGCTAGAAAATCAGAGTGCTTAAAGAACCACCCGCATGCTGCCATCCTTATTGAAACGCGATAGATAGACACCTGAAAACTAGAAGCAGAGAAAAGTCCGGCCAAAGAATCAATAAGTACTGCAAACGCCCTGAGCATAAAATAATAATGATAAGACCTGCAAATCCTAGTCAAACATTTTGTATAATCAGAGTTAAAAACCTAGGATAGAGATACCCACTTACATCAACCAATACAGCAACCAATTAGACATCACGACCAGATACCAGATAGTCAGCATAAAGCGCCCTCGCGGATAGCCTAAAAAAGACGAACAAAAGAAAAGAATGTGACGGCTAACTAGCTAAAGAAACTTATCTAATAAAACTTTAGAGCGACGTTTAACGGAACAATGCGATGCTTATACTATGAATATCCACAATGTGATCGATTCACCTGAAACTAATACGTGAAACCGACTTAAGTGGCACACTCTACACCAAAAACGAGTGACTTGGATCAAAAATAGAAGGCCAAAGTGAAGAATTTGCTTGAAAAGCAAAAAATATTTATTCGAAAAAAACATTTCCTGTCATGATTTCACTTGTAGGATTGGCGGACCATTATTTCGCCGCGACAAAATTTCGCCGATATTTTAAGTGTCGTTTTTTTACTAATTCGCCCTTTTTGTCTGGCTGATATTACGGCGATATCAGTTTATGTAATCATTAAAAGTAATCATTTTTTTGGTCTCCTCACTTATGTTTTATCTTCGCGTATTTGTTGTGCTAGTTTATATGTCACTATATTTTCCAGATATCGATTTCCTTGAAGTTCATACGAATTGGATGCGTGATGTTGCAGCGGTTGTCCAGGAAAATAAAGTATCTTTTTTTTGTTCTTTTCTATTTTTTATTTCAGGTTGATCGTCTTCTTATTTGTCCGCACGCTGCTAAATCAAATCAAGGAAATGTCGAATTTGTTTACAAAGGCAGGATTTAGTTCAAAGACCAACCGCTGAAAGGCTCAAATGAAGAAAGGTTTCTGCTAGCATCGATCACTTATCAATGTCAGGTTGTAAAGGAAGAGCTTGGTTTCTTCAGGATGGCACGTTTGAGAAGTTTTTTTCCTTTTTGCTGAATGATTAGTCAATTTTGCATTTAGAATCGTTACACGACATGGTTGTGAAGCAAATCCGTCCAATATCGTCAGCACCGCAATCCGAAACAAAGAGAAGTATCTGCCTATAACCATAGTTGCACGCGAAAAAAAATGGGCGCCGGGCGCACCACCGGGCGCCGGCATCTCAAAAATTGGCGCCGGGCGCAGAACCGGGCGCCGGCGCCTTCGGCGCCGGCTCGTTTTGGCGCCGAGCGCAGCACCGGCGCCGGCATCCCAAAAAATTGGCGCCGGGCGCAGAACCGGGCGCCGAGCTTTAAATAAGTGAATTATATACTAGTAAAAGATTTAGTTTTTTTATTTAACTTCTGCTTTATATATTTTTAGTCCTCAATTGAATCTCGATTATAAATTAAAATGGGTTTGCTTTTTAAGAGAATATTAAAAATCGATCAAAAAGAGAAAGCTTGTTTTAAACTAAGATGTTATAAAAGAATAGAAAAATGTGGAAAAATTAGGAACCGGGCGCCGAACCGGGCGCCGGGCTGCATTGAAATTAAGCACCGGGCGCCGGGCTGTATTAAAATCGGCGCCGAGCGCCGTCGCCAGCGCCGGCGCCCGTGCAAGTATGCCTATAACTGCAAAGATGGTATTTTTTTTTTGAACGTCTAGGAGTATTGCATGCAATTAAATTTCAGGATACTGGTGACATAATCAGTCAACTCCGTAATCAAGCTCGTCTTTCGCAAATTCAAGAGTCATTGCCGCAAAATTTTGCCAGAAAAAGAGCGATTCATAGAGCCCGCAATCATGGAGATGATCGTCGACCTCCGCCAACTGCTAGCAATCTCAGGGACTTATGATCCTGCAAAGAAGAGAAGGAAGTACCGCCTTGCTGACAAACGAATAAAAATACTGGTGACACAATCAGTGAACAATTGAAGAACATCGAATCAGTGAACATCGATTGAAGAACGTTCCTTTCAATAAATGGTTGCGATCGCTTCTAACTTCAGAATGGCTCAAGGTCTTTACATTCCAGCCAGCGAGCCAGAATCATCTGTTGAAGAAATTTAGAATCTGGATGAAGAATAGTAGAAGTGTTCATTTGTTGTTATTGCTTCTCTGATTTAGTGTTTTTGCTTTTCTGACTTGTTGTCATAAAACTTGAGTCAATAAAACTTTGTTTTGGATTAACTTGAAAAATGTCTGGCATGTAATTAGTGAAATTAGTAATAATAAATAATGGCGGCGAAATTTCGTCGCGACGAAATGATGGTCCGCGAAAAAATGGTCCGCGAAACAATGTCGCGCGAAATGATGTCGGCGAAATATTTGTCGGTGAAATAATGTCGGCGAAATAATTTTCAGCGAAATACCGACGCTACTGTCATATACCCCCCCCCCCAAAAGCTACTGTAATATACCCCCCCCCCCAAAAAATCGGACCTACTGTCATATACCCCCTCCCCAAAAATCGACTTTTTTAGGAGTGTCCAAAAACCATTTTCATACAATAATTTTGCCATAATAGGACCAGAAAAGCAATTTAAAAGGGATTATGGGCTGTATTGGGAGGGGAAGGGAATAATACAGGGGCCACTTTTTTTTAGCTGCTTTACCATGTTTTTCAACTCGGGCCGTGGCAAAAATAGACTCTATATGCATTTTATGATCAAGTGTACTTCTCGAATCATGTCTAAGGTAAGTGCGTGCGCGCATCTCTAACTCTCAAGCCCCTGCGCCCCTTCGGGGCGCAGGGGGCTTGGGGGCTCGGAGTTGAGATGCGCACACCCACATACCTTAGACACAAATCACTCGAAAGTGACTCTGGATGCATGAAAAAACATGCATACCAGAGTTATTTATGCGGTAGGCCCCAGTATTCAAAACTATGTTCAACATCTTTGTTTTTTCACCGAATAGCATTTCCCCTCGTTCTACAAGGCCGGGCCAGAGACCCAGCATCCAAAATTCAGCCTAGCACTCAAAAGTGCTAGGCCTATGAGTGAACCCGCGAGGTCCACCCGCTGATGGCTTGGTCCATGAAAAGTACTGATACTTATGCCTGCACCACAAGTTCCTGGGTTTGAATGCACCTTAGACGCTTAGAGAATTAATACTCTAAGGATCCCAACCATCTCGAGAAGTGGCCCCTGTATTATTCCCTTCCCCTCCCAATACAGCCCGCAATCCCATTTAAATTGCTTTTCTGGTCTTTTTATGGCGAAATTATTGTGTAAAAAATGGTTTTTGACCAACCCTAAAAAAGTCGGTTTTGGGGGGGGTATATGACAGTAGGTCGATTTTGGGGGGGGGGGGGGTATATTACAGTAGCGCTTTTGGGGGGGGGTATATTACAGTAGCGCCGAAATACCGTAAATCCTTCAATAGAGCCCCCCTCACTAATAGAGCCCCCCCCCTCGATTTTTGACTAGAGTTTCAGAGTTAGCACCATTTTTGATTGACAATTTCAAGATTTTTCAGGGATTGAAAAATAAAGCCCCCGGGGCTCTATTAGAGAATTTACGGTATTGTCATGTACCCAATATAGGGTGTTTGGAAACACTTTTCAAAAATTCCATTTAGGGGGGGGGGAGGTATACTCCGGTAGGGTCGAATGTTTTATCCGTACCATTCGGGGAACGGGCAATACCGAAAAAAAAGATTTCGCAAAATATGCATCGATAGTTAGGTTAATTTATGCAGCTTAAACAACAATGTTTTATTCATTGGAACAAGGACATGAAGAATCAGTCAACAGAATTTGAGAATTTCTTTAGATTTTCAGAAGATCCTTCAGTTGTATTAAGCAGCACCACCATCAGAGCCGTCGTCCAAATGAGCATGATGTGGACAGTTTTCTGTCGCATGATCGACTTGACCGCAATGTTCGCATTCTTGGTACCCAGAGTGAGCATCAGGGCAATCGTTGGTCAGATGATCTTCTTGACGGCATATTTGGCAGATTGAGCAACCAGCGCCAGAACCACCAGCAAAAAGCGGACAATCAGCCAGAAATTGAGGATGACGCGCATACCCCTGACGCCGGAATTGTTCCACTCGATGGCCATCGCTGGCATAGTCGCGCTCTATCACCATCTTTCTAGCTGCTTCATTGAATGGCTTCTTGCTGAACATGATCCGACCACTTTCCTGACGACCATCCTAATGAATGTAGTAGTCCCCAGTAGGCTCTCCAAAAACAAGACGATGAACACGGCGGTCAATTCGATCAGCAACAGTGCCTTCTGGCCAGTAGCGTTCCCTGAAACAAATGGATAATCCTCACACATGAATAAGAGGGTATTCAGAAATACCAAGTACAGCAATCTGTGGAGAGATGACCGGTGCACCGACAAAACAAGCAAGGAAGAAAACGCCATTCGAGAAACTCAGCTAAAAAAAGTTTTTAATGTTTAGCCGACCTTCACAAAACTTACCCAAAGGAAATATTTGCACGTTGCTTCCATCTTCGTCCATTCCGAACTAGGTGTTAACTAGGTGTTTGGGCCTAGTTAAAAAAATTTTTGGGAATTCAAAATAGTATTGTTTTTAGTCTATTTTGATTTTTCCTGTAAGTTCCTGTATGTCTTGTAGCTTGTCCTGTAGGTCCTGTAGGTAATCGTATTTCTCCACCTACAAGACGTCCTGCCGATACCTGTTACTGAAAAACGAGAGTTGAATTTTCGCGCTGGCGCTTTGGTTTTTACAGTTTTAACCTTTCGTGAAATTTCGTTGTTTACAGTATGTAGAAGAGTCAAATTTCATAAACGGTGCTAGTGCTTTCGTTTTTACAGAAGGGAAGACCACAATATTTTGCAAGATCTTCTACAAGACCCGCAAAATGAACCACAGGACCTACCTTTAGGAGCTCGATAAAACAATTGAGACAAATCGAAGAGGAAGACCACAAGATTTTACAGATCTCATACAAGACCTACAGGATAAATCACTCGACCTGCAGAATTTCGGTTTCTTAAGATCAAGCACAAGATTTAAAAAGATTCTAAAAATTCCAATTTTCACGTCAACTTTTATTGAACAAATAGCAGCAACAAGCTGCAAAATATCGATTGTCAGCGTTAACAATTTGACGCCTGCAGAGCCAGCATACTAAGAGTAATCCGCTATAAGAGTAATCCGCTTGTTTTATAAGAGTAATCCGCTTGAATTCTGGAGGAACAACGAAAATGTTAGCATTTATTTAAAATTATAATACCTGTTAAACAACCAAATTTTACAGAGCTTTCCGACGCTTACAAAGTCGGCTAGAATGGGCTTGGGCGTAATGGGCTCCAATACCCCAAGTGAAACAGAGTTCAAAAAGCTTAGGCCTCTCTTCGCCAATGCAGATCGCAACAGACTGGACCCGATGACCATTGCCACAATGATTCATCTGCGACAGATGTATCAGAAAAATGTTATTTGATTCAGACCATTTTCAGGGAATTAATATGCTCAAGAAAAATTATTATGCTCAGGAAAAAATTACCATGCTCAGGAAATTATTCACTCAATAATCAATAAAACTACTCGAAAATTTATCATATGCATGCGTGGAACATGAATAAATGTGTGGAAATTATATGACCTCGTAAAATGACCAAAAAAACGGTACTTTTTTCTGCCCCAAATTACTTCTTTCTGCCCCCAAATTACTTTTTTCTGCCCCCAAATTATCAAAAAATGCCCCCAAATTTTTCTTCAGTAGGTATAGGGCTATTCAGTGTCCCCTACTCAATTTTTCTCATTGTTTTATGGTTTTCATGTGTTTTAAGTATCTTGTTGTGTGCTAGTCTTACAAAATCGACCATTAGTGAGGTATTTTGGTTAGTCATTTTCAACTATTTATAGGGCTTATATTTTCTTGTTTTCAGCCTATATTTGACTTCTGGTGGTTGATTTTTTTACTTTTCATGGTGGTTTTTTAATTATCATTATTCATTATCTTAATGACAATAATTCCTAGCTCTGAACCTCAGACTTTTAAGAATCTGCACGTGTGATAGTCACTTAGTACTTTTTGTTTTTTAGTAGTTTTAGTTACCACACATACCACGATTACTGACCAAACTGAGCAAACTGTCGTGCATGACCTAAAATAATGATCGATAAAAGACAGCAAAAGAGAAATTCCGCGATCAGAATAAAGTGCCTTGATGACCCATTGTATCTGAAAATTAATGATATAAATCTAGCAAACGATGATGGTAAAATAGTATGCGGCTTATAACCACTCTCGCTAGGCAGCTTCTTGTATACAAGTTAACGTGATCCGACAGTTATGTTACGAAGGCCTAGCCATACTGTCTCGAAGGTGGAGCACGAAAGCACATAGAGAGTGACATTGCTACCACAAGCAGCTTGACAAAGTCAATAGTTATCACATTGACGAAAAAATTCTGAATTGACGTTACATGCGCTGACGACTTTTTCAAGCTGTATGCGAATTGTGTCGAAAATAAAAATTCACCTGATCAGCGAATCTAAAATCACAAATACAAGCTTCTGAAAACAACATCTAAAAGCTAAAAAATAAAGACTAAGCCAACCGATGCGAGAATCCTTTGATTGTTAGACAGCTTTGACATTGATCTTGAGCTCTTCTCACTGTAATCTGTGAAATTTACCTGAAAACCACCATGAAAAGTAAAAAAAATCAACCACCAGAAGTCAAATATGGGCTGAAAACAAGAAAAAATAAGGCCTATAAATAGTTGAAAATGACTAACCAAAATACCTTATTAATGGTCAATTTTGTGAGACTACACACAACAAGATGCTTAAAACACATGAAAACCATAAAACAATGAGAAAATTGAGTAGGGGACACTGAATTAGCCCTATACCTACCGAAGAAAAATTTGGGGCATTTTTTGAAAATTTGGGGGCAGAAAAAAGTAATTTGGGGGCAAAAAAGTAATTTAAGGACAGAAAAAAGTAATTTGGGGCAGAAAAAAGTAATTTGGGGGCAGAAAGAAGTAATTTGGGGCAGAAAAAAGTACCGTGCACCAAAATAACGAAAAAATTTGGCGGGAATTCGAATTTTGTATGGTTTTGTCTGGTTTTGTATGGAAATAAGGACCCAGACAAAATTGTATGGAATTCAAATTCCGGCGCTACTAGCGAATACCCCCCCCCAAGCATCCGACCTTTAAAAATTGCTGTAACTACCCTTGCAAACAACAAGTTTAGGCTTAGCCCTTAGGCTTGGGGGTAGGCCAGCGTACGGAAGTTGTGACTAATGAAGAGTTTGCGCACATTTTCCGGGGTCTGGGACATATATTTGGGTACTTTTTACTAAAGTAAAAAAAGTGAAAATCGTTGGGGGGGGGGGGTATTCGCTAGTAGGGTCCAAATTCCATACAATTTGTCTGGGTCTTGATTTCCAGACAATTTTGTATGGATTTTGCACCTTGTCTGAAAGTTAGTTTTCATTCATTTATTTTCACTGTTTTAACATTAGCAATGTTTGAGGAAATTAATTCTTAGCCACTCAATCTGCGTGCTCAAAATAGAATTCTGGGCAAATAAATGCGAAAAAGGCTTTGGTAATGGCTTAGAGAACTTCTTTGCTGAGCCGTGATTCCCTTACTCTGCTGCTGATGTCTTGCCCTGAATAAAAGGTCTGTCGAATTGAAGTGGTTGCTCTGCCGGTATTAAGAAATACTCAATTATTCTTTTTCTTCTCGCTGTTGTCCTTCATAAATTTTGTGAAATTTCGGTTTCATTGTGTTGTTATAAGAATAAATATTAAGTTTTGAGTTCATTCGGGATAATGAAGGTTGTTAAAAAGCATATTCTTGCCATATAAGCCGTACATGGCACATTTTTAAAATTGTAGAAAGAAAGCAAAGAAATTTTTGTCAGAAAGTACTGAGCCTCAGTGCCGAGATTGAATCAAGTAAAGTTTCCCTAGTTTCGACAAAATTTCACAAATTATAGTCAGCAAATTTGAAAAAACCAAATTTGCGAAATATTTTTTTTTTAAATTGCTTGGCGTCTTGTTTATTTGAAAGTGATTACCGTATTTTCTCTAATAGACGGGTACCCCCAGAGGTGGGCAAAGATCAGATCAGTTCAGATCAGATCAGTTCAGATCAGATCAGATTGCCGAAGATCAGATCAGATCAGATCAAGATCAGATCAGATCAGATCGGCATAATATTTTTTTCTTTAATTTTGTCAAATTTGACACTTTAAGTCAAAATTTAGCGGCGAAACGTATTTTACACATAGTTGGGAAAAGATCAGATCAATTTAGATCAGATCAGTTCAGATCAGTTCAGATCGGGTCAGATCGGGTCAGATCGGGTCAGATCGGCTGAGATCGGCTTACATTTTTTCTTTAATTTTGTCAAATTTGACACTTTAAGTCAAAATTTTACGGCGAAACGTATTTTACAGTCAAAAGAAAGGTTTATTGTGTTTTTAACTATATATTTAATTACAACTTTTGTCGGTAGATTTTTTTCGGCTGGAAAAACTTTTCATTCGGACACTGGATTCGTGTTCAGCATGGTCTTCATAAAGTAAAGCATCTTTTGAAATTTCAGAGTCACTGTCAAATTTTGAATTTCGTTCAAGATAATTAACATTTGAATTTAAAATTTCAATCTTAATTGTCTTGAGCGGAAATCAAAATTTGACGGGGACTCTGAAATTTTGAAAGAAGTTTTATAAGCAAATCGACCACGCTGGACACGAATGCAGTGTCAGAATCAATTTTTTTCCCAGCGGAAAAAAAGTTATAAAAAATTTGTGTCACAACTTATATATTCATTTTGCACATTTTGTCATAACTTGACAATGAACTATAGTTGCATTCAAAGCCAAAATGACAGTGACATTCTGCTCTTTGTTTTTGTTTTGATTATTCAGCTATATTTTATCTCTGCACAAAGTTTTTTGCTTGTAGAAAGTAAGAATGGAGCGTTTTGAAAATCGCTACTCCAATAAACAAGTGGTGATTTATCTTAAACCTTCAAATCGAAAGAGTCAATGGTTAGTATTTTTAAAAAGCTAAATTCCTGGCGGTCATTTTGGTATATTATGAGCGTGGGTGTAGTATGACCATCATGGCGCATTAATTGAAAACCTGTGGGTACCCAGCTGGATTTTGACCCTGCACAATGTGTTACCTCCCGGACCCTTTTACACCTACTTCATCAATGATTGTAGCAAAAAGGAGCCCCGCCATCGTGTTCACCGGGAAATTCTACACAGTAATCAACAATCGATCTGACCCGATCTGACCCGATCTGACCCGATCTGACCCGATCTGACCCGATCTGAACTGATCTGAACTGATCTGATCTAAATTGATCTGATCTTTCCCAACTATGTGTAAAATACGTTTCGCCGCTAAATTTTGACTTAAAGTGTCAAATTTGACAAAATTAAAGAAAAAAAATATTATGCCGATCTGATCTGATCTGATCTGATCTGATCTTCGGCGATCTGATCTGATCTGAACTGATCTGAACTGATCTGAACTGATCTGATCTGATCTTTGCCCACCTCTGGTACCCCTTAATTCAAAATCGTGCTTGTGGCATTGTGTTTTTAACCCTTTTTGAAAAGTTCTGTCAGGCAAGTTATTACTCATTTTGTAGCCAGTGAGATGAGCTACAAAATGAGGGGTAATTTGGGTAGAGCTGTCTTTAAAAAGTGGGTTGAAAACACAATGCCAAAAACACGATTTTGAATCAAGGGGGTACCCGTCTATTAGAGAAAATACGGTAGGTTTTTAAATTTTAAGGGGCTGTGGTATGTTAAAGGGGCATGCTCACGCTAATAAGAAGTGGTGCCGGGAATTCAAATTTTTTTCCTAATCATTGAACTTCTGCACGGATTTTTCAATTTGGTTCCTAACAAAACAATGCCCAGAATTCAATTTTAGTATAGTTTTGTTAGAAACCAAGTAAAAAAATCCGTACAGAAGTTCGATGATTAGGAAAATTTTTTGAATTCCCGGGCACACCTCTTATTAGCGTGGGCATGCCCTTTAATGGGAGTTTTTGCTTTTTAAATGTCGAAATCATTGTTTTCTGCAAAATGATCGGCAAAATCGGAATCTGAGCGATATTTGCGACTAGAATGTCAAAACAGAAATGGAAAAATTTGAAAAAATGGAGCTAAAAAAGTGTCGGACCCTAGGCGGGAACGAACTTTTGGGGTGTATGTTATTGGGAGAGTCGACTGTACGTCCAATGGTCAGTTCGTCCAAATTGCAATTCGTCCAAATTTGAGCGAAATGAAGTCCGTCAAAATATTTACTTGTTGGTATTTATTGATTCACTTACACCTAAGCGCCAATATTTAGGCCGCCAAATACTATCACCTAATGTTTTCCGTAAGTATCACACTAAATACTACGTGTTTTGAACTGCCACCTGAGTACTACGTGGTCTGAAACTATTCGAGAGCTGGAGTTTTTGCAATCTAAGTAGCTGTTTTGGTATTAAAAATCATATTTTGTTCAGGACAAGGTTGAGCGTAGATATAGTACTTTTTATTTTCTTTTGGCTGGATCTAAAAATTAGGATTCTGGAGGGGGGAACCCGTTTATAAGAGGTTCCAGGTGGCTTTAGTATTCACCCTGAAGCTTACTTCTTCATTAAAAACGGCAACCAGACAAATACAGTTTTTTGTTGTTTTTTGTCGCGCGACAAATACAGTTTTTGTTGTATATGTCGTGTCGAAACTGTCGCGCGACAAATACAGTTTTTTCGATGTTTGTCGCGCGACAAATACAGTATTTTTTATTTTGTCGCGCGACAAATACAGTTTTTTGTTGTATCTGTCGCGCGACAAACATTACTTTTTGTTGTTTCTGTCGCACGACAAACATTATTTATAGTTTATCAGTTTATTTATCGTTGTCATTAATAGATCTTGTTTAGATCCGTCGACATGTCTTGCCAATCTGAAGATGAAAATGGTGATGAGCTTAGCTTTCTTCTCAGGGAACCAATCGAGCGTGAAGATGTCAGCAGCAGAGGAAACGTATCGTCTGGCAATAGCTACTCTTATACGCATCGCAACGTAAGTTTTCATTATGTTTGGTTGAGCTGTACAATAATACGCTCAGGAAGTTCGAGAATAATTGGTGTCCATTTCTTAGTCTGTCAGCAACAAGCATATCGTGCTGCAGCGACCAGTGACAAATAATGCCGTGGAATCGTGGAATAAAGAATATAACGCGCACTTTCCTGGTGGTGGCAAGCCTGAGCGCAGCAAGTTCATTCGGCATCAGATGGATGAAGAAGAAGCAGTTCGGCATCTCATTACCAGGTTTCATCTTTTTAACATTTTCAAACAGTATTATGTTTAGGCATGAAAGAAAAACGGAAGAAGATTTCGCAACATCAGGCCAAGCAGCTGGAACCCGAAGAACGAATTCATGCAATCGTCAACGAGTGGAATGCTCAAAGGAAAGAACATCCAGGAAAACCGTCAGATGAAAAGCTACTCAAATTTCTTCGCTCTATTCAAGATTCGCTGTGCTATCCAAGGGGGACCAATCCGGATAATTTCGTTATATTTGTGAGTAATCATAACAAAACAATGTGGCACGATAAAACCACAAAAACTGTATTTGTCGCGCGACAAAAACAACAAAAAACTGTATTTGTCGCGCGACAAAAACAACAAAAAACTGTACCTGTCGCGCGACAAAAATTTTAAAACTGTATTTGTCGCGCGACAAAAACAACAAAAAACTGTATTTGTCGGGCGACAAATTTTAGAAAAAACTGTATTTGTCTGGTTGCCTTAAAAACTACTTGCCCACACACTTTTTTAGCCAAAATTTATTACAGACTATGAATTTTTTGTACTCATTAGAAAGAGCAATTCTTTCTGCATCGAATGAACTTTTAACAAATGTACATCATCATATTTTCACTAAAAAAGGTACTGGTTTTTCTGAGTGCCAAACTTCGAGAGGCCACAGCTCGGTGAATTAGTGACAAAAAGTGGCCGAATTTAGTGCTATCTTACTCAGCAAATCGTATGCTTACATTTGAGCCCAAACATTTAATTTCCCATTTTCTGAGGGGTCCGACCAAACTACAAAATTACAGAACTTCTCTTTTAAATTTTATTTTTTGGCATTTGAAAAATAATGCCAATGGTGTTTTACACTTTACTCAAATATATATTTTTTTCAAAATTTGACTATTGGTATAAATTGGTCTTATTTTTAGCAACCAAAAAGCAAAAGAATGGGAAAGCCGAAATCGAAAGATCTAAAGTCCAAAGACTCGAAATCTAATGATCGAAATATTCAAGGTATGTTGATTCATTCAAGCTAGACTGTTACATTGCTCTATTTCAGGCATAAAGTTCAATACTGATAAAGGACAGCACATTTTAAAGAACCCAGGAATTGTAAGCATATTTTCGCTAATTTTCCCATCCGCTATGAATTTTTTTCAACTTGTGTAATTTCAGGTGAATACCATAATTGAAAAGGTTGTCTTAATGTTATGACGGGTCTTTCTTATTATTTAAAATTAAGTCTGCCATAAAACCGACTGATACAGTGATGGAAGTAGGGCCGGGGACTGGAAATCTTTCGGTGAAGATCTTAGAAAAGGCAAAGAGACTCATCGCTTTCGAGGTCGACACGAGGATGATTGCTGAGTTAAAGAAACGGATCATTTCTACGTGAGTTCAACATCCATGTGTTTTTCACTGTTGTTGCTTCATTATAGCCCATCACAATACAAGCTGGAAGTTATCACTGGTGAGCTTTTTGCTTAAACAAACCGGCTGATGCAGTATTTTCTTTAACAAACGCCCCAGCCTACTCGTTCAGAATCATGTTCTTGGTGTTGTGGTTCTGACGCAGTTTTGCAAACCATTTGTAAACTTCAGCCAATTTACTATCCAAATTGTACCAGTGAGATGAGCTAAAAACTGGGTAGTTATTTGTCGGAGAAATGTCAAATATACGCGGGTCGAAAAAACAATTCTCAGATACATTCTTAGAAACTACGTAATGACGTATAATAAAATATTACAAAAATATTTCTCTAATATTTATCATTTTTCAATCTTCCTCTACAGGGTGCGTCAAAATCACGCGTGCATGAATTTGAATTGAATTTTATTGATTCCTTACACTATTTATGCGTGTAACTTTATAATATCTTCTGCTACCTCGAAAAATTTTTAAAAAATGCACGCGTAATTTGACGTACCCTGTAGTGGGATCTCATATTAGAGCGGTCTTACAATAGAGAACGATCTTGTATGTTTCAACCATTTCGCGCCGAAGTCACTACATAAAATCAAAAAGACTTTGATCAGAAAAATATTGCCCTGATGGCGCATCTAGTCCATTTTTCGCCTTAGTATCCCTTGTTGTTTTTGGCGTGTGTTTAGGCGCAGGGTAGGCAAGCGTATGTTAGAACGCACTCAAACATGTTTTTCTTGCTATTTCTTAGCTCGTGAAATATCTTTGAATTTGTTCTAACGTACGATTATTTGCCTGCTTTTGCCTAAGCACAATTAAAAAAAAAAAAAGAGACAACAGGGGGTCACGGCTTTTCAAAACGCCCGAAGGTGTGTCATTTAGCTTTTCAAGCGAATTTCGCGGGAAATTAAAAAACTCCTCTAATTTGACTAGAAAAACGTGTTTTAGACTTGAAATGGCTTCTAGTTTTATAAAATCTGTATTTTGAATATTCGATCTGTATTTTCTGCAAGGGGAGGTTCTCAGCTTTCTTTTGGTGTATAACTCACCCTCTGAAATACAAACCTCGCAAACCTTATACAAAAAGAAGTTGCGTTTCAACTTTTGCCTTGTATTTGACGTGAATTCTTGACTTTCATCAGGCCTGTACTCAAAATTTTATAAGAAAAGCTGAAAATCTGATCTCTATGACCTATGTCTACTTTTGGATTTTAAGTCGAATGGGTGAATAAAAAATTGCAAATGTCCCCCCCCCCTTTAAAAGACCATTGCCGACAACATCCGATTTTTGTGAAAAATCGGATGTACCAGAGGGTGGGATCGAACTCGTGACCCCGAGGAAAATAGCCTATTTTGCTATGTAAATGGTGTGACGAAGAGCTTTACCCACTGCGCCATGCAGACACGTCTAAAAAGCTAAATGACACATTTTCGGGCGTTTTGAAGAGACGTAAAAAGCTGAGATCCAGGACTACACGCTGGTGTAAAAACTTAAAACCCAATTGGAAACTTTTTAGGATACTGTGGAAGCGCAGATCGGCTTAGCCCGCTATAGCAATTTTTTTGGTGTATAATGTAAAAACACGATTTTCGCTTACTATCCCCTGTGGTTTCGGTCTTGCCCACTTAGAGGCAATCCACAGACCAGGACCGAACCCACAGGAAGACCAAGCTAAAATCGTGTTTCTGACATTTAATATCGAAAAATTGCTATAGCGAGCTGATCTGCATTAACAGAATTTTCTAAAACGACGAATGTAAAATGTTATGGCCATTAAAAGTGTTTCAAAATTTTCGGGACACAGTATTGGAGGTTCTGTGGTAATCTAATAAAATTTAGGAGATGTTATAAAAAATAAGGAATGGCCACCTTTCGATGTCTGCGTCTCGAATTTGCCTTATCAGATTTCGTCTCCGTTTGTATTCCGGTTGCTTGCACATAAACCACTGCCAAGGTGAGTTTTAAAAAAAGGCGACGGTAAATTCGCCCACAGTAAAAGCTCCCACGGTAAATTTGCCCACAGATAAATTCGCTCAGAACTCTTGAATTTGCTAAATCAAACAAAAAGGGAACGCGGATATCATCAAAATACCAAAAAGATGGATTTGAACATAGTTTTGTTAACTGGGTCCTACCACATAAAGAAAATCTAGTATGAATACTGTTGTGTCTCCTTTGTCTTAATCTCTCCCCAGGAATTTGTCCAGAGGTGGAGGCGTAGTGTATTGGCAGCACGTTGGCCTGGTAATCCAAAAGAGCTGGTTCAATTCCAGCCACCACCATTTTCCGCTGGACAATCAATTCCATAGCACATACATATTTTATGCATCCAGAATCACTTTCGAGTGATTTGTGTCTAAGGTATGTGGGTGTGCGCATCTCAACTCCAAGCCCCCTGCGCCTCGAAGGGGGCTTGAGAGTTAGAGATTCGCGCACTCACTTACCTTAGACATGATTCTGAGCAAGACTCTTGATCAAAATGCGTTCAGATGCTCTTCTTGCCCAGGTCCAGAGATCAAAACCTGGTAGAATGCCTTATTATATGGCATAATTCATGACCCGAGAGGAGGCTTTGGGTCGACAAATCGATGCTTTGGTCTTCAGAAACCTTTTCCGGAACACATTTTTGAGTATAATAGTATGATAGTCGTAATCTTATGAATATGAAAGTATCTAATGCGAGTTGTGGGCAAATTTACGTGTGGGCGAATTTACCTAGAGCCTTTGAACCCTTTCAAAAATTGTTTCATCGTTTTATTTTAATGGATTTTCAGATATGCAGTGCTCATGTTCCAGAAAGAATTTGCTGATCGCTTGCTAGCAAGCCAGGTCTGTATTTAGAAGATTAAATGACCTTTTAAGTATTGGTAAATTTAGGAAGCAAGCTCTATTGTCGTCTATCAGTGAGTGTGCAGTTGCTGGTATGTGTTTTTCGATAAGGTCTAATTATGGTGAGATTTATAGTTTCACCAATATTTTCAGGCAAAGGTGGAGCATCTTATGCGGGTGAAGAGAACAGAGTTTCGTCCGCCGGTAAATTTTTGCAAAACTTTTTTATTTTTAATATCACATTAATATTTTAGCCTAAAGTTGATTCGTCAGTTGTGAGGATACAGCCGAGGAATCCCCCGCCTCCAATAAACTACAGTGTAGTTTATGTGCCATTTCTCACTCTACCACATATAAAATTTATTTTAGGAGTGGGATGGACTTTTAAGGCACGCATTCCTTCGAAAGAACAAAACTTTGTTATCAATCTTCAGACAAAAAAACGTTTTGGAAGTGCTTGAAAAGAATTATCGCACCGTCTGCAGTCTGAAGGATCAGGTTGGTTTGTGTAAAGAGGAAGGTATATCACTTTGTGAAAATATGCATCTTTCAGAAAATAGAAGATGATTTTTCCATCAAGGAGCATGTAGAGGGCGTTCTTCGAGAAAGTGGATTTGGAGAAAAGCGGGCCAGAACGCTGTCAATTGAGGATTTTCTCTCATTGTTGTTAGCATTTAATCAGGCCCAGATTCATTTTGCTTAGAATTCAACTGTTGCAATAAAAATTTATTGGTAGACTGTATACGAAATATCTTGATGCACAAAAGTACTAATCATTATCTGAATTGTCGCTTTCATAAGTGCCTACAAGAGCTGCGAGTGATCCATTCTGATTGGTACTTGGCTGCCTCATCTTTTTGGCCGCTAACGAAGAGAGTATTTCTTTGGTTGTTTCCTGAATTACAAAAGTTAAAATAACTAGTGATTCAAGGCATTTGCCTCTGATCTATAGCTGTCGCTGGATGCTCCTTCGAAAGAACTATTCCAAGAGCTCGACTGCTTTCAATAACACCTCGTTTTCGAAAAGTTGTGAAAGTAGATTGTTTTTTGCGAAGTTGCTCAGTTATAATCGTTTTGGCGTCACTCTTAGACGTTGACGGAATATTAGAGTCAGAAAATAGTGGTTTATGCATTAACTCTTCTCTTGCATCGTTTGAGCGCTCTTCATAACCTAAATATCACATGATTGATTAGCCAAGAAACTGGAGACTTGCAAGTCACATGTTAAAAATAAATAGACCCAATGTCTTTCACTTACTTTTGGAATCTTTATATTTCAGTATTTGCTTGGCCATTATTTTATCGTCCTTACTCTCTGGTTGCAGTCGGATATTTGTTGACAACCTTTTCTGCAAATCCTCATCTGCAATTCGTTTTTCATTTAGCTGTGACTTCTCTCCCTGAAGTGGAGATGTTAATTTAAACATTATATTAGATTCGAAAATTAACATACTCTGAATGATCTCCTGAGATATGAATTGACGCCGTAGTCGTCGTACATCCTCGTTTGAATCCATTCAATGCGGGCTACTTGGGTTTCTTCACTGTCCAACTTCTTCTTGTCGTCAGCATCATGCTCCTTAACCCACGCATAAGGGGTTGCAAATTTTGAAAAAAAAACACAAAATCCTGTCAACCTTTTTAAACATGGCATCTGCAGATAGCTTTTGATTGAAAGATCGATCCACGGGCGCCAAGTTGTCAATTGTTGAAGGGTCGAATCGCTTTTCTTGTCGGCGAAGACCTTCTACCATCTCATAGTCGAAATCTGAAAATTCATTGGTAATATACTATTGAAACAATTCTGAAACCGACTCTTTGGATCTGTCCGAATTATGTAGTAGTTGTCACAGAGGTGGCATTTCATCTTGAATTCATAGAGCGGCGTCTAAAATGACTATAAATTTCATAGCATTGTTGAACAGATCCAGAAACTAGCCGTGTAGTACATTCCGATTTTCTTCTTTTCTGCATTGTAGCGAACACCCATTCCGACGTGATTGTTGCACCCCAGGCACCACACATTGAACGGCATCTCAAACCGAATAACCAAAATCCCTCTTTGATCTTGCTAGCTGCAAAAAAGAATCTTTTTAATACTTTCAGATAGAATTTTCAGCATTAAGCCAACCTCGTTCGCGGAGTGCACTGAATAGTATAAATTAGAGTGGTCATCCAACAAAATAAGCTAAAACATACTGTGTTCCATGATAAGAGTTCAAACTTTTGTGCGTTTTATAGTTGAAATCCGGCGGGTAATAGAAGTTCTGCCCTTTGCGCTCACCCATTGCTGCTTCTAAAATGAAGAAAGATATGAAACAATAAATCGAGTGACTATTTTCTAAATTTTGAAATGTCATTTCAAAACTGAGACAGGTTCATTCAAGTATAGCAATGTTTCAATAACTTAACATACGCTACGTGAAGTATGATTTTAAAAATAATTTATGTCATAAACACATTTAAAAATACAAAATGGCACAATTTATTGAGACTTTTTAGTTGAAAAAAACAACGCTTCCTCTGTATTGTGTCAGTTAAATGCATCTATTTCAGCATCCAAAAAGTCGCCCTTCTTTGTCCAAAACTTTTGCTTGTGTGATACAGTCAGTTTTGTTTTCTCTGTTCTTGTGTGCCTGAAAATACAAGGGTATGGCGTATGAAATTTATCCAACAAGAACTTACCAGACAAAAACTTTTGAGCTAAAATACAAAAAATATATATCCGCAAGTCTTCCAACAAGTTTTTCCTACCACTTGAAAGCTTTGGGTTCGAGATCTGTGAATTTTAGTTGTAGAGATTCTAGAAGGTGAGATTCCTGAAAATAGTTAAACGGAGGGTGTATCTCTTGTCCGTATCTGGTCCCGCATGGAAATTGTTTTAATTCGAATTAAACCACATTTAGAGGTTGCTGGTTGGAATCTCTCTGGGTGTTAACTTTATTTTGTTCGCAGTTTTTCAGCGATTGAGCTGAATTCATGCTGAAAAAAATATCGACGAATCAATTGGATAAATTTTCGGACAACAACTGTCTTAAATTTGCGAAATCAGCCAGAAACCATTTATTTCTGTTTAAGTCTATTTTATCTATTGGTCTATTTTATTACTTTTTAAAGAGTGATAGACATTTTCTAGAATCAGAAATACGCAAGATACCTCATAAAAAAATTCTACATCAAATTGAAATAGACTGTACGTCAAAAATTACTTCAGAAATCGGGTAGCTTGGATAGCTTGATTTACAAAAATTACCGATTTTAGGACGAAAGTCAAATTTATATTCTTGGTTTTAACTACTATAGCTTAGCTATTATGCTTGTGGAATCATGCCTGATAATCTAGCTCGGTTTGCGAAACCCTGACAATTTTTTTTGTAAATGTTAAATGACATGTAAACAAAAATACCGTATTTCCTCTAATTAGCTCACCCCCTCTAATAAACCGACCCCCTCGACTTTGAGGGTCTGTATCTGGAACAGGGTGAATATTTTGCCAAGCTGTTTATTGCGTTTTTTTAGTTCACGCGAGCTCTACCGATATCGCTTTTTAGATTTATAATCTTTCAACAGAAAGACTCGAGATCGAATTCAAATTTTTCCGATTTTCGGGTGATTGAAAAATGAACCACCGGCGGGCTAATTAGAGGAAATACGGTAAGCTCACAACCATTGGGATTCGAACCAGCAACCTCAGAAAGTGGTTAAATTTGAATTGAAACGATTTCCAGGGATCAGAATGATTGATCCCCGGCCGATTGATCCCCGTTTAATCGAAAAATATCATATTATTTCACCAGTAATTTTTTAAAATGAACTACAAACAAAAATATAACAGCAATGTTATTGGGCATTTGAGGCAAGTAATACTACATGAGTTTTCCTGGGTTCTACATGTACTACCTGAAGAGCGGCTTAACACCACTCCGTCACTTCAGTACTCTAACATGAATACAGTCAAACCTCTCTACTATGGCAACCCCAAAAGTTCGTTCCCGCCTTGGGTCCGACACTTTTTTTAACCGAATTTTCAAAGTCTTTTATCCATTCTGTTTTTACAGTCTGGTCCCAAATATCGTAAGGATTCCGATTTTGCCGATCGTTTTTCAGAATTATAAAAAAATTCTTCTAAAAAAGCAAAAACTCAGTTTAAAAACAGGAAAATTCAAAAATTTCTGTTTTTAAACTGAGTTTTTGCTTTTTTAGAAGAATTTTCTTTATAATTTTGAAAAACGATCGGCAAAATCGGAATCCTTACGATATTGGGACCAGACTGTAAAAACAGAATTTGAAAAAAGCTTTGAAAATCGAGCTAAAAAAGTGTCGGACCCAAGGCGGGAACGAACTTTTGGGGGTGCCATAGTAGAGAGGTTTGACTGTACCTGAATTCTTGGGCACTTCCTGAATACCATCACTTGGATATTACCCCCTCGGTAGCACCACCTGCTTAGCATCACCTATATCAGGGCAGGCATTCAGATCCTCATGGTACCTAAATCACTTGGATACTGCTCCAAATATCTGGATGGTACCCCAAACCCTCTGTAGGGTACTACCAAGTGGACGTCCACTTGGATCAACTTTTTTACGTTTTCATGTTCCAAAACCTGTTTTCTGGACTGATTCAGGCATGTTGAAAATGGTTTGATAGTGGTAAAATCCCGTTTTATAGGGTATTTTCGAGTTTCGGTAAATCAAGTGGAAGACCACTTGATTTGGTTGGTTCAGACTAAAAAATTTAAATTCCAGCAAATTTTTCTGAAAACTGAGGTTGATGGTTTGAACCCCTATGGCTGCAAAGAATACTATCCAGGTAGTTCAGACACTATTCGGTGTTGATCAATTCGTGTATCAGACTTAGGCCAGATCAGACAAATTGTCCCGAAAAATCGGTTTAATAGCCTTTAAAACGCTGGATGAGAAATAATCCTGCATTCAGATCTAGGATCAGGATTAAAAATAATCTTCGATCAGTGATCCCTATCCGGCTATATGCCTTATTCAGCTAAGGATTATCCTTGATCAGGGGTCTGAATACCTGCCTAGGTAGTTTTCCTAACTTTATCTAGAGTTCGCCTGTCTAACAAGGGAAGGACTGTGACTGTGACCTGGGGTTTTTTCGATGAATTTTTTTACGCAAGTATTCTTGTAGAGCGTGCCCAAATCCCATGTGAATCTGGCTCCCCAGCTCTGAAAGCTAACAAAAATTTTAGGATATATTTTTGCATCAGATGAACACATTTCTCTAATAGCTTCTAGCATATTTTCAAATACAGGCTCATTATTGCGCATTTATTCAAACATATACCCATACAAGTAACTTGGGAATAGACTAGGAAACGAGCCATATAAATCTTTTAGGGTACAGTTTACAGCCCGTCAGGTCTTATATCGGGTACCTAAATATACTAAAAGATAAAATTTGAACATATTTTTGTTAACTAGGGCCTACCGCATAAAGAATGCAATGACATTTTTTTGATTGAACGGGGATCAATCGGCCAGGGATCAATCGGCGGGGATCAATCGGGGTGGACCCCGATTTCCATGCGGGACCAGATACGGGAAGGAGATACACTCCCCATTTAAGATTTTTATTCGACAAATGTTCAATTTTCTTACCTGAAAGCCGCGAGGAGAATCATAAGAGAATAAAGCATTTGGATAGCTTAAAACCCGCGTAATATTCACCTAAAATCTAGTTAAAAAGACAGGTCGAAATTGCAGAAATGCTCACAGCAAAAGAAGCCATGTCTATGGGAAAGGGCCTGAAATTCCATTTATCTCAATTTTTTTGCTATTGTCAGTTTTACCGATCTGGCTTCCAAACACTGTTAAAACCACGTACTGTCACTAAAATTTGTTGGAATAATTCATATAAAGCACAAGCCACAACTAAACTGTTATCAAAGAGAAGGGGAGTCTCTGCCTAAATGATTGGATTGTTATAGCAAAAAAAGATTTGCAAATGAGAAACTCACAAGTAAGCCTCCCACAATTCCAACTGGCCATACCCCTATGGTTTTGACTGTCCTGATTTCTTCAAACAGTTTCCAGTCATAAACATTGTCGTCGTCTCCAAAGTAGACCACCCCTCTGTTGGAAGCTGCAAAGTTGGTTCTGGAATAGGACGGGAAAAACTATATTACAGTCCCGATCTTATAGTCAACACAAAAAGCCACCTGATCCACTGTAATGCCACATTCCTCTGCTCCACTCCTCTAAAATCACTTAATTGTGTATAAAAGGTAAAACTCTGTATACCTTGGCAGTTTCCAATTGGGATCTTCCTCTTTCATTTTTTTGTCGGATGGAGTGGGGGCGGCCAAGTGAACAGAAGCCAGTTTGGATCGTTGGAGGATTTCTAAGGCCTTTTTTTAAATTTAGAATCATTCAGAGTTATTACCACTTATAAATGTTGAACGTGCCACCGAATCTATAATAATATTTTAATCACTAGATTTTCATTAAAGTCAACCCAACCCTCGACCACAATCCAATACCTGAAAACAGAAAAAAATCAAATACTTTTTTCTCAAAAAAATTAAAGCTTAAAAATTAGGCACATGGCTCAAGGTTTGGTACAGTCTAGTCAAATCCGCTTTCTAAAAAACAGCTAACGTCTTAATAAAAGGAAATAAGGTATATGAAGAACCTGTGCTGGACGTTGAGTAGTTGGCGTAATGAAGAAGATAGTAGGCAAGTTTTTGCGTTTTGTCACAAAGGGTAGCAAATCTTTGACTCTAATTTTTTTAGAATTAGTCCAAGTGCGTATTCTTTTCGTCGTTTTTGCCCCATATGAGACAAAAACGACGAAACACCTCTATGGTTAAGATCATGGTGGTAAATAAAAAAGACTCACTGAAAATCCAGCTTTTCTACTTTCAGTTCCAGCCTGTGTTTATCACGTTCCAAATCACTAATTTTGCGCTGCAAATATCTTTTTTGCGTGCAAGTGTGTCCACTTCAGCTGATAACGTGAGCTGAAAATAACGTTTTGTAACTGAACCAGAAAATGAATGTACAGGGTGGCGCAAGTATTGTTGGGTTTTGAAATGGCTGTTTTTAAACTTTCATTAACACATCAATCAGATCTCTTTTTTATCACATAGCGGAAGACGGGAGATTCTGTTTAATACCAAACTTTGTAACTAAATCATGAAAATTCGCAATTTTATTTTATTTTACCGCCAACTGCAATACAACGGGTTTAGTCGAAGATGATATGTTGCGATACAATTATTGATCATTTCTTGAGGCGATTCTTAGCTTCTTCTAGTGAAGTCATAAATTTTTCCTACCATATTTCTTCGACAATGCGAAAATTTCGCCTTTTTAGGAAAATATCGCTCACAGTTTGTAGGTCGACAGTTCTATGTGACAGTATTAAATAGAACACGGAGCATTTACACGAATAACTGCCAATTTACCTTGTTATCCGACATCTCACTCAATCGACTGAACATCATCACCATTTGGTAGATCGCAAACAGACTTATTGCACCTAACACCTTTGTAATTACATGATCTACCATATTCTACAGCCGACAGCGACATTTACAAAACCTTTTAAGCTAATTTACATAGATTCATTGGCAAATAGTAAATTTGCGAAATATAATTCGTATTTTTAGCAAAATAATTAAAGTTTGAATTGTTTGCAAAACAACAGTTTACTGTGGTTTTGGATGCAAGTCGTTGCGAAACCATTTAATTCCCTGAATTTCTGAAAAGTCAATAAAAGTTGTGTAGGTTGGCGTTTTTCCAACAGCACTGTGCTTCTTTATTTGAGCTAATATCGAATGAAAATTCTGTTTATTTTCCAAAAAAATTCAACTTGAAAATTTTCAGGTCAAACTATTAGAAATGGAGCTTTTGTCCAACGGTTGAATTTATTGCTTCCTCCTCCATAAAATTCTGTGTGTCTATTGTGTAGCAGCAGTTGGTAGTGTGTGATTATGTATCAACAACAACGCAAACCTGTACATCAGGTAGTTCCACCAGTTGTGGCATCTCAGAATGAAACTCAAGCCAAGGAAAAGTGAGTACTTTTTTGGTGTCGAATTTTTTTCAACTGCAAAGATTTTTTTTATCAATTTGAAAATTTTCGCAGACTTATTTTCGCTTCACACCGGAAAAATATTTGTTAGAAAAACTATGTGCAGTGAATCTTTAAAAAGGCATGCTTGTGCGTTTTGAAAAGTTAAGGCAGGTATTTTTTACCCCCAATTTTTTAAAATAGTTTCGTCTTTCATTCGGGTGGTATTTAATTTTCCCCCTAACTACTGAAAAATGCCCACTAATTTTCTGAAAAATATCCCCTATTTTTTTTCGCTGTCTTATACGTTTTATCAGTCCTAATGGTAATTTTGGTTACTGAATACGATTTTTGTGTCAGTTTTACTGGCTTGAGAAAGCCATGAGAGGGCTATGACACCTGCGTCAGTCGATTTGGCATTTTTCAGAAAATTAGGGGCATTGTTCAGAAATTAGGGGCATTTTTCAGGAATCAAGGGGCAATTCAAATCAGGGGGCATTTTTACATAATTAGGGCGCATTTTTCAGCAATTAGGGGGCTGAATTAAATATTACCTCTTTCATTCAGCGTCAAATCTAATACAGATAATCTTATACTTCTTTTAAAAACTAGACAGAAAACTTTAAAAATCTAGATTAGAACGCATGTAAAAATTTGTTCGAGAAAGAAATAAACTGGTAATTCTCCCTTTTTTCTCCGTGTCGCGCACGGGCATGCCTTTAAAGGGGCATGCCGACGCCAATGAGTCAAACTTCAAATGTTTGAATTCCCAGGCACCAGTTTTTTTTTATGGAAACAGAATTAATTTGAATTTTGATAATCATTTCTACCGTTTTTGGACGTTTTTATTGGTAAAATTCAAGTTAATTTTGTCTTAAAAAAAACTGGTGCCGGGAGCTCAAACATTTGAAGTTGTACTTATTGGCGCCGGCACGCCCCTTTAAAGGGGCATGCCCACGCTAATAAGAGGTGGTGCCCGGGAATCCAAAAAAATCTTAATCATTGAACCTCTGTACCGATTTTTCAACTTGGTTTCTAACAAAACCGTAAATAAAATTTAATTCTAGGCCTTGTTTTGTTAGAAACCAAGCTGAAAAATCCGTGCAGAAGTTCAATGATTAGGAAAAAATATATAATTCCCGGACAGCTATAACTTATTTGGTTTGCTAAAAACCTGAAATATGCCACGAAAATTATTATTTCTGCCACGAAAAACCTGAAATGTGCCACGAAAAACCCGTTAAAAAGACTGAAAAATGCCATGAGAAAACTGAAATGTTTTGTCTACGGCGAATTTTGCGACGGAGAATTTTGTCTACGGCGAAAACGGTGACGGCAAATCAGCCCCGTCCCAATTTATTCACCCATTTTGCACAATTATCTAAATCTCTTCAAATTTACTAAACTTTTGTAGGTAGTGTTGACGGTTAATTGATAATTTATAAAAGCCAGAAATATTTCTTAAACAATCTTGTTCTTTGTCAGACGCAGTAAGATGCCTTTTTAAGTAAATTTGACAAGAAAAGTTACTGATAAAATATATGTTCAACTTTTGATGCATTTTTACACTTTCAGACTAGCTGGCTATGTGTACGAATACCTGCTTCATGCTGGAGCTAGCAAGTCTGCGGAGATGTTCAAAAGTGAAATGTTGCCCCAGCACAACGTTTCGCAGATCAATTTGGGGGTTAGTTATTCTTTAAAAAATTTATATAGATCGAAGAAGATTCATTCTTTTTGCAGGATTCACCCGGCTTTCTGCAAGTACTTTTTGATTTTCGCCAATATAAATTTTCACAACTTTCAACAATTATATTTTCAGGATTGGTGGTGGTAAGCATTTTATAACAGTATTTCGTAAATAGCCGTCACTATAGTTAGCTGATTGGTTGTTGGTAAACTGTGGGTTGTTTTTAGTGTATTTTGGGACCTGTATTCCGCAGCACCTGAACGTCGAGAAAAGTTTGAGCCATCACAAGAAGCTAAAGCTTTCCACGAATATGTAAGTTTTATTGATATTCTCTTGTTTGAGGATTGCAAATTAGATATATTTGAGGGCTTTATCCCCACATCCGCATACCCTCCCGGACCACCCATGATGAATGGGATGCATGGTGGACCTCCACAGGTGAATATGTTTAAACACTTACCAAATAATTCTGTTTATACTTTCGACCTTTATAATAAATGATAGCTCGTCCGAAACCAGAATCGTAGGGTTACTTTTTAAGGCAAGTACTTTGAAAAGAACTTCAGAAGATTCGAGAGAAACAGACAAAATTCGATCAGAAAAAGGGAATTTGCGAAAAAAAAGTATTGTACCTCTTTATAATTGAACCCTTCCAAGTAAATAGTTAGCCTGTAAAATCTGGTCACTTTGAAAAATTCGTCAAGTTAGCTCTTAGCTCAGCTGATTTCCTGATTCCGTTATCGATCATTTTTTGAAAATTATGGCTTTGCACCATATCATGGTCCTGAAAATTCCAAATATGGCTTCTTTTAACCGTTAAATGTGCACTGTCCCATATACGGGACAAATTTCAAAATGTCATTTTTCCTTGACAGATGATTCAACTCTTAGAATTTTTCCCCAAGTTGTAGAAAAGGATAAAATTTGATAGTTACACATATAAACTAACATATTATGTAAAATTCTCAAAATGATATCGGGTCCAAAAAGGCCAGAATTTACGTTTCCGGAAAAATATTTTTTCTCGATGTTCTGAAGACTAAATCATAATGTTTTTCCAAAAACGAAATTGTTCAGTCCTGTACTATTTATTTTAGAAACCGGACATCAATATCTTTGGTGGTCGCTGAGAAAATCATGTTTGAAGTTTTTCCGATACATGGGACAGTACGCCAGGAGGTGTTTTAGGTATTTGTATAGAAAAAATAGAATTTTGGTAAAGGACGAGTAAAATCAGAATTCTTGTGACTTAAAAAAATTGTCTTGGTCTCCGAAGCTGATTTAGGCTTAGACAAGGGTAGGCCAGCGTATGTTAGGACGAACTGAAAGTCGAGGAACAGACTCGAACACTTAAAACAGACTCGAACACGCTTTATAAAGCTTGAAGAACACACAAATCACTCGAAAGCGACTCTGGATGTATAAAAACAATACGCATACCAGAATTTCTGTACGCGGTAGACCAGAGTTAACAAAACTATGTCCAAATACCACAGGAGGATCAAGCACTTTTTCGAACTTTTTCGCAAAAAAACGACAGGGGGAACCAAGGCATATTTTTGGGGGGAACCCTCGAACACATATAGAGCCAAATTGTCTATCATAAAATAACGGAAAAACGTATCGTTAAATGATTCGAATTCGGAAAATGCAGAAGAATAGGCGGTTCAAACGCACCTAGGCTTCAGAAATGTCTTTAGGAAAAACATGAAAGTCAAAAAAAGCCTTCCAGTTTCTTACCTTTTTAGGTTGTATTTACATACTGTCTCAAAATTTTTCCTGCTGAAATTTGTTTTTTTTTGTGGATTATCGAATGCTTGGTGTGAGAATAGCCCCTCTTTTGTGGAATGCACACCCCTGTTATTCTGACCCTGCTGCCAATATCTGTCTGCCTCCCCCTATATATGACCTGCAAACATAGCTGGGTGCGTGTCTAAATCTAGTCTGCCTGTCTAGCCTCATTTTATGAGAGAGGTAGACACCAAACGTGCTTACACCCTTTTTATTAGGGCTGTCCATCCCTCCTCCCACCCTTCTTACATAGCAGCAAGACAACAAATAATAATGAGAAGAGGAAGAAGAGCAGCAGCAGCAACAACCATTGTAAATAGTTGGTTGATGCGCAGCAGAGAAGAAGCAGCACACTGCTTGACGACAGGCAGGGGGGGGGGGCAAGGCAGTTGGGCTGGCGTCACAAGGGATCTTCAGATTTTAATTCTCTTTTTTTTTCTAGTGTAGGTTTGAGAAAATGAAAAGAAATAAAAAAATAAATGAAACAGTAAATTATGAACATACACAATGAGCAGTATTCAATGAATTAGAGTAATTATACAGAACATGAGTGAAATACGGATTGCGCGATTACGGGTCATACTTCGGGGGCGCAGGGGACGTGGTTGTTTGGGGTTGAGATGCGCACACCCACATACCTTAGACACAAACCACTCGATAGTGACTCTGGCTGCATAAAAAAGTACGCATACCAGAATTTCTTTACGCGGTAGGCCAGAGTTAAAAAAACTATGTTCAAATTCCATCTTTTAGAGTATCCAGGTACCCTTTTAGGTTAAATTTCCTTGGGGACCAAGGCGAAAAGTCAAATTTTGGTGAATTTTTTTTAAATGGCTTTCCGCTCCCTAAAAACACGTTTTCTATCGTTTCCGCTGCCTAAAATTGCCTCAGAGTGGTTAAACCGCTTTTTTGGCACATCGATATAGTGTTCGAAATCAAATAGAAACTTCGTTAAAAATTTCGGGCTGCCAGGTTTTGGCAGCCAAAATTTTATCTCAAAAATTTTCGATGATTTTCAGCGGCAACTTGCGTAGTCATTTTAACAAAATAGTTTCGAACACCTCAAGTCATTTGATATATTTTCCAGCGGTTTTAAGCACAAAGTATCAGAATCCTCTTTCCTATTATTTAGGGTTTCGCTTTTGTTTCGCTTTCAGTTAAGTTAATTAATTATAGTTAATTAATTAAAATTAAAACTTCTTCGTATTCAGCACCTGGAAATATAATTTTGAATAAAAAACCAACTCATTTTTATATAATTTTTTAAGTTTGGTAATGGAGCTCCGGGAGGTATGGTCATGCCACAAGGTGGAATACCAGAAGGCATGCCGGGCTACTTTGGTCAGCGAGGTGCCCAACCAGGTCCATCAGTGCAGTCTAACCAGGCATCACCTATTCCAGGTAACAATTGAATTTTGTTATCACGAATATAGCTTAAAATATCAGAATGTAAAAAATTTAGGAGGACACAGATATGCACATCCAGGAAATAGAAGTGGCGCACCAACACCTCTTACCGGCATGCCACCCATTTTCCCGGTGGAGTGCAGCCTCCACCCCATATATTCACAGAACAAATGCAACGAATGCAAGCAGCTCAAGCGGCAGCTCAACAACAAAGACTACCGCCTGGGGGTGGGAGACCGGGGGAATACCTTCGGTAAGTGCACTCTCTACAACATTTTTTATAAACATTCTAACTATTATTTTTACAGTCAAGTCAAAAAAACATAGGTTCAAATCGAATTGTTTGCGAAATTGAAGGCCCAAATTGGACAACCTCACCTTATTTTGGTTAAAAAGGGACAAAATTTGGTACTTATGTACTTCGGGAAGCCCCTAGGTGAGGTCTTAGGCTTAGACTTAGGCAGGGCTGCCATCTCAAAATTTAAATAAAAGGGACATTTGGTCAAAAAACAGGAATTCGAAGGAAAAAGTCCATATTATCTAGTGCTTATTGCCATTTTGAAACGAAAAAAATAGATTTTGACTGAAACTTCAAAAATAAAAAAGATTTGGGGTCGAAAAAAAGGACAATTTTTTTAAAAGGACATATGGCAGCGCTGGACTTAGGCAAGGGTGGGCCAGCTTATGTTAGGACGGGTTCAAACATGTTTTTCTTACGTCTTTGTAGTTAAGGAAAGACGTTTGAGTTCGTCCTAAGATACGCTGGCCTACCTTTGCGTAAGCCTAATCCTAAGATCTTACCTAGGGGCCCCGAAGTAAAAAAGTGCCCAAAATTTCAGAAAAAGGGACAAGAAAAAATTAAAAAGGGCAAGAATTGAGACTTTAGAAGCAACGATTTAGTTACACCCGAAACATATACCTTTTTTACTTTGGCTAATAATTTTATTCGACGCGGTAGTCAAGTTTAAAGACAAATACGGATCTAGAACAATAATTGAAAACATAGAGCCAGAACTGGATCGGAATCGATTACAGCTGGAGCGGATTTTTTTAAGTTTGACTAATATTAGTTACAGTCAACCCTCGTTAAACGTCAGCTCAGGGCCTGCTCCTGCGGGTAAAGTTAAACTGAGGGCTGAGCGGGAGGACCATAGACTGCAAAACCGATATCTTTCGAGTTTGTCCTCTACTGGGTTCCACTATTTTTTGCCCAAACATTTCATTTATAAACAATTTGGGGACGCAATCGACTAGCCAACGCCATAACTCGCCAATGAAAAATGCGATTAAACAGCCCTTCTTGGAACCTTTCCTTGGCGAGTTTTCAGTTAGCGAGTTTTGCCATTCGCGTGTTTTTTGTTGGCAAGTTTTGCAGTTGGCAACTTCTGCCGTTGGCGAGTTTTGACGTTGGCGAGTCTTTTGCGTTGGTGAGTTTTTCGTTGGTTTTTGGTTGCGTAACAGAATTTGACTGTAAATAAAGTCAACGCTCACTATAGTGTGAGCTCTCGGTACAGCCTCGACTTGTTAGGTGATCAAATGGGAAACCTCCCAAGGCAAACCCCCCCCCATTGAGGGATAGGGCCTGACTATCGATGTAGCGCGCTTGCTTCAGGTCCTTGCCTCAGCCACAACACTAAATCGGGAGTTGACTGCAAATAGAAATCAATTCTACTCAATTCTTCTACACAAAAAATTATCCATTTCAGAACTACGCGCCCATTCGCCACCCTATCAGACCATACGGACCAGGAGCAGTCCATTCCTGGATTCTCCTTCTGGTACACCTCCCTTCCAGCAACAACAGAATGCAATGATGATGCAAAATGGTGGAGGCATGTGTTCTACCAATCCACTCATGTCCAGTCCCGGGCCTGGACCTCCCGGCTCTGTTCCTCAAATGGGAGGACCCAGCAATCCTGATGGAGCACATGACCCCAGATTCATGATCCAAATGCCTGGTGCATCTAATGTAAGTGGTTTCAGCTTGAAATGAAACACTTTGTTACACACTCTCCTGGCTGAATAATTTGCGATCATAATTTTGAAAAATGAATTGTTTAAACTTTTTGGAATTTGCTCGGGTAAATCGACCTCAAAAGATTCGAATCCGCAAATCGTTTCTTCAAATTGGGATTGAAAATAAGTTAGCGATAAATTAGTGAAGGAATGTAGCTAGGAAAAAATCACAGTTTACACTCGATATAACACCACACCCTCAAGTTCGCTCCCACCTAGACTACTACACTTTTTTTGCCCCAAATTTTGACGTCTTTTGCAGAAAACGATTCGTCAATCTAATTCAGAAAATCACAGGGCTTTAAATTTCACCGTTCGTTTTTGGAAAAAGTTGAAAGTTTTTCAGAAACGACCTGTAAAATTGAATTATATAAAATTGACGAATCACGTACGGCAAAAGAGGTTAGAAATTGGGAAAAAAATGTGGGACCCTAGTTGGGAACAAACTTGAGGGGTGGTGTTACATCAAGAGCAGTGCTGTAAATTTTGAGATTTCGGCACCGACACCAGCACCGACTTTCTTCTTCAACGCGCACCGGCACCGAATGTTTCTCCAACCCACACCGGCACCAGCACCGGCACCGACTTTTTCCCTGACCCGCACCGGAACCCGCATCGGCTTAGTGCCGTCGGTGCCGGTGCGGCACCTGGTGCCGTTACAGGACTGATTAAGAGTAGACTTTATAGCCCTTGGACAACAATGTCAAAAGCTAAAACGCGGTTTTATTTCAGTTTGGAATGGGTCATCATGAAGTATCGGTAGGCACCCCCACATCCAATCCCTCCAGCTCCCAAGGCAATGGCCTGTCCATGCAGCAAGCCCCACCTGATAACAACTCCTCCGCTCCAGGTGGTCAGCTACAAAGCCTGTTGAATGGGGGTGATGGTGGAGGCATGGAGATGAAGCAGTCCCCAGCCTCGCACCCAGCAAACAATGGAGGCACTCCGTCCCATAACCCAGGCAGCATACAGGCTGGAGGTGGTCCATCTTCAGTGGCTGGGCATGGACCTGGCTCAGTGCACTCTCAAAGCGGCGGAGGGGGAGCGCCTAATTCTGTGAGCATGGCCGCCCCCAACTCCCACCAAACACCCACTTCAGAGCCTACCAACATGGATTTCCAGGGCATCAACCCCTCTGGCGACGTAAGTCACATTTGAAACGATTTCCACACACAAATATTTAGATTCTATTAATTTGTAGGGACTTTTCAAAAGAATAAGAATGACTATTTTCGATTGAACTAAAGGAAACAACTTTTTGGAAAACAAACGAGTTTTTTTGGTAACAACAGGCTTGCCTTTTGCTTTATCAGTATCATTTATAAATAAAAGTAACAACTTTTGTTGACAAAACTAAATTTTATTGGTGCTTTCATTTCTGGTATCAATAGCGGTATAAAATTTGAAGAACTAAAGAAAAATATACCAGAGCTCCTTTATACGGTAGGCCCTTCGTGTGAAATTATACTAATTTCAAGTGTCTTTTATTTTGCTGTAAAATGCTTTTGAAACCTGGTTGGGAAATATCCGTCCTGAATTTTAGGGCTTCTACATGTCACAAAAATGTAGCGTCAAGGTTGAAGAAGAATTATAAATGACACAAAGCTGCAAAAATCGGAGAAATCCAATTTAAATGACCGCTGACGTTGACCGGAATGGCAATTTAGCCCTGCGATTCTAGTTTATTATAATTTACAAGTAGCCGAGTTGCATTGTTCGACAACTTTGATCTGCTATAATTGAAATTTTGAATTCAAATGAAAGTAAGCTGTCCTCCACAAATGAAAAAAAAACTCGAAATTGCCATTGCGGTTAACGGCAAACCTTTTAAAAAAAATAATTAACTTTTAATTCAAAATTCACAATGTTATCCAACTTAGAATTTCTTTCATTGTCCTTACTTAATTATTTACATGCTTTTCAAATTTAGGACTCGGCTTCGGAAATATCCAAAATCAAAGCCTCTTTGATTAACGATTTTGACCAACGCCCCTACTAGTGAGCCCTGAACATCTCCACAACAAATGCCCATAACTCAATGCTCTTTGGCTCCAACACATTCTTGTTGGACCAGTGTCTGGAATTCCTGCAAACGCTTGAGCATCAAAACATCATCACTACTGTTCTAAAAGCTTGTTTCGTCCATGCCAGCACGAGTAGCCCCTAACAGAGTTAATAAATTGCCCACTCTACTTGGCTAACATATTTTTAAATCTTAAAGGGTGTGACATATTTACGATTGGCGAGATTAAGGTAACAGTGTTGACCCACACCTGATTAACGTATTAAAAGACCATGCTCACGGTGGTCTGGTGACTCCTCGCCAATTAAAATTTTTTTCCTAATCGTTGGATTTACGCACGAATTTTTTAATCGAGTGTCTAACAAAACTAAATCCTAGGCCTTGTTTTGTTTAAAAATCCAAACAGAAGATCAAGGATTAGAAAAAATCTCTGATGCCGTACCCTGTTGTTTTTGCGAAAAACAGCTTGTGCCATTCACAAAAAAAACAACAGGGGGGACCAAGGCATATTTTGGACAAGGATTCTTTACTAGTGCCAAATTTTGAATTGGAGGGGTACCACCAGACCAACTTGAGCATGGTTCTTTAAGTATTTTGCAGCTTCTAATAATAATTAATATATACAGTTAAATTTCGGTATAGTGGCTCCTTACGGTCGTTCCTAGGGAGGATGCCTTATATCGAGGTTTCACACCAAAAAATTGATCCACTAAAATTGCTCTTTGCTATTTTCTGATATCCAAGGTACACCAAGATTTCAAACAGCCTTAACTTTTTCTTGGCACGATTTTGATAAACCGATTTTTGCAGTCGTCTTAGAAAACACACACATTCTGGTGCATAGCTTCGAAAACACGATTTTTTTGGTTGAAATTTTCTCGGCTTTGATGTTGACTATCCAAACGCCATGTAAAATCAAAGACAAGTGAAAGACCAAGGTAAAACCGTACTTTGGCATAAAAACTTACGGACGTTTCAAATCTGACGAATTTTTTGGCTCACCGTGTATCAAAAATATAATTTGCAAAATATATCAACAAAATGGCCGGATCAATCAGGGGGTGGTTGGTGAAATATCTGGTCATCTGAATAGGCGTAAATGTGTCACACCATGCTATGTATTTTCGCCGTATTTTATAGCTATTTAGGAAGTCTGTCTCTCTTTTTCAGTGCTAAATTATGATTTATTCTCTAAACCTTCATAAAAAAGCGGGAAATGACCTGCTGAATATTTTATTGTCGTTTTTTTTTCACCAGTTTTGTTTGTCCTTTATATAGCAGTAGCTACAGATAATAATGGATGTTGTGTGTATTGTAGACTCTATTTAATTTGACCGATTGTGATTTCTCCACTTACATTTTTGTTTATTATTGTATTACCGTCATTTATCATTGTCTGTTTTTTTTTGTTGTTTTGTGTGTATTTTTCGCAGCTGCATTGACACTAAACTTGTGAAATGTAAAGGCCTCCAGAGCCTCTGAGCAACTAAGAAATCCCCCGAAGTGGGTTTAATATTTATGTGTGTGTCCCATTCTCACTCTAAATTGTTCTCCTCCCATTTGCATTGATTCTTTAACAAATATGTGGTCATAATCCAGTTTGTTTTTATTAAAGTTTTGAATATAGTTTATGAGCATCACATTTACAACAAAATAGTTACAGAATTGTTTTCAAATTACCGTATTTCCTCTAATAAGCCCACCCTCTAATAACCCCACCCCTTAACTTTGATAGTCTATATCTCGGGGCAGGGTGAATATTATGCCGAGCTGTTTATTGCGTTTTCTTAGTTTCTGCAACTCTGCCGATTCCACTTTTTAGACTTTGGTTGAACCCACAAAAAGCTTAAAATAACTCTAATAAACCCGTAACCCCTAGAGGGTGATTGAAAAATGAACCACCGGTGGGCTAATTAGAGTAAATACGGTATTTTGAGTTTACCTGTAAGGCGTGTAAATCACGATTAGTTCTGCCTTATTCATTTTTTAACTGTAAGGTTCGACTCTAACTTGCTAACTTTATCATTATTCAAAAAAAAATTTTTAGCTTGAATAATACCCAAAAAATATATAGTAAATAGAGTTTGGATAAAACACCCAACAACAATTTTCAGTTTAGAGTCGGAAAAATATTTTTTTTAGTATTTTAGACTGTATGAAGTTTCAAAATGTCCGATCTTATCGAAATGTCTCTGATGCCGTACTGATGGATGAGTGTTTAAAGCTTCGATCAACCACTTACCTTGTTAAGCCAATGTTGCAATTGTTTTAAATTATTGGGTTGATGCCAGGGCTGGGCACGGGCCTTGATTTTGCCGGCCCGGCCCGGACCTCATTTTTAAAAGCCCGGCCCGGTCCGGAAAAGCCCGGAAAAATTTTCTCATTCGAAATTTTCAAAAAAACTTTTTAAAAAATTCAAATTTTTGACCAATATTTAAAATTTCAAGCTTTTTTAAAGATCTTTTCGCCTTAAAAAATTATTTTGGCGCCTTCCTTACATTGTTTTACAAAAGTACTTTTCCTTTACTTTTTTATTACTTTTCTTTTGGCCGTCTAGGTTTTCTTCTGGCTTTTCTACCCATTGAAATAATTTGTGCGCTACTTATTATCAAATAATTTAGTGCTTTTAGCTTCGTTTAAATGTAATTAATTAACTTTTTTATTCGTTAGAAGTTTTTAATCTAAGAGCTGTAGTGGTGTGAAACGCTGCAATGATAACCTTGCTAGATAGCCAAGAGCCTGAGGATCATTTTGACGCCAAAGTTGTATCTAAAGGGAATAAAAAAGGAGATAAACAAGGTTTTGCACCCACTGGGATTTCGAACCTGGGAGTTCGAAATATTCAATTGTAATAAATATATGATAAATGGGCGCTTGAATGCAAAAAATTGTTAAACGGTGAAAAAATTCCTTTGAAATAGTGGAATTTTTAGTTATCTATAAGTTAACCCGGGCTTAACCGGGCCGGCCCGGGCCGGAGCTTTTAAGGCCCGTCCCGCCGCAAGCTTCGGCCCGGCCCGGGCCGGCCCGTGCCCAGCCCTGGTTGATGCATAATTATTTTCTAAGACACATTTCAGATAGATCATGAAAAGCCTTTTCTTTGAGCTTTGAAACAAGCTATCATTTATTCATGAATAATCAAAACAAAGAGTATAATCGCTTAAAAGAAATGAGGCAAAAATAGGCAGTTTAGGGGGGGGGGGGGTAAATTCATCTATTTAAATGGTCAAAAGTTTTATTCAGAATTCAGCAACTAAATAACCTCTTAGTGTTATCTTGTAGCGCAGTTTAAGATCTACAAAACACACATTACATAATGATTTTTTAAAATCTGAGTGTTGAGATATGGCTTTTTGGAAAAAAAAATCTTGAAAAATGACCAAAATTCAAGTTTTTCCAAATATTTTTCAGATTTTGGCCATTTTTCCAAGAAATTTGTTTTTGCCAAAAAGAATATAACACTTAAGTTTTCAAAAATCGCTTTTCAACATGGGTTTTATAGCTATTGAGCTGTGCTACAACATGCTACAAGTGCAATACAACTTGTATTATACAAGTGCTAGACTCTGAATTAAACTTTTGACCAGTTAGAGCAATGTATTTATCCCCCTGGTTATTTGGACTGGTATTTAGACTGGTTATTTGTGCAGATCATTTTTTAATCAATTATACCCTTTATTTCTATCATTTCATGAACAGATGATGGCATATTAAGAAGCTCGAAAAAAGGCTTTCAAAAGGCATATTACATGTACAGAAGTTAACATAAAAAGTTATCTAAAATTTCTATTAGAAAAACGTCACATAATTATGCATCAATCCAAAAATTTAAAGTATATTAACTTTTTTTTAAGTCGGAAAAAAGTTCAAAAGTTTCAAACTGCTAAAAAAATAACTGGTTACCACTAATTCATATTTCAGTTTTGAATTTTCATTTTTCGGCAGTTTTCTGCATTTTATATGTTTAGGCAAAGCCTTGGCGGAGAGAGGCCAGCGCACGTTAGGATAGGCTTCATCGTGAGTTAAAAAGACAAAAAATATATAATAAAAAGGCGCGAATTCGAATAACGGGACAAGAATTGTCCACCAAATAATTGTGTTAAAAGTTTAAAAAAAACTACGTTTTTTTATTAATAAAATAGAGACTAAAGCTAAAATAATTTTACCTTGCACATAGTTATTTGAAAACTATACTCAACTTGAGTAACTCAAGTAAAAAACTTCATAATATTAGGCTTTTTTATAAAACTTATAAAAAACCATTTTGCATTAGGAATCGATTTTTATTGTGATCCTCTGTCTCCTTTATGAAAATTTTAGATAAAAGCGAGGAGAGAAAGACATCTTTAAAAATTCAAGTTCATATTGGCGCTTTTCAAACTACAAAGAAGTTGTGAGTGTCATTTCTAATGCGTTTAGGATACGCAGTTATTCGCGTATCTACTGTTATTTGTCTGCTTATAATTTTATTGTAACAAGTTTAACTGAAAATTAGTTTTTACATTTCGCAATAATTAATTTTTTCACATTTGCATATGCGGGTTTCGCTATTTGTTACCCATAGTTAAAATACTTTAAAAAACTTGGTTTTTAGTTATCAAGCAGGAAAGAGCAATGTCGGATACCGAGCATGATGTTGACTTTTCAAAAGGAGATTCTGGTGCTGGCTCGACTTATCCGAAACAGTGCTCTGGTTTGTTAGACTATTTTTTTCTGTAAGAAGTGAGTTTGATCAACTATTTTAAAGCTATTCGCAAGAACGAGTTCGTTATGATCAAGGGACGTCCATGCAAGGTTAGTAAATATTACTGCATAATCACAAGTGAATTTATTAAAATTTACTTTATTCAGGTGGTTGAGATGTCGACATCCAAGACTGGCAAGCACGGTCACGCCAAAGTTCACATGGTTGCTTTGGACATTTTTACCAACAAGAAGCTCGAAGATATTTGCCCTTCAACTCACAACATGGACATTCCTGTTGTAAAGCGCAAAGAATACCAGGTTAGCATCCAAATATAAAATCCAAAACATGAATCAGTGCTTGACAATGATGTTTTATGGGTAATTTGCGTCCGACAAATAATGATGCACAATTTTATTTTTCTGAGTCAAATACATTACAACATCAAACCTTTCTTTTTAAAACACATTTTTCATGGCTTCATTTAAGTTGCTCTCTATCAACGACGATGGATATCTTAGCTTGATGGACCTTGAAACCTGTGAAACCAAGGTAATTCACATAGATTTCCCGGCTTTTATTCATCACTAGTATGTAGGATGACTTGCGTGTCCCTGAAAATGACATTGGTACTCAAATCAAGCAGGCCTTCGAGAAAGATGAAAATGCTCTTCTTATCTCCGTCGTGGCTGCTTGTGCGAGGAAATGGTTATGGGCTGGAAGAACATGCCAAACAAGGACTAAACACGGCCAACAGATACACACACACTCAGACTACAAAATCCATCTTTGTTTTGAGAATTCGCTTCTCTTTCGTTAAATTGTTTTGAATAAATTATATTTCCTGGATATTTCTTCTCAATTTTTGCCTTGATTGTAGTAGTAATTTCAGTGGTGAGAAATTGGTGTGTTGATGAAAAAGCTAAGAGCGTGCTTTCATGGACAGTTTGCAGTTTTCTGTAACTTTAAGGCATGTTGTTTGTTGTGGGAGAATAAATTTCATTTGCTCCCTTTGCTGATTTGTCCAAGTCTTACTCAACACATAAATGGATAGGAGATTTATTTCAACGAGCTCAGCTAACACCGATACATGATTATAAGACTCAAGTGTGTAAAAATATTTTTTCGCTAAATGAAACATTTTGCTTTTTGAGTAAATAGTGACAACCGGGAAAATGACACTTTTGTGAATGTGAATTTGTGAAAAATGACAGCTGTAGTTTAAACAAATGTCATTTTCTAAATTTATGACTGCGTTACTATATATATCTAGACATTAGAATGTCTATCACTTGTTCAGAAGGAGACTATAAAAACTCAGCTACTTGAAAAGTCAGCGTGTCTTCAATAAAAAATCTTCAAAATCAAATTTTCTCGCATTCACAAATGCTCACAAAAATACAGTTGTTCACACCGGAAAAAATGACATTTGTCTGGTTGCCGTGAATTACAAACGTCTTGGCTGGAGTCAAGAGCATTTATTGGCTCAAATTTAATTGGCGCTTCTATCTAAAATACCGTATTTTCTCAAAAGAGGGCCCACATTAAAAGTGCAGGAAGATATTAAAATTCTCTTTTTAAATTCTTTTTAGCTTTTTAATTATTCTTATTTATCATCAAATCCAAAGAATATTTCTGTTCTTCTAAATTTTAGCAAATCCATGTTTGAAATTTCAAAAAAAGGCACTATTAGCGAATCTACATGCACTGTGTGCACCAACGAAGCCCCCGTAGGGGGCTTGGTTGCTACTTCCACATACCTAAGACACAAATCACTCGAAAATGACTTTGCATGCATAAAAAACGAAGGTTTGCTTATCAAAAAAAAGTTTAACGTCAATTTATAATGGCTGGTTCAGGAAGTCGGAGTTGAAGCAAAGGGTGTTAATGATGCCAAATACTCCAACTCCAACGCCGATTTCAACTCCAACTCGGACCTCCTGAACGAGCAATAACTGAGCTACATTAAACCTAAAATACAAAAATTTCACACGAACAAAAACTTTTTTTCGGAAGACTGATCGGTGTAGAAATGACATTAAATTCTGAACAAAGCGCTATATTTGTAACAAACGGCCTTTCTCGTGTTTAAAAATTAGAGAAAGCGAGCTTTGTGAAAAGTCAATAACTTCTGCGAAAAACTTTCGTAATAGGAATCCTATGTGATAGAGTTATCATAGGATATGATGATTTATTTGGCTGTAACTGAAGTTCGTCTTCAAAAGTATTGATTTTACCAGAAAATTTTATATAGCATTTTTCTTATGGTTTTTGATTCAGGCTTTCTAACAAGCTATTCATTATTTTCTTGATTTTCAAAGTTGTTGCTGCAAGCAATAAAACACGAACTTTTTCCATTAGCCCACCTACTGTTGGCAAACAAAAGTTACTGAAGACATCTTCCAGTAGAGTTGCAAAAACGAAATCCCAAAGCAGTTAGTGTTGACGAGGGAAAAATGTTTCACTGGCATGTGTTGGGCTCCACTTTCAGCTTGAATTTCCTGGTCTCTATTTGCAGTCGTCAGCGACGAGAAATTTGATTTGTGTGTAAAGGGATGGATAATTTGACAAAACATTATTCTCATCCAACCGCAAGGAGATCCTCCAAAGCAGAAATGAGCCAAGGGGAATGAGCCGAGTAGCTGCAATAAAGAAAAGAGAGCTATGTCGTTAGCCACTTCTAAAAATTGAATATTCTATTTTTTGTGAAGTAGTAGTGCATATATATTTGCCTCTGCTTTTTTCAAGTATTTTTTAGGTTCAATCTTTGCTCAAATGATGTCGGCCAAAAAATGGAGGTCAGCCACTTGCAATACTTACAAACCAAACAAAAGCAACCAGAGGAAGAATACGGAATACCAATGTCGAAGCCGTCCGACAACCACATACACGGAGGCACATTTAATGCTACAGGCTGCAGTATGTTTATTTATATGGTGTTAGTGTTTTAAACATACACTTGTGGACAGGTGATACCGAACCACACCACTTTTTTGAATTTTGCGTTTTTTGCATGGAAAAGTAAAATCTATTCAAAAAAACCGAAAAAGCCATTTTGTAGTACTGTTCAAGGGCTAGAAAAGTTTTGGCTCTATATGCGTTCGTATCTCTGAAAAAAAGGTGCCTTGCACCCCCGTTGATGACCCCCTGTTGATTTTTTTCGAAAATTTTTTTTCCCAAAAGTCTCAGAAAGTGTTTATAAGCACTTTCAGATCATTTTCGCAAAAAAAGGTTTTTTGTGAAAAAATTTTCAAAAAATTTTTTGCCTTGGTCCCCAAGCTGATTTTTTTCGCATTTTTTTTTGTTTAAAAGCATGGGGTTTTAAACGGCTACCAGACAATTTCCAATATTTTTGGAAAATGTTGCACGACATTTTCCAATATTTTTTCGGTCGATTCGGTCGATTCGGCCGAATTTACCGAAAAGATATTGGAAAATGTCGGGCGACATTTTCCAAAAATATTGGAAATTGTCTGGTAGCCTTTTAAACATGGTTTTATTAGCTGGGGCTGACCGCATAAATAAACTCTGGTATGCATACATTTCTTATCCATCCAGAGTCACTTTCGAGTGATTTGCGTCTAAGGTGTGTGGTGTGCGCATCTCAACCCCAAGCAACCAAGCCTCCTGCGCACCCTTCGGGGGCGCAGGGGGCTTGGTTGGTTAGAGATGCGCGCAATCACTTACCTTAGACATAATTCCGAGCAAGACTCTTGACCAAAAAAGGCATATAGAGATCCTTTTTGCCCAGCTCCAGTGACCAAAACAATGTGGAATACCATTAAATACAGTCCCTTAATCTTATTCTAAAAACCCCAAAACATGGTCTCCTACCTTAGTATTCCACAACTTTATCAAAAATCTTCTCGAACGTGTATTCTACCCGTTTTGGTCACTGGAGCTGGGCAAAAAGGATCTCTATATGCCCTTTTTGATCAAGAGTCTTGCTCGGAATTATGTCTAAGATATGTGGTGTGCGCATATTAACCCCAAACAACCAAGCCCCCTGCGCCCCTTCGGGGGCGCCCACCAAATTTTGACTTTTTTCGTGAAAATGATCTGAAAGTGCTTATAAACACTTTCTGAGACTTTTTTAAATTTTTTTTTCGGAAATTTTTTTTCGAAAAAAATCAACAGGGGGTCCAGGGCATCTTTTTTTTCAGAGATGCGAACGCATATAGCGCCAAACTTTTTTCATTTGTCCACTTTTTATCTACAAATTCTGTCAATGTTTAGGTAGGTACAAAATTTTGGCCCGACAGTTGATACCGAACGACCACTTTTTTTATTAAAATAATAACAGAAATGTTTTTATTTTTACGGATTTTGTCCGTTTTTTAATTCCTGTTTGTAAGCCCTGCCTCTCAGCTACAATATGGTGTTTCAAAGATTTTTTTAGACTTGTCTGCAAAAAGTTATAACCATCAACATTAAAGTGCCGATTTCTAGTCAAAATCAAATTAAATGTAAGAAAAATGGTTGTTCGACCAATTAAGAGCTTTCTCGTGATTATAAAATTAAAATTCATGCCCTTATGCGCTTTCTGAAAGCTCTACGATTTCTCAACAAAATTACATTTCGATCGTTGTAGTAGGACCAAAAGCATTGAGATACAGATAGGTTGAAGTTAAAAACCCTAAAATCTGGCTCAATATAAGTCAAAACGATACTTTTTTTAACGTTTTAATGCTTTTTGGTCCTACCACAACGACCAAAATGTAATTTTGTAAAGAAATCATAGAGCTTTCAGAAAACGCATAAGGGCATGAATTTTCATTTTTAAAATTATGAGAAAAGCTCTTAATTATATGGTCAAACGACCATTTTTCTTACCTTTGTCTTATCTATCGTAGCTGAGAGGCAGGGCTTACAAACAGGAATTAAAAAAATTGACAAAACCGTAAAATAAAAACAGTGCTGTTATTTCCCAGTAAAAAGTGGTCGTTCGGTATCAATTGTTCGCAAGTGTACTTGTCAAAATGCACGAACCTTATTTCAGCTATTCGGGATTGTAGGAGGGTTGAAGGGTGCGAGATGAATCTGAGTAAAATTGTTGACCGAAAAGCATCTGCTATGGCACATCTTTTACAAAATATTAAAAAAGCAAATAAAAAAAAGTTTTCTGAATATGAATTTTCTACGAAAAAAAAATTCTACGCCTTTCAGAGCTAAAACTGAAACGATTTCTTTCATGTGAATTCTATGTGTTTGTGATCAAAGGACTCCCAGATTTTCTTAGAAAAGTCGATTACTAAAGACCTATCTCTTCAAATCTTTCCGAGTTTTCTCCTCACATTATCAACGAAAGTAAGTCGATAGCTAAATATTTTCTGCATGAACCCAGTGCTCACTAGGCGAGTCGAGGTCTAGGTCCAGCTCGTGTTTTCTCAACCTTTTTGGTGATCAGAGTAAAAATTTCTATACTTTTTGTCATAATTTATATACCAAACGAGAGCTCAGATTCTAAGCTAATTTCCACATCAAAAATTGTTTCATTATCGTGACAAAACCTGGACCTGGACCAGCCTCTAACTCTTGTGGGGTTACATACATTTTTGTTACATCAATGAAATAATTTCCGATGTAGAACATAGCTCAGAATCTAAGCTTTTGTCTGGTTTATAAAGGGTGACAAAAAATATAAAAAAAATCACCTTTGATGACCAAAAACGTTGAGAAAACACGAGCTCGACATCGACCTTGACTCGCCTATGTGATTGAGGATAACACTTCACACGCTGCCCGTGCGTAGTAAATGCCTGAATCGACTCAGAATTTCACGCTTAACACGATGGTGCGGGTGCATTTGAAATTTGACAGGGACTTATGAATTTAAAAACCAATTTCACATGCAAATCGACCACGCTGAACTGAATCCGGTGTTAACATTAACGATTTCATGATCTAAAAAGTTACACCAAGTTTGTCACCTAACTTATATAGTATTTTTGCATATTTTGCCTCGATTTTATAAAAAAAACTATTGCTAAATTTAAAGTCAAAATAACCGTGAGATTCTGTTTATTCTTTTTGTGTAAAAGGTTTAGCTGGATATTGTCACAAAACAAAGTTATAGCTCGTAGAAAGTCAGAGATAGACATAATGAAAATCTCTACTTTAACAAATAAGTGCTGATTTAAATTGATTTTATAAACAGAACAGACTTTCTTTAATATCAATAGAAAGCTGCACTCCTAGCGGTCATTTTGGTATATTATGAGTGCATGTGTAGTATGACAATTAGAACAGGTGGTATCCAGGTGGATTTTGACCATATCCAATTTTTTTGTCTTCCGGGCCCTTTTTTACCTACTTGACCCGTCATTGAGGCGGGAAGACCCACACCATCGTGCTTAGCGTGAAATTTAGGCACTTACTACGCTCGGAAAGCTGAGTGATAAAGGAGCCCCTTTCTTTTTGACTAGTATTTTAGAGTTAAAAATATTTTTGATTGACGATTTCCCGATTTTTCAGAGGTTGAAAATTAAACAGGCCGGTGCGTTTAATATGGAAAATATGGTGCATTATCTAAGGTTTTTTGCAAAAATCTATTTTCTATGCTTTTTATGCTATGCAAATCGCCTACGTCAATTTCATTTATGCATACATATCCTTCTTTTCTATTTGGAGCCCCTCAATATTTATGTTGTCTGTGCCATCCCGGCCATTTTCATTTGTATTATTAATATACCAATGTTATTATTATTATTTATTACTAAACATTCGCTTTATGTGGCTTAGAAAGAGGGGGGGGAGGCTGGACATATTGGAGCATGGAAGAGCCATAGATTGTCTTGCCACAAAGAGGTGACGAGATTTTAGAAAAGGGCAATTAGAAAAAAAAGAAGTTTTTTGTTATAAGAGTAGTTGTCTATTTGCATGTGCGGCAAAAAGGTTGCAGTCATCCCTCCTTTCTCCCAGGAAGTATTCCTTTAACCCACTTCCGAATAGCAAAAAATACAAACTTTTAGCGCATGTTCTTGAAAAATCTTTTCTTAGCTTGATATGAAATTTTTCCGGTTAATTTTTTATTTTCTAAGCTAATTTACATTTTTTTAAATTTCCAAGTACTCTTTTTATTTATTTATTTTTCGGCGCTACCGGAATATACCCTCCCAATAATTTAGGCTTGAGCCCGTAGGCTTAGGCTCAGGCCTATCCATTACTAACAAGACTTTTGTACAACTTTTTTTTCAAAAATGTTTTTTTGTGTACCCCTCAAAAATTATTGGGGAAATTAAATTCCAGCAGCTTTTTCGGGAGGGTATATTCCAGTAGCGTCAACTTATTATACTAACAGATAGATATAGGTTCTATATGTGTTTAGTTGGCCCCTTGTCTTGGTCCCCCTGTTGATTTTTTTGCAATACATTATACATTATGCTTCATCTACTTTTTAAATTTTATAATAGGTGTCATCAAAAATATACTTATTTTAAAATTTTTTGATTGGGTTCAGATGTGAAGTTTGTAGGACGTGGTGTTTTCTCAACTGTACAGTGTGTCAGAATCACATTGCTCTTTCTTTTCATATGTTATCTAATAGGATTTTATGCTGTCTGCAATATTTACGTTTAGATCATAGCTAATATCAAGTCAAGAGCCAGCAGTTCAATGTTAGGAGAGTGTTGAAACATGTATTTCTCAATCCTTTTATTGTACGTTCAGAAAACATGTTTAAGTAGGTCCGTAACGTACGCTAGTACTAGTCCTAATGTACGCTGTACTACCCGCGCTATCCAGACCCGGAAAAAGGCTTAAGACATTTTTTAGTCCAGGCTAACATACGCGGATCTACCCCTGAACCTAATTCTAAAAACACGGGCAGTTACAGCGATTTTCATAAGGAAAAATTTATCGAGGGTGGGGTGTATTTCTTACTACCGTCGAACATTTCAGTTTGATCCAGAGGGCTAATTTTATCAAATTTAGTTTATATGTTATAAAATCGCATATTACAGATGCGAGAACTAGCCCGTCCAATCACCCTTGTTGGAGAAGTGCCACTTATTAAAACACCAGACAGGCAGTCCAGATCTTTAAGTCCGGGTAAGTAAAGATTTTTGAAGTAACTTTGACGGCGGCATTCTTGCACTGTTTAACATATTCGTGGCTGTTTCTTCTATGAAATTACATCTTTTGTAGCGCCACATAGTCGGTCTAGTGCAAAAGCCAACATTAGTGAGGCTGCCTTTGTGCCATCCCTATATTCAGATGTAAGCATTCTATGATATTTTGTATGTATTCTATGATAAAATATGATATTCTAGGCGCATCTGACCGTGAGTTGATTTTGCTATACTTAGGGGTTGAACGACTTTTTTGTTCAAACTTGTTTTTAGTTTTAAATTTATTGATGCACCCTTACCGTATTTCTCCTAATAAGGCGCCCCCCTTCATTTTTTGACTAAGATGTGAAAGTTTAGTCTATTTTTTATTGACAATTTTCGGATTTGAGAGGTTTGAAAAATAAAGCGACATGGCGCCTTTTTAGAGTAAATACGGCAATTTCTATTCTCCAAAACTGTTTTTTAAAACAAAAAATCAGGTTCACAAAAACATCTACACGTACCTTTGAATTTTTCGCGAGACATTGTACAACGGTGACAAATTAAAAGTGGTATTGTATAACAAGAACGCAAAAAATTAAAAAAATTATCGAAAATGAATAAAAAAAACTTTTGTACGACAAGACATCGTAATAAAAAAATACTTAAAAATGCATACTATGTATATTTTTTGACTACTTTGAGAAGTACTGTAATTAGAGAGAATACAGTAACTAAAAACAGAAAACATATATGCGGTATTGAAATTTCAAATTCAGGAAATTGCGAAAAAAATTAACGATTTGTCTGTTTTTTATTCTAAAATTTTTAATTTTAAGCCTGGGCTGCCAATGAAAAATCTTAAAATAAAGTGCACTTTGCGAAATAAAGTACAATTGGTCACTTTTCGCTGTCTTTATTTAGTGTCTCTAGTGTCTTTATCCAGTGCCTATTGAGTTTAGTGATTTAATGATTTTGGCGTAAATCTCGAATTTTCTATAAATTTTGGAACCCAAATAAAATACAGTTTTCAGCGCTGTTTTAAAATTTTTTTTTGAAAATCGAAATTTCGGCGCATCTTTGATACACGTCTATTTGCAACCAAAACATTATTTATCCTCCCATTTTCCGGCTCATTTCCTTGATGTTTGTGCAAACTGCTACAGAACCCTCCTCTACACAAACATCACAGTAAAAACAGCTAATCTTCCAAAAAATTGTTGACTACGACACACTAACCGCTTAATCGGATTTGGATCCTGACTCCTGATTAGCCAGCAAAGCAAGCAAGGAAACAAATTGAAGTTTATAACTGCAAATCTTGCTTATTCCTCAGCATATTTGATGCTTTTTCATTTTTTCGCCAACAAATATTGCTTTTTCGCAAAATATTTTGGTGATTTTCTATTTTTGTTGCTATTTTATTTATTTATGCATAAGTAGCAGTTATGTTCCGAATCCGAGTACCACGCAAAACTAGTAAGACTTTTTAAATTAATAATTAGCACAAAATTGTTCCCCATCAATTCTGCTTCACACTTAATTTGCTTGCTTTTTTTATTAAGTGCCTGAAAGGGAAACATAAATAATCCATTGAGAAATTTAGTTTGACGCCGACTTTTTGGTGTTTCCACACGCCAAAGCTATTAGCTAACAATTCTTGCTTGGCTTCATTTTGAATTTGGTTGTGGAAGAAAAATAAACAAAAAATTGTTCATTAGACTCTAATTTTCGTTTGTGTGAAAATAGTTTGCGGTATGAGCAGCAGTTCTAGGTAATTTTATCCATGACTTCTGGATCCTATTAAAGGGGCCTACATCACATTACACTGAAAATTAATGCGGGGACCAGCAATTTTTCGAAAATCGTCCTTGTTTCCACTCGGTTCATGTCAAATCTGATATTTACGACTTTATAAGAAGCGAAAATATAAAAAAACTTAAACGATAATTGGAAAACACCGAAAATAAAAAAAAATTTATTTGAAACAACATTATTCGACTAATCATAAGTTCAAATCTTGCTGCTAATTTTTTATTGTAATTCACTATCCGAACACACAGAGCAGAAGTTATTAATGACTTAAATTTCCGTAAAAAATAGAAACCAACAAAGTCCCTTGGGTAAAAAAAAGACTAGCAACACCTTCTCCAGCCCAAAAATACAACAAACTAAATTAGAATTGACGTGTTCTTTTTGCCTTTTTGTTTGTAGTAAAGTTTTTCAGCAAAATAAAGCAAAGTCTTACTAATTTGTGGTAGTGGCTAGCTGCACAATGGATGCTTTCTTTTTAGTTATTTTTATAATTTCGGCGACACAAAAAACTAATCTCGTTTTAATACCTAGCAACCTGAACACACTTTTCAGGCGAGATATTAAGCTATCACTTTATTTTACTCTGTCATCATTCCCATAATTGCCTTTTAGTTTATTCTTTTTTTGGCTGACTTCTAAAGGCGAATTTTTTTCGGGTCAATCAACTATGATTCAAGAAATAGGGATAATTTAGCTGGCTAATCTTAATTAAGGTGGGTAAAATGACCGCTTAAATTTTGCAGGTGTAGCTGCCAAACTGGAGCGCAAAGACTCCATCTCAGGCCGTTATGGGACTATCATTCCTCTGCTGCCTGGACTCACCCCTTCTCAGGTGATCACCATAAGGAGATCCTGGAAAACACGTCAACACGAAAGGTAAGCTAGAATGTACAAAAAAATGTACTTTTCAGACATGTATGTGTTTTTAGGTCTGCAAGAAGTGATTCGACGTTGTTTTCAAAAGGTATGACTAAAAAAACCAAACTAACTGATTGGCTGGTTACGAAGTTGCTGAGCCAAATACTAATGAGCTAGTACTGCTAAGCTGTAAAACTCCAAAAATCCTTTCACAATCCATTTCGATTTTGAAAATTTTAAAATTTTTTCTAATAAATATTTTTTCTAAAAATACCAATAAAGTGAAATTTTGGATTTAATATTTCAAAAAAGTTTTTTTGTCAAAACAAATTTCTAATATTTGTAAGCAAGCTTCTTATCTGATTGTATTAAAATCAGTTTGTAATTTACAGCTGGAAAGAACGAATTCTTCAGTTTTGTCAGCTTTCATAGCCTACTCCTCCTGCCCTAGTGGCCAGTCTTTAAATGTAAATCAGCAAAGCAACTGCCCTATGAGTTCTTCTTCATCTTGCAATCCTCCGCCTTCATCTAACAATGTACGAGGACTTATGGTTTGTGGATTTTTTACAATTCTCTGTAGAAATTAGCAATGCAAATGTTTAGGATCACACTCGTTACTTTCTAGCCCTGCTGGACAGGATTATTGAGACTGATCAGGTCAGTGCTATAATTCAAATCCTAGCAAACTTATTATTAGCTAACTATTAACAAAGTTGACACGTAGCAATACTTCTTTGACTTTTAAGATTAAATATGTCGTCCAGGGACTTTCAGTCCTACTAACCGTATATTTATAATAAAGCACCTCTTCAAAAATTACAGAATGTGTCTAAAGCAAAAAAGGGTCGAGCATAAAAGTAAAAAAAAACTCTGGGTGTAAAATTGGAGAAGCCATTAAAAAATCCTAGAACAATCCATACTCAAGGTCATCATAGCTGGACGGCCGTCAGCGGCACTTCTTCGGTACCTTCTTACACTACTTCTTACTCCCAGATTATCATGCCACTCTCATCTTAAAAATAATCAAAAAAAGTCGGAGGTAACCGAAGGGATGCCGGCGGTCGCGCTCCAACTGTGTTCTCTATTGCATTGGTTAGGACACTAAGAATTCGAGGCAATGTAGGTATATTTCGTGACGTTAAGGATATGCCAAACCCATATACGAAACCCAGAAACCTGGCTCAGCCATAAGAAAACTTGACAGTAAGCTTATTTGTAGGAGGTTGATCTAGAGCTGAAGAGGGTGGGTGCAAAACACGTCATTTTGTACGAGCAGTTTGGTATGGGTGTGCCTGAACTGGAACGTCTCGGAGAAATATTCGCCGAAGCCTTTTTCAAACTCGATGGTATTAGGGCTTCCAAGGAGACAACGTGAGTTAAGATTTTAACGAAGCTCAAGCAATTAAGTCAGTTTGCAGAAAAGCCTGGCGCATCCTCATCTCCAAATTATTGACCACATCCGAGACGGTTAGAATTAGACGCTTGAGCTCATAAATGGTAAACCATCATAAATTTTCAGGGTTTGAAACAGAACTGCGGTACCAGAAACGCCGTACCTCTTCCAGCCACCTAATGGCGACTCAGCTGACAGCAGGTTCTGGAAGTTAGATACTACTTTATTATTTTGACCTTTATCAATTTTGGTAATGAACAGTGTTGATCAGTTGTGTTTTAGACGAAACTCCATGCCCTCCTCCCGAAAGACTTCCAAACTGCTCGAGATCGCTCAAATCACAAGGAAACTTTCGAATTTTTGATTGTGGAGTTTGAATATGGAGCATGTATCATAGTTGTTTGTGGTTATGTTTGCACTAATAAAAGCTTTGATTGCTCATACCTCTAATAAATTAATGTACTCATTAGATTTGCGATAACCATATTCTTTTTAATGGACCCTCTCTTTCCAATACAGCCTTTATCTCTACTTTGAAGGTCTGTATCGATGCGCACTTGAGATGCGCACACCCACATACCTTAGACGCAAATCACTCGAAAGTGACTCTAGATGCATGAAAAAAACATGCGTACCAGAGTTTCTTCACGCGGTAAAACTATGTTTAACATCTTTATTTTTGCCAGTGGGCACTGTCGAAGAAATTTCCATATCTTGTCCCTTTGCTCCCTATACAGCCCAGAATCCCTTTTAAAGAGGCATGACCACGCTATTACAGGTGGTGCTCGGAATTCAAAAAAATTTACTAATCATTGAACTTATGTAAAAATTTTAAACTTTTTTCTAACAAAACTATATCTAAAATTAAATACTAGGCCTTGTTTTGCTAGAAACCAAGTTGGAAAACCCTAGAGAAGTTCAATGATTAGAAAACAGACTTCTCATGTGTACTCTATTTAAAGATTTGTACTTTATTTGGCACCCTAAATCTTTAGAATTTTTGAGATTTCACGTCAAAATCTTTATTTTTGGTGCTCAAATCTCAACAAGCACTGGATAAAATGGCTTTTTGACGAAAAATGCCCAAATTGTACTTTATTTTGCCAAATGTACTTTATTTCAAAATTTTGAGATGAGAACCCTGTTAGAAAATGATTTTTAATTCCCCGGCACCGGTATAACGACGACTCGATACACATTGTGACTCGATACACCAACTCGATACAGTTGCGACTCGATACACCAACTCGATACAGTTGCGACTCGATACACCAACTCGATGTGCGACTCGATACGGCGCAACTCGATACAGACTCGATACAATCGATACAGTTGCGACTCGATACGCCAACTCGATACAGTTACGACTCGATACGCCAACTGATACAGTTACGACTCGATACGCCAACTCGATACAGTGCGACTCGATACTCGTCAGTGCGACTCGATACCAACTCGATACAGTTGCGACTCGATACGCCAACTCGATACAGTTACGACTCGATACGCCAACTCGATACGATACAGTCGATACACGACTCGATACACCAACTCGATACAGTTACGACTCGATACGCCAACTCGATACAGTTGGACTCGATACGCACTCGATACAGTTACGACTCGATACGCCAACTCGATACAGTTACGACTCGATACGCCAACTCGATACAGACGACTCGATACGCCAACTCGATACAGTTACGACTCGATACGCCAACTCGATACAGTTACGACTCGATACGCCAACTCGATACTACGACTCGATACGCCAACTCGATACAGTTACGATACGCCAACTCGATACCGACCACTCGATACAGTTCGACTCGATACGCCAACTCGATACAGTTACGACGATACGCAACTCGATACAGTTACGACTCGATACGCCACTCGATACAGTTAGACTCGATACGCCAACTCGATAAGACTCGATACGCCAACTCGATACAGTTACGACTCGATACGCCAACTCGATACACGTCGATACGACTCGATACGACCGAACTCGATACAGTTACGACTCGATACGCCAACTCGATACAGTTACGACTCGATACGCCAACTCGATACAGTTACGACTCGATACGCCAACTCGATACAGTTACGACTCGATACGCCAACTCGATAAGTTCGACTCGATACTACGTTGCGACTCGATACGCCAACTCGATACAGTTACGACTCGATACGCCAACTCGATACAGTTACGACTCGATACGCCAACTCGATACAGGGGTCTCGATTTGACCTTCGTCTTAGTGTTTTTTGACGTTTTGTCATTTTTTCGATGTGTGATGGGCTTTAATATTTTTGCGTCTCTGAATCCTTGATTCTCATCGTCATTAGGGTGTTTGGCACCTTCTGAGATTTCATACAGAGTTTGCGCCTTCTACAAATTTCAGGCCATTTATTGTCTTTTTATAATTTAGCAAAGCCTTAGGCAAAGGGTAGGCCAGCGCGCGTTAGGACGGCCTCAAATATGTTCTGAAACTACAAAACGGCTAAAAATAAAAAAATTCGTAAGGGCATGAATTAAAAAAATGTTACAAGGTTACTCTCTTCGGGACATAGGGGCCTTGAGAATAAAATATGCGCTTGGAATATGCGCGCACATACTTTAGAGACAATTCTGAGCGATTCTCTCGAGTATGTACTTATTCGTAGGCTCTTTTGCCAAACTCTAAATAGAAAACCATGTGATAAATAAGAAATAGGATATCCAGCGGCATCGCATAAATTTAAGCTGCTTTCCGAATGTTTAGCCATTATCAAAGTAAATATATGGTTAGAAGTGATTAATATTGATACAAAAGAATAAAAAATGTCAAAATTTAAAAATAACAATCGGCGGGAGTCGAACTCAAGACCCGGTGTATCGAGTTGGCGTATCGAGTCGCAACTGTATCGAGTCGTATGTCAGTCCCCGGCACCACCCTTATTGCGCGGGCATACGCGTTCTAACACACGGCATACGTTTTTCACGCGTTCTAAATGGTCCCCCGCGAATTCGAAAAGTTTCCCTAATCATTGATTTTCCGTTCGGACTTTTTAACTTGAGTTCTAACAAAACAAGGTTTAGAATTTAGTTTTAGGTTTAGCTTTGTTAAAAACCCAATAAAAAAAATTAGATCTTAAATCTAACGATTAGGTCAAAAATTTGAATTGGTGTGGGACCATTTAGAACGCCTGAGCATGGTCCTTCAAATTGCTTTTACTTCATTTATAGAGAAATTACTACTCAAAAATAGTTTTCGGAAACTATTATACAAACTTTATTTTTTGCAGAGGGTTTATAACACAAGCGCCAAATTTTCTTTTGGGAAAATGTAGATTAAAAACAATGCAAAAGTCGAAAACGATGCAGGTAAAATGACTTCAGGAATGGCTTTAGCTACCAACATTCAAGAGTTAAAAATATTCGCATCTCGATGTGTATCCCCTCTAATTATCAAAAGGGGGGTCGTTAAATCGAGGTTTTGACTTTTTAAAAGCGAAAACTTAAGGTTTTTGAAAAACGATCGATAAAATCGGAATCCTTACTATATTTGCGACCAGACTGTCAAAAAAGAATCGATAAATCATTTCAAAAATGGGTTAAAAAAGTGTCGGACCCTAGGTGGGAATGAACTTTAGATGGGGTTCGTTAAATTGAGGTTTGACTGTACAGTCGACTCTCGATTTAACATACACCCAAAAAGTTCGTTCACGCCTAGGGTCTGACACTTTTTTTAACTCACTTTTCGACATTTTTTACTTATTCTGTTTTGATAATCTGGTCCCAAATATCGCAGGGATCCGATTTGCCGATCGTTTTTCAGAATCATAAAATATTTACATCTAAAAAAGCAAAACCTCGATTTAACATACGCCTAAATCCAAAACAGGTGTATGTTAAATCGAGGTTTTGCTTTTTTAGATGTAAATATTTATGATTCTGAAAAACGATCGGCAAAATCTGAATACTCGCGATATTTGGGACCAGACTGTCAAAACAGAATAAGTAAAAAATGTCGAAAAGTGAGTTAAAAAAAGTGTCGGACCCTAGGCGGAAACGAACTTTTGATTACGGGTTCATTAGAGTCATTTTAAACTTTTTCTGGGTTCAACCGAAATCCAAAAAATGGAATCGGTAGAGCTCGTAGAAACTAAGAAAATGCAATAAACAGCTCAGCAGAATATTTACCCTGCCCCGAGATACAGACTATCAAACTCGAGGGTTGGGTTTATTAGAGGGGGTGGGCTTGTTGGAGGAAATACGGTACAGTCCACTCTCGATATAAGCACACCCTCAAGTTCGTTCCCGCATAGGGCCTTTTTTAAAAATTAGGTGTGCTTATATCGAGAGCCGCGGGTCTTTTCGGCAAACTTGTGGCTATCTCGAGAACTGATCGGTGGAATCAGAATCTGTAGAATTTTTCTGATCAGACTGACGAATCAGGTTTGGCAAAAGACTTCGAAAATCGGGTTTAAAAAAGTGTCGGACCCTAGGCGGAACGAACTTGAGGGGTGTGCTTATATCGAGAGTGGACTGTAGTGGTTTTTTCTAGTCAGTTTTGGCATTCACTGTAATCTGAAAATACTGGACGCCATTAATGCTTCTGTCAACACTCATGTGTTGCCAACATGTAGCTTAGAACTTAGCACGTCTATTGCAAACTGACTTTGTCTATGGACCCAATTGGGCTGAGCTATATTCATTGGGAATACTAAGGTGGGGTTTTCAGGATATTAAAAGCATTTGGGAAAGTTTGCATTTAAAAAATTATAATACAAATAGTACATGGTTTGAAACATGTACTGACCCCTCAGTGGTCAACATGAGTAAATATCAGGGTCGATTTTGGAAGAATTTCGAAATGTGGTCTAATTTGAGCTATTGAAAGTTATTATATAATATATAACTCATAGTAGTGCCATAATTTTTAATAATCCAAAGTATTTCACAGAAAAATTTGAATTTCGCATAAATAAGAATGCCAGAGCAAGTCTGCGGCTTTTAAATTTTGACACACTGTTCCTCACTCCCCCTTCTAAACCCATATATTCGAAATGGACTTGAAGATTGTCCGATTTTTGAGGTCGAAAAATAAAACCGACAGGTCGGTCTATGATAGTAAATATAAATTAAAATAAATTCCACTCTCTAAATCTGGTACCCACTAATCCGATCTTCACTTGAGGTTGCTTTTTAAATAGAACTTTATTGTTAAAAGACAGGCAACAATCAACATCAAATTGGAATATCCAAGTTGCTTGAGATTATAAGACTATATTGTTCATTTGTAATGCAATAAATTATTTGGTGTCTGAAATAATTTTTCTTCTCACATTTTTTTGTTCTGTGGTCGCAGAATGCAGATTGAAAGTACACCATGGCGGTAACAATGGCAACACCCATAGAAACGGATAAGAACAGGCCAAAGGTGGACATGCAAATTCCATTTTGAGCTGATTGCATAATCGCTCCACCATATGGACTGACCATGCGGTGACGCAGGTCAGATGGCAGCACGGCATTCTATAAAGTACAAGATTTAGTCACACACGCAAGTATGCTAGTAATTAAGTATTGAAAAATACTCACTCGGTCAGAAATGTCTAAAGCGTTGAACTCAGTACGCACATCCAAGGTGTTGGCATCAAAGTTGGCCTCACGCTTCTTGAGCAATCTAAGTTGAGATGCAAGGGCAGGGCGCCGACCAGCAGGGGCGGCAGCAGCTGGGGCAGCAGCAGCACCTCCAGCTCCGACCTTGACAGCATTGAAGCCAGTTGGTTCAGCACATTGAGGTCGGGCACATTCACTGTTGGGCTCTTTGATGGTAATGCTGATCTGGCACTGGTAGAACAATTGAGATCGGTCGGCGTATTTGTAGACGTGAGCCTCTTGACCAGCCATCAGATCAGTTGGGTACTCCAAGTTGTTGAGCAAGAATTTGTCCAGAGCACAACCTTCTTGGTTAAGGATCTGTACAGTGTCACCGTTTCCATCATCCACAGTGCAGGAGTGGACCACAGCGCAGAAGGTGTCGACGGTCTCGGAGTCACAGGTCCATTTGTGGTAGACTTGCTGACCGATGGTGGCGAACTGGATGGGTTGGCCTGAAGGACCTCCTTCGAGGATCTAAAAATACATTAACTGTAATATAATTTGACTGTAAGCTTCTAACCAACCTCGTATTTGCAGACAGGCATGGGCACAACCTGGGTCTGGAAGGCAGTGGTGATGTCGGAGACCTCGATCTGGGCACTGACAGTCTTGTCGGCCTCCATGTAGAAGCACTGAACCTTGTAGGCTCTGTCAACCTTAGTGACGAACTGGGGATGGAAGGAGATGACCACAGTGGTGCTCACAAACACTCCTTTAGGGTTGAGGGATCGGGTGCGGGCCACATTGCAAGAGTCGAAAGGCAGTTCAATGCCAGCCACTTGTCTACCGTGCTCATCTGATCGACAACCCTGCTGGTCGAAGAGTCCCTTTACATACACATGTCCTTCAAATGGGTTCCTGGTGTTGAAGTTGACAGTGATGGACTTGGAGCCACACTCAATTTCTGGCTCTCCCTCCACTCCATTGTCGACGGGAATAGCTGTGGAGAAGGCGAAAAATACAGCAAATAAAAGAGTAGCTATGTACACAAACATGTCTGCAGTTGGTATCCATCCTCAACCTCTAACCCACAGTTATATAGGATCGTTGTGGGGTTACGCCCCTTGAAACTTTCAGTTCACAACTTTTTTTACTTTATTTTACTATAACTAGGTGTTTTTTTGTTTGATTATCGCTATTATGAGTTATTAAGATGATTAGTGGTGGAAAACAGTATGTATCCCTATCTCCAGGACGCTTTTTACAGCAAGGACGGGAGTCTCCGGTTTAGCGTCTCTGTTTGTTGCTTTTGTGAGTGCATTGTTCATTGATTAATAGCCAAGAGAAAATGTTCAAAAGCCGCTCTAACTTTTTTCTTTACTTCTCTTTTCCAGGAAAAGAGCAACTGCAGATTGCTGAATGATTTAAGATTTAATCCTTTTTGAACATAATTGTCAACATTTCGATACTTAATGACGCCCTCTCTATAAACCCTATTTACATTTAGCTTCTGCAGTGACGTGACACTGCAGAGAATCAATTACAGTCTAGTTTTCTCATAACGTACACTCTCCATAGTACACATATCTGCAAATTGCAGCCAGTGCCTATTTCAAAACACCGCTACGAAGAGATCTTTGCTGTAGTTACAAAAGAGTCTCTTCATATCACCAAATTGCAAGGATTTAAATTTTGCCGACCTTTTTTGATAGCCATAATTTTGTTAAAAAGACTCGTGACCTAATGATGTGTTTTAATTTTTATTTTTATTAATTTTAGCCAAAAAAATTTGTTGGGATCAAAATGATAAACCAAAGACTCTCTTTTTTCTTGGCGCTATCAAAATTGCAATAGCTACAGTTAAACAGCTTTATTCATCAAGTTGACCTCTTATCAGAAGATTGACAAATTATCCTATAATTTTAGTGTGAAGATGTTTGACTTCTCTTGTAATATTTTGAATACGTAATTTGTACATTAGAGGTGTACTTTTTAGATAGCTACTTTTTCTGACCAACTAGGGGTGCCTTTCATCCTCTACAAAACGCACTTCTTATAGTTTTATTATTATAAAAAAATGGTATAAAGAATTAAAAGAAATTTTGGAGCCAGAAAATACATCATTGCTCGTGGCCCTCGACATGACGAACACGTTTCCCAAAAAAGTGTACGCTATATTGAATGTCACGGATCCTTTTAGCGTTGTTTTGTAGTTTTTGAAAAATGCTCCGCAAATTTTGAATTTTTACGAACTTTCAGTCTACACCATTTTTTTCATAATTCACACTAACAGTGACACTGACATTGAAACTGACATGTCAGTTTAGCAAACTGACATTTTTTAACAGTGGTCGTAGACATGAAAGAACTTGTCTTTTCGAAATTCTGTAAAGTGTGTTATCAGATTATCAACCCGCCTATGAAAAAAAACCGGAGAAAATAAGTGTCAGTTTTATTTTTAATGTCAGTTTAGCAAAAAAATGTCAGTGTCAGTTTAGACTTTTTTGCTAAACTGACATTAAAAATGAAACTGACACTTATTTTTTCCGGCTTTTTTTCATAGGCGGGTCGAAAATGTGATAAAACCTTTCTCAATCAGAAATTTCGTCAGCTTTCTAACGCACTTTACAGAATTTCGAAAAGACAAGTTTTTTCATGTCTACGACCACTGTTAAAAATGTCAGTTTGCTAAACTGACATGTCAGTATCCAATGTCAGTGTCACTGTTAGTGTGAATTATGAAAACACTGGTGTAGACTGATAAATTAGGATCTGCAAAAGACTTTAAAAGTCAAGATAAAAATCATCCGATCTTAGTCAGAAACAAAATTAATGGGTGTACGTTACATTAAAGCTGGATTGTACTTTGAAAATTTGCAGTGATGGCCTGATATCCATCTGGTTGATGGTCTCATTGAGATCTCAATAGAAATTTTTTTCTAATTTTTCTCAACTCATTGAGAACAAAATCGTTCCCAATTGATCTCAATCAATGGTCCAAAATGGGATAAAACGTCACTTTGCCATAATTTAATTTATGCCAACCAAATCATTTTCTGTGCGTCATTATGTAGAGTGTCGACTGTATATAGTTTGTCCGTAACAATATGTTAACAAATATATATTTTTTTTGCCCGAATAACAACAATAACACATTGGTTGACTAGATTTTTACGCATGCACTACTTTCAATTTAGCCAAGAACTGGTGGTTCAGGAATCAATTTGGAGCTGTTAGGGTCTACTGCAGATGTGGGTGAACTTTGAGCTCCACTGAAAGTAAATAAAATTAAGTAAATTAAAGCTCCCAGCACAAAAAAGGTTACCTTTGGCCAGAATTTGAGCCAGCTCCCTGTGGCAAGTCCACTGCCAGAGATCGGTCGGTTGGTGGAAGTGTCGGCACTGCGTCTGTAGGTGGTGCAACAGTGTCTTCAGCCACAGCCACATCTGAGCTGCTAGACTTGCCAAATGTTCTGGCTCCAGTGGTGTCTATGTCTGCATTTGCGGCTTCACTTGGATGATTGTTGGGTGGTGGTGGATGAGGAGGAGGAGACGAAGAAGTTCCAGGTTGCACCTCTACTTGGGGTGGTGACTGGTGGGCGCTTCGAATTGTCGAGGATTAGAGCTAGAGAAGTCGGTATTGGCGGTCTGGACACCTCCAGTTGGCCTAATTGAGTGTTTGGAGTCTGAAAAGCACCATTTTGGCCGAACTGGGATCCGGAACTCTGAGCACCTTGTCGAATTGAGTGTTGCTGTTAGGAATATTACCCCAACTCGAAGAAGATCCTTGGAAATTGTTGTTGTTGTTGTTGTTAGCTTGTGGGTCAAATCCTCCACTATTTATAGGCTGTTGAGGTATAAATCCTCCATTATTTTGTCCATTGTTGGTAAAAGAGTCGTAGTTAGTGCGATGGCGATACCCTCTGCCTGAGAGGGCGGAGGAGGTTGAAATTGCCAAAGTTTTCACACACCACGGCTGATCCAAAGCCTTGTCTGCAAACAAGTATGTTTTATCGACAAAAATATTTCTATTGTCTTATACGGATGAAAATGTTACAAAAACAGTTTTGTAAATTTTTGTAAAAAAACACTTTTTATTGAATTATTGTAGTTTTTCTAATTACCACCGTTCATTTAAATTTTTGGCTAATATTTTTCAGACACAGCTTAGGCAATATGCTCCCTAAGTCAAAAACCAAGGGAAAAAACTGAAATTCTGGCAAAAACTTGCCCAAGGTCGTCCGCAAAAACTAGGTCAAAAACACAAGGAAAAAGGACCTGTTCTGGTTTGGGTGGACACACATTTTTTGTCAAAAATTTTCAATTTTTAGGCATATTATGGCTTAGATAGTAATCTATATGAATAGTTTTTGATCAAGGTGATTATTGTCATCTTGATCAACATAATCAACTTGATCAAGCTAATAATTTGAAAAAAATTATGACCAAAAATGTGCGTCCCCTCCAACCAGAACAGGTCCGGAGAAATTATGGTTTAAATCAAAAATCAATGATTATAGAAGATAGGGTTATCCAAAATGGACCATAGAATTCTAACCAAGTAAAAAATATGCCTGTTTTAGATCGGAATTCGACATATGACCTTTTCCCTATTACACATATCTAATTTGAGACCAACCTTCCATATCCTTGTCCATTAACACCAATAGCCGTCATTAGAAGAGTAGAAGACACACCACAAAACAATCATGATAGCAGATTAAAAGAATAAGTGAACGGAAAAATAAGTTTGAAAAGGAGAGGAGAAGTGTTTTCAGAAGTGTTCAATTAACTTCCTTTATATATGGTTGAAAGTGTTCCATTCGTAAAGATGACCGCCAAACATGTCTACGCACTTTGAAGGCTGAGGTTGTTGACAAAACTGGTTGCTGTCAGTCTCGGCCAAACTTTTAGTCATTGATTAGAATAGGGTTTCTAAAAGCATCTAGAAAATTAAATCAATCCTTTGGCTTTTCGCCAATCAAAAAAATGATTCAGATTGTGCTTTGCAATGATGCAAGTGGAAAATGCGTAACAAAACTATACACCATAAAGGTGTAATAAAAATAAAGCCCATGGTATAGAGTCCCCAGGTTCAAAAAATATTTTTACTAAAAAGTTTTCTTGCTTTACAAACCTGAGATTCTGTAACCGGCTACCAGACAATTTCTAATATTTTTAGAATTTGTCGCGCGACATTTTCTAATATTTTTCGGTAAATTCGGTTGTTTTGTCCCGAATTACCGAAAATATAGAAAATGTCGCGCGACAAATTCTAAAAATATTAGAAATTGTCTGGTAGCCTCTGTAACCGGATTCATGTTTAATATGGTCAATTGGCTTATAAAACTGCTATAAAAATTAAAAATTACCGCCAAATTTCAAATTCCGCAGGACTAAAAATATTGAAATTGCGAATTTTCCGTTAATTCAAATCTTTGTTGTCCTGAGTGGAATTCGTAATATGGCGGTAATTTTTCAACTTTAAGAGCCGTTTTATTTTACACAAATTGACCACGTTCAATATGGATCCGGTGTCAGAATCTCAGGTTTGTCAAGCAGAAAAACTTTTAGTCACAATATTTTTGAACCCGGTTTTTTATTTTCTTAGAGACTTTTGTTTGACACTTTGAAAGACTCTATATTTTTAGATTGAATCATTTTCTGGTGCATTTTTTCCCGTTCTTTCGAATGGTGTGAATTGTTTTGCAAACTAACGGCTAGAACACACGTAATTTTGCATATTTAAGGAAAAACAACGTTTTTGGAAAAATGACAGAACTGTTTCTTTCAGCCAAAAAATCTACCTTTTTATTGCGGGAGACTACTGAATAATATATCAATAAAAAGCCCGTTTCCTCTTCCTCATTTTAAGCTCTAGTAACCATATTGTGGTCGAAAGAATTAGAATTTATCGTTGCAATGAAGGCAAATAGTAGCTCTGAAAATGGGGCCTATCTTTATAAGAGGGAAGTGTTCCGTCAGTGGGAAACATTTTTTTGCTTTTCTTTGTAGATTCATAAACTGCATGAAATTCTGAACAAAACGCTACCCTGACTGCCATGTTAAAATGTTTGCAATTGGTATGGTATAATTAAATACTTGTGCTTAACTGGGATAAATATCTTAAGATATTCCATAAAATTATTTTATATCATTTTCCACCAATTGGATTCTCTATTATTGGCTGGATGCTATTTCAAAAAAAAGGCTGTTTTGCAATATTTCATTTGCCAAATAGGCAGCCTGAGCACTAACATCATCATTTATGCAGACAAACAAGATTTATTATTTTTTTAATGTCTTGCATTTGGAATTGAAGCAGAGCAGGGTTCAAACATGGACACCGCCACTGAAACCCTACAGGGTGGCTAATTTTTTTCACCCACATCTATTTTTGCCGTAACTTTTTGAATGGACTATCTTTTTTCTTGATCGTCCACTCATTAGAGAGCCTCATGTTTGCCATTTGGCTTCAAAACAAAATTGTATTATTATCAATGACAATTCCTGAGATATGGCTGTTTTTGTAAAGACATCGATTGCGGCTGTTTTTTTTCACAACTTTCAGATTACCATTTTAACACTTAAAAGACCATGGTTTTTACGCGCAGTGCATGTGCAAAATTTGAATTGGTGGCGGACACTTCTCTTTCGTCTATCAGTGTACTCTTTCGAGTCGTTTCGAATTACTCGAAAGAGTATACTGATAGACGAAAGAGAAGTGTCCCCCGCCAATTCAAATTTTGCACATGTCGCTGCGCGCAAAGACCATGGCCCTTTAACAAATAACAGCCATAACAACGAAATGACGAAGACTCAATAATCATTTGCAAAAATTTGTTCCATGCTCTTGCTAAAAAGCGATACATTTGATCGAGACGATTACTATGGTCTTTGATTAATCGGTTAACCATCTTATGTGGCAATTCCTGAAAAAAATGTAATTTTTTTAATCAGTTCATCCAAATCGTTGATCGTAGTTCGGTACACTTGACTTTTAATCCATTTCACAAAAAAAGTGTCATGCATTCATATGGGGAGAGTAACGCAGCAAAGAAGATTTGGAAAGCTACTTCTCATCCACCGATTTTAAAAGGTTTCTATCGCATAATTTGCGCATCATCGGGAAAAAGCCACCAAAATGAATTTTTTCACAAAACATGCCATATCTCGGCGATTCTTAACAATAATAACTCAATCTTTTCTGAAAACAAAACGGCAAAACATAGGGCTTCCTAATGAGTGGTCGATCAAGAAAAAAAAGTCTATGTAAATAGTTTTGGCCAAAAGAAGTGTGGTGAAAGAGTTGGGTCACCCTGTATATTTAGTAGTTATGAATTAGCTGTCCGCAGGTGCTGCACTTTCCAATAATGACAGATGCAATATCATTTTATGCTTTCCTAAGATTATTTTGTCTTTTTATTGTTTGCATAAACGTACCCGTTTTTTGTTAATAGAGTAATATAATATTGCCTACATTTGTCTGCTTCATTAGCTCGAAAAAGAAATACGGAAACAATGTCTAGAAATGCTCCAGCGTTAGTTTTTTTGTTAAAACTACACACTTTTTTAAGTTAGTTGTCTGAGAAAGAAAAAAATGGCTGACTGAGGAGTAAATTTAGCATATTCAGCTGTTTGATAATTTAAGCTTCCATTATATTTGCTTACTAGAATGTTTTTTACAAGTTTATTATATTTTAAACACTTTTTTGATCCCTTTTTTTAAACCAGATTCCTGAGTAATTTTGTCACATTTATGTTATGTCAAAAGTAATTTAAGCCTGTCGGTAATAATGGAATAAATAGGCATGCTCACTCAGATCAAGACAAATTATTGCCGGGCGAAATTTCTTCTGACCAAAATTTTCCTGCCTCGGCAAAGAAAGAAGCTCAAAAGTGTGGTTTCGACTTAGAACAGCTGGTTTTATGTGCTTTAAAGGAACAACTTTTTTGTTAAAACCGGCATACCATACCACATGAAGGCAAGAACCGACAGTTTTACCAACAGTACATGACACTAGGTCAGATATAGGGGCTGGGGTGGGTGTTATGTGACACTAGCATACTTGCACGAAAGCCGGCGTTTTTACCACTTTCGGGCGACGGCGGTGGCTTCTTTTTTTGGGTATAGACGTTTCGCGAATATGAAACTTTTTTAAAACAACAGGGGGGACCAAGGCAGTTTTTTTAGGGTTTTTTTTCAAAAATTTTAGATTGTGTCCGAACTATCCCAAACCATTCCAAACCACCCCAAATACCGTCGAACCGCCCTAAATACCCCTAAACCTGAAAAAAATTTAAAAAAGCATAACCCATTTTTTGTCTGTCAAACAGGATTTCCTGCACAAGTTTGCCTACGATGAAATAGTTTGTTTTTAATTTGAGGAACTTTTGTTCCTTTTGTCATCCAAGTGGATATCCACCTGACCAGGTGGTACACACGGTTCACCCTTATCTTCGCAAAACTGGTTTCCGCAAAGCTGATTTCTGCAAAAAGTGTATTTTGAAAAATTTTGCGGGAATTTAAATTTTTAGTCTGAACCAACCAACCAAGTGTCGTCCACTTGGATCAAAAAATTTTTTACGTTTTTTATGTCCCAAAACCTGTTTTCTGGATTGATTCGGGTATGCTGAAGATGGTTTGACAGTGGTAAAAATGCCGTGTTCTCGGGTATTTTTGAGTATTGAGCAATAATTGGTTTTACCAAAATCAATTATTGCCCAAAACTCAAAAAATACCTTACAAAACGGCATTTTACCACTGTCAAACCATCTTCAGCATGCCCGAATTAGTCCAGAAACATGTTTTGGGACATAAAAACGTAATTTTTTTGATCCAAGTTGACGACCACTTGGTTTGTTGTACCCAGGTAGTCGTACCCAGGTTGCAGAACTCAAGTAGTGTAGTGGTACTCGTAGTAATATTTTTGTCTTTTAAAAAACTTTTAAATTTAAAATGTTTTTCTATAATCCAACCTTAGTTCTACTGGGTAATCCATGCACCAGCTAAACCAAGTGGTCGTTCACTTGGTGCAATTTTTTTATGTTTTTTTCAGTTCCAAAACTTGTTTTCTGGACTAACTCTGGCATGCTGAAGATGTTTGATAATGGTAAAATGCCGTGATCTCATTATTTTTTGAGTATTGGGCAATAATTGATAAAAAAATTTTTTCAGGTCTAGGTTTGGTTAAGGGGTATTTAAGGCGGTTTGAGGGTATTTGGGGTGGTTTGGAATGGTTTGGGATAGTTCGGACACAATCTAAAATTTTTGAAAAAAACCCTAAAAAAACTGCCTTGGTCCCCCTGTTGTTTTAAAAAAGTTTCATTTTCGCGAAACGTTTCGCGAAAATGAAAAAAGTTTCAAATTCGCGAAACGTTTAGCGAATTTGAAAAAAAGTTTCATATTCGCGAAACGTCTATGCACCCTTTTTTTCAGCCGGCGCTCAACTACAGGTACACGGCACAGTGCTGAATTTTTTAAAAATCTTCTTGCCATATCTAATCTGTAACAGTATGTTTTTTGGTATTGGCCACATCTTACTTAGATCCTGGCAGCAAAAAACAAATAATTTAATGTCAAACACACATCATACACCTCGACACCGCTACTTTGGCGCCGGCGCAAAGATGGGGAGCCACTACCAGCTCCCGGCGCCAATTTTTTTGAGCGTGCAGGTATGGATACTAGCGCCAGAAATGTATTTTTTTATACTCAGATTTTCAAAAATTATTCTGTAAAATAGATTTTGCGGCTCTTGAACTTCGCTACAACATGGCTAAGATCTCTACACCATATATATAATAGAGATTTGGACTATGTCTGTCACGTTTTTGACTACGAAGTTTGTTCGCAGCATAAGGGCCTTACAATTAATGTTTTAGTATACCGTATTTTTTCTAATAGAAGGCCAGTCTCTATTAGAAGGACACTCCTTAGGGCCAAAACTAGGGAGGTTAACCACATTTTATTGCATTTTTTACACAAAGCCAAAAAAAATTTTGGATGTCGAAAAATAGAAGGCTATGGCTTTTTATTAGAATAAATACGGTAAGTGCTATATACCATTCGACAACTATATACAACTAAACAACTAATTTTTTTTGAAAAATCAAATTTTGAATCAGCGCCTTTATTTTTGGTAGCAACGTAGGACCTGTGAAAAGGCGTAAACTTACAAGGGACGGACCCTGACTGTGACCTGGGATTTTTTCGATAATTTTTTGATGCGCGTATTCTTGTAGAGCGTGCCCAAATCTCATGTAAGTTTGGCTCCCCAACTCTGAAAGCTAACAAAAATTTTAGGAATGACCCATGGCCCAAGGGTCAGCTATGAAAAACCATGATATGGGGGTGTCGAAGTGTTTTTAGAATTTTGAGTGACCCTTCTACCACATTTTGTGGGCCTTCAGAGCTGAGCTGAGGAGCCAGATTTGTCAGGAGCTTGGGCACGCTCTGCAATAATATGCAGAAAAAAATTTTCATAGAAGTTCACTCCGGTCACAGTCAGGGTCCCTCCTTGTTAGCTACCTTGAGGGTACCTCAGCTATCTGGAAAGAACATACACTGGCTTCAGACCTGCACAAAATTTGCGCCATGTGTGGGCACCCGTACCGAATACCGTAGTCTCTCTAATAGAACCACATGTGGTTCTATTTTTCAACCCCCCTTGGGAGGTGTGGTTCTATTAGAGGTGTGGTTCTATTAGAGAGAATACGGTAAGTAAGGACGCCGATGGCTACAAAAGAAAATCTTGGCGCCGGTGGTACGATTTAGAAACCAGATGAAATTTAATACCAGATGACCCTTGCGCGATGTCGACTTAATCGCTTTGTATGCAGGCGCCTGTAAGGCGCCAATCGACCTTGTATTATCGTAACGCTTAATCAATTGTCCACTTTCAAAATGATCTCACAAGTGTTTAGAGGAGATGCAAGGTTAAAAAAATTATATAAAAATTAAAATTATATTTGGAAAGATTTGCAACAAAAATTATTACTAAAAAGGAGCTAGAAAATTAGGCGTAAACTTTTGAAACTTTTCAAACTTTTAAAAATTTGACGAGAGAATTTCTCCCATAGCCATTAGTCAGTTAGGTGCTCAGATTCAATTTGGCATTGATTACAACTCAATTTGATCCAAAACCAATAAAGGACCATTGGATTTTTTTTGGCTTTGATCGAGGTGCACGCATTTGGTCTAAATATGCAGCACTAAATAACTTATATTCCCAACAAATTATTTTCAAAACCGATTTCCAATAAAAATTAACTATTTCTGCAAGGCTTCTTTTCTCGATTTTCGCTGAAATTGCGAATAATTGTTGGGCATTAATGCCCCATCTATAATTCAAACCTTACTCACCCCACCCTTTTATTCACGCTCAAATAAAGAAAATTAGGCTGTGGAAGGATATATGGCTAACCTATTATTTGTTGGCATTACAGCCAACACCCAGTATTATTTACAATGACGCTATGGCTACTCACTCAACCTTCCTTTTCGATAGGTGACAGGCTTCAATATTTTTTGAAATTTTTTATGTCAATAAACCATTTTTTGTCCTATTACACAAAGGCTGTTTTTGTTTTGCTTCGCTTCTTCCTCCAATCGCCCATAATAAATTTCTAGCTATAAGAAATTGTCAAGCTTTTCAAGGTTTCTAAGATTTGCCCCGAATAACACTCAAAACTTAATTTAAATTAAATGCTGACAAAAATGGTTTTGGGTGTTTTTGAACTAGTCAACTTAGTGTACTCATGCCCTTAATAGCTCAGTAAAGCTTGCCAATCACCCGATATTGTTTTCGCCAAAACATACGTTTTATAAATCTAGTCCAATGCGGGCTGTCATTTTCTGACGTGACTTAAGCAGATGCGACATTGACGGACGCCACTTTAGCGGGTCTGATATTTGCGAACATTTGATGTCAGAAAAAGTTTTCTTCTAAAAATATTTATTGCCAAAAAATAGGTCCCCATTTGTCGGTCCGAAAACGCTTCCGTACGAACGCTTCCGGCGAGAGTTGACGTTGGCGAGTTAATTACATCAGTACACATGACCATCCGCATCCATCGGGTCGCAACTGTAGATCCCTACTTTTCGGGGCACAAGTGTCGAGTCTGCCACTGTCGTGTCCGCCAAAACCCAGACGCAAATGTTGCCACATCCATTTTAGCCCAATATCGCTTTGTCAAAACATATGTTTGCCTGATATACCCTAGCCTAAAAAATTCTGAAAACTGCCAACGCGAAATATTCGCGAAATTCGCCAATGCTAGAAAAACTCGCCAACATTAAAACTCGCCAATGAAAAATTCGATTTGACGGCCTCTTTGGGACCGGCCATAGGGGGCCGTCAAATCGAATTTTGAGTTGGCGAGTTTTTCGTTGGTTGTTGGTTGCGTACCATATATTTAAGCCTGGATATGATAAACGCCTTCGAATTTTGTTCTTTAGCTGAGTACGACACTTCTTTACTCTGATTTTTGAAATCCTCGTGTAAAATTTTAGTCTTTTGTGCTTGAGTTACCTTTTTTGTCAAGTGAGCAGCTGCTTTTTATGCCTACTGTGTAAAGTTTGCCACCACCCTCCTCGCCTTGGCCTTCTTAGCCCTTTCCCTTATTTGCGGCAAACATATCAAAAGGGGCAACAAGAAAGGGGGGGTTCGTAATCATTATTAAAATGGATGGACGATGCCTGAGAGTGATACAAAAGAGGGGTCTAACTACTATTGTAGCATTTCATAGATATGGCTTGTATATCGATCGCATCAAGCGCCAGTTTGCCTTTATTCCTCTTAAAGCACCCAATTTCTATTGTTCTATATTATAGGGAGCCGTATGTTTTATCGGGTGCGTGTTGTATCCAGCGACGACTGGCCGGCTTTGTCCGAAAAAGCTCAATGATGCCAACTTTGCAGTGTTTCTGCAAATAACAACAGTTTTGCCGAAAGACACGAAACCCCTTTCTCAATTTTTTTTAACAGCCAAATATTTCGAGATTTGATGGTTCGAATAAAATAGTCCAACAATGCCCAAAAACTAATGTAGAGTAACTACAGTAAACTAAACGCTTAAATAAAATCCTTGTTTTTCAGCTAGCTTTTTGATCCAAAAATAGGTTTTTAAAGGGGCATACCCACGCTAATACGAGGTGGTGCCCGGGAGTTCGAAAAAAAGTTTCCTCATCATTGACGTCTGTACGGATTTGTTTAACTTCGCTTCTAACAAAACAATACCTAAAGTTGAATTCTAGGCCTTGTTTTATTAGAAACCAAGTTGAAAAGTTCAATGATTCGGAAATTTTTTGAATTGACTGGCACATCTCTTATTAGCGTGAGCATGCCCCTTTAAAGAAACTTCTCAAAAAGCATCATCTGGAAGCAAATAAATTTAGACTAAATGGTATTACCTTTTTGGAAACTTACTTCAAATTCACCAAAACAACTTGATTTTACGGTGGCTAATATTTACTCATCAGTTTATAGCTGCTAGGCGCTGGAGCCACTCTATAGAACGGGTCGACCCGACATTCAGGTGGCGGTGTTGCCAATACCTTTTTCGAAACTGCAATGACTTAATTTTACATTTCAAGATCTAAAAATAGTAAAAAACAAAGTTTCGTTCAAACCCGTCTTCACTAGTACCGGGACAAGAGGAGTGACAACACCCATTTTATTCTCACAACTACCAACAAAACTACCAGAAGACAAAACGGGCGGTGAAGACATTACAATAGATTCTAGACGATTCAGCTGCTTTCTGGCTCCATCCACTTCTTTGAGTCCACGGCGCAGGCAGTGATCGGCTTCATCCATGTAGAGGGTCGCTTCGAACCAGCTTCGCTTCAGACTGGTCATTTCCAGTTGACTGTTTCGGTAGAGCTGCTGCAGAGAGAGAGACGGGTCGGCGGTCACTTCCACTTGAGTCCAGTCCAGTCGCGGAGACGAAGGTTTTTTCTTATTGTTTCTAGCCACGTTGCGCAGTTTGATTGGGAGTGTGCTACTGGGCCACAAGAGATCGGCAGGCGAGTCACAGATGACAGGGAGCGGAGCTGGCTTGACCATCACAGGAAGAGCTTCGGCTTGAGCAGGACCACGGAGCTGCAGTTTGGCTATGGAGTCTTCTGTTTGCTTCGGGCTCACTTCGGCTTTGATTCCAGTCGACGGGTCGCTAACTTCGGTCTTTTCGCACTTCAATCCCTTTCGGTCAACACACCCCTTCACACCCAACGCTTCGGTCCCATTCACACCTGCTAGACGATCCACACTCACCCCACACAAACCCTTTTCGGTACTTCCCACACGACCCAACGGCACTTCCAGGTTGACGAACCCTTCCGTGCCTCGGGTACTACCAGCCAACTTCTCAGCTTCGGTAAATGAGGAAAGGGCACTAACCTGCTTACCGTGTTCATCCTCGTGTTCCATCTTCATCGAGTCGGCGATTCCCTTGATCTTTTCCACCAGGGCATTCCGCTGGGCGCTGGCCATTTCCTCAGCCCCTTGCAGGTTTGCTTCCTTCAGAACGATCGCGAGTCCGTCTCGGATTTCCAAAATTGGCCTAGGCACCATTTGCTTTGGCATAGCTTCCTTTCCCATAGCACATTGAATTGACGAATTCATTTGAGCGCTTTTTGGTTCAGCTTAAGAACAAGGAAACTAAGATTTTCGCCGACGAGTCAACATTCTTTCGGTAGAAAACAAATCCTGTTTGAAATCGCTTTACGATTTCAAACAGTATTTGCCCCCTTCAAGTTCTGCTAGACGGTCACTCCTCTCAGGACAAATCGACGGTACGGAGATTTGCCTTCGCAAATCTCCCTCCTTACAAAATAACGTATTTTTAGTACTGCAGCTTCTAAGTGTATTTTGATATAAAAAACCTATGTAGGCGCTCGTGCAGCAATGCTCGTAAATATGAATCGTAAACTAAGCTATTTTTTTACCCTCGACCACTAAACCGAAAATTAATTACGTATTATTATTGATTCTTAAAAAGTATATTAGAACAGTAAAAAATCTGTTATTTTTTTGCTCTCAAAATAAATCTCAAAATCTCAAAAAAGTGCTCAAGACAAAACACAAAACATACATAAATTCAAGTAGATATTTAAATTTGACACAAATTTCTAGCGGATTTCGATTCCTTCTGGCAAAAAAGCAAGCATAGCCAGCTTTTAGTAATCTAACATGTGGCGCCAAGTCACCAACTACTTACCCATTTTCTCACCCATTTGGCCTTTTGAAGCTGTTTTATAATGATTATGTTGGAAATTTAAAATTTTCTCACTAGGCATTTTTTCAATGACTTTTTAACATGATGCAGTGTTTTTTACTTGTCGTTTATCTTGCTAAAATGTATGTTAGTGAGAAAAACATGCTAAACATCTTCTTCAAAACATTTGTCCCACGGTAGAAGTTTTTTTTCAAAGGTATTCCGAGTTACCCCCATGCCTAAGCCTACTACATTTATTGAGCAAGAAAGGGCAGGAATGTGCATGGCACTTCAATTTCCGCGCATTTTTCTGTTGTCTAAGATTGAAAGGACAGTTAAGGCAAAGCTGTTAAGCCGGAAATTAACAACGAAGACACGAACAACAATAATCCTGCCTTTCCTGGACATTGGTGTCATCAGGTGTAGTGAATTGCCATTATTCAGGAGTCCTCCAAGCTGAAATGGAATTATTGCCTTCCGGCGATAATAGCTGCTCTTATCCAAGTCAAAGGCAAAAGTAAAAGGAAACTTGGGAGTAGAAATAAGTAATTACTTTTTACTGCTGCCTTTGCCTCTCGCTTAGCCTTCGCTAATTTCGCTAGTGGTTAGCTAAACTATATTCTTTGCTTTGTCTGAAAGCAAATTGCTGATGTTGTTATTGTTTCTAGTGGATGGGGAAGTGCAATGGGATACTACACTGTGTAAATTTATGTGATACATTATTTTTTGGTTCATACTAATGCCCACAGTGACCCGCCGTCCTATTTTTTACATGATCGTTTTGAGGCTTTCAGCTCACCTAAATTTATTTTATGCCAATTTTTTTAACATATAGGCGTATCTCATTTTCGGGTGACCGTTCACTTTATTCTTGAACTTTCATAAAAAGCCATTACGGTGTTTTTTCAACCATTCTTAAGTCAATTTATATTTTTCAAAAGTGAATGGTCACCCAAAATAAGATACATCTATGTGTTAAGCAGCGTTCTATCAAAAAAATGTGGTATAAAATGAATTTAGGTGAGTTAAAAGCCTCAAAACGATCATGTAAAAAACAGGACGGCGAAGGACAGCACGGTTACTGTACTTATGTCTACCATTTGTTCGCTCCCAGGTTCAATTTCTAGATTTATTTTATGGACAAAATCGTAAAGCAGTGAAAAGCAAGGTCCAACATGTGATTCCAGATTTAAAAAATTAATAAAATTAAACTTCTAAAATATGTTCGAAATGGTTGACTCCTCACCGAAAACCGATCCTTAAAGGGGCATGCCCATGCTAATAAGAAGTGGTGCCCGGAAATTCAATTTTCTAATAATTGAACTTCTGTACGGAATTTTCAACTTGGTTTCTAGCAAAGCTATACCTAAAACTTAATTCTAGGCCTTGTTTTATTAAAAACCAAGTTGAAAAACCCGTACAGAAGTTCAATGATTCGAAAAAAAGTTTGAATTGGCGGGGAAAAATTTTGCACAGGTGACCATGCTTATTTAAAAGAGTGCATCTATTTTTTCAAAATTACTGCAATATTTAAGAACGGTCAATTATTTGTTTAAAAATCATGGTTTTTGCGCGCAATGGAATGTGCAAAATTTGAATTGGCGGGGGACACTTCTCTTTCGTCTATCAGTGTACTCGTTCGAGTAACTCGAAACGACTGGAAAGAGTACACTAATAGACGAAAGAGAAGTATCCCCGCCAATTCAAGTTTTGCACATTCCACTGCGCGCAAAATCCACGGTCCTTTAAAGGGGCACGCCAGTGCGTTACAGTGAAAATAAATTTCTTTCTCTCTAGAAAATGTTCTATTAATGAATTGCTGATGTACCTGATCCCACGTTTAAATATAAATATGTGAATGATCTGGGTATGTCAAGCGAAGTTAGGCTCGACTTATTGATGGTTTATATTTAAAAAAATATTTACAAATTTATTTTTCAAACAGATTTGGTTTCAAACGCAAAAGTGAAAATAATTCAATAACATTATTGACAAAATCTGTGTGGTCCATTCAAACCTTTGAGATTGCCATGACTAGGACTGATTTTAAAGACTGATCCTCATTTTATTTTTTCGATGCGTAACTATCAGCCTGAAAATTTTCAAAACGCTGGACAGGCAATGCTCTAGCAAATATTTTTGCAAGGCTGTTTCAAAAGCTAGATACACCGAAGGCCAATGGAGGGCTTGGAGTCGACATGGTTTTTGAATAGTTAAATTTAGTAAATGTGTGAAAAGAAGTTTAGACTGACTGTGTAATATGTAATTTATTATAATAGTCACCTTAAACTGTTGTTACTCATTTTCTTCTGCCTCTTTTATAGTAATTTTAAGAAAAATTATTTCTTTTCTGTTTGACTCTGTCTTATGCCCGCCAGAATAATAACAATTTTTCGTTAAAAGAAAACGAGATTAAATGGTTTGTTTTTCTAAGTCTAATCTTATGTTCACATATACACCAATACTAGCATAGCTTTTACCCCATTTTCACCATAATCAATAAATTAAATGGTCGTGCTACCATCGAGAATCGAACCCGCAAATATTTTTTAATCACGAAAGCACTTGTATTATTTTTTTTTTCTTGCGTGTTTATTAGGCTAATAAAAGGAGCTTGTTGCTAGAGAGACTGTCCTTATATGGGGCGGCCACTCTAACAGCCTTTTTACTAAACTTTCACTGAAAAATTATCCCGTTTACCTTAGAGCAAATCTTAGAGGCTGAGAAACCTGTGCATAACAAAATTTAATTAATCTCCTTTTTTAAAAGAGTTCCTTTCCTGTATGCAGCCCCCACTTTCTTCTTCTTTTTTCAAAGGCTATATTGGGATGGCAAAAAGGGCTGAATCTTTATAAGTTTATGATATTAGGCGCATGAATTGTGGCCAATTTAGTCTTCTCGAAAGTTCAAAAAGAAAATTTTTTGCCATTGTTTTTTGGTATTTTGTATAGAAACGAAATTGTTCTATAGCATTCTTTTGACTTTTGCCATCGTTATAGTAATAAAGGCATAAGTAATCTTCGTGGGTGATCCTCATTATGAATTAGCAACACAAAGAATTTGACTTCCTTTTATTTCTGAGCTTCTTTTGAAAGCAAATGTGCTTATGATGCTTTTTACTTAATTGCTAGTTTTCTTGGTTGAGTCTGACGCATAATTGTTGATATTGCTTTTTAGATTATTAATCTATTGATAAATAATATATATAGCTTGCTAAATTAGCTATGGACGAAGAGGAAATGGAAACCTGGCAAAATATCGATTACAGGTTGGAACTTTTTATTCTTGAGTGACGAAATTCAAAAGTTGAGCCCTGCGCCTATACTTAACTAGTAACCAAGGTTGTGCACAGACCCGAATTTTCGGGTCTGGCCCAAGTATTTTTTTTGTAACCTCCAAGTCTAGTTAACAGTTTCTTAGGTATAGCGATAATAAAAGTATTTACGGTAGCTTACTTTACTAATAGGATATCCAAATCATTGATCCTAAACTTCATAGTTTGATGCTGATAGAGCAATTTCTGAGCTAAATTCGCGTCTCAATTTCATGGCAAATAGTCGCCTTTTTAATCAAAAGTTCCAAAATTTTGGTCAAAAACGGATTCAAATCAATGTTCTAGCATTTTTGCAAGTTTCAGATTTCTAAAAATTATTCTATAAAAAAGTTTTGTAGCTTCTGAACTGCACTACAAGATAAAGTAAAGTTGCTGTCGTTGCGCTTAAGACTTAATTTAATTTTTGACTAGATAAAGTGATGAAAATAAGGAACATGAGTAAAATACTTCTTATTTTTGTCTGTGTGTGTTTGAAGCACCATGGTTTTAGCGCTCAGTGGCATGTGCAAAATTTGAATTGGCGGGGGACACTTCTCTTTGGTCTCAAACTTTACTCGTTGGAGTCGTGCGGCATTACTCCAAAGAGTCCAAAGATATTTTGCACATGCCACTGCGCGCTAAAACCATGGCCCTTTACCTACAAGCCGCAACAAGATTTGATTGGTCCAACCACTTATAAGTGTTATTTTAAGATGTACAAACTGGTAATCCCAATCTTCCTGCTGATCAGTTGTCTAGGTGTGCTTGCAAACATGGTAGTCATATTAGCTCTGAGGGCGACCAAGGTGCGCAATGCAACTGTCACCTTGATTCTGTCCTTAACAATCAGTGATATTTGGACCAGCTGTATTGTGGCTTTCTCCCTGCTCTACAACAGTTACTTGCCCACCGTTAAGGGCACTGATGTCAATCCCTGCTTCTCACTCACACTTGAGGTCAGCCTCAAATACAGTCTGGTTTAAATTTTTACTAAATTTTAGATGTGCAGGACGGGTGGACTGATCACTGGGTGCGTTCTACTTGACTTTTTTGGCTAAATTTTTAGTGGCTTAGGCGAACAACTTGCACTTTTGAAAATATTTTGCAAACTCCTACGCTTACACTTTCGTAGTTTGTTTTAAGAATGGAAACGATGAAAAAATATATAAGTCTTAATGTCAAGATGACAGATATTTCTATTCATATTGGCAGAACAATTCTAGAACCAAAATAAATAGCAATTACACAGGGACCAGCTAGCAGAGAGCAAAAACAGCTGAAATTGTCGGTAACCAAAAATATATATACAGGGTGTCCGCTCAATTTCCGCCGTTTCTTTTCGATATTTTGATTAATTTTTTCCCATACTTCTAAAAACCTTTTATACCATTCAATAGCCCGTATCTCAGGTTTTTTTCCAGTGGCTTTGCAGAATGATTTTCAGATGAAGATTTTCGGAATTTTTTGGTTTACATTCTGATTCTGATCAGCAAACAAGGCGTCGTTGGTCCATTTTTCTTCCAGGGCACTGTGAACTGTTAATCCTATCTGGAGATGCTTCAACGCTTCGTTCAATCTGTACGTCAAAAGAGGGCTTCCAAAAGCTTCATCCTCCAACAAGATAGGGCGCCGCCACACATCAAAAGAGAAGTGCTTGACTATCTCAATAAGCAATATCCTGATAGATGGATTGGGCGTAACTCTCCTTGCCAGCAAAAATGGGATCGTATCTCTCCTGATTTGACACCTTGAGACTTTTTTTTAGGGCTACATCAAGTCAAAGGTCTACACAAGCCCAGTGCCAAACCAAACCAAGAATTTAAATAGCCTTTTGACAAATGCCTTAAGATATGGTAACAGAAGCACCGAGAGTTATAAAAGGCGCCTGCATTTGCTTTCAAGGAACGATAATGTCCATGTGGAAATCAATTGAATGAATTGGAAATTGTGCTTTTATGTCACTGTTTATATAGTAAAGAATAAAGATACTCGTAAATTAAAAATCTGAAATTTCCGAAAAACTGTCCTCAACTTTAAATTGGTCGATCTCTTCATCTAAAAAACAATTTGCAACGCTACTAGAGCCAAAAAATTTCCTACCACATGGGCTTTCGAATGATATATAGGTTTCTTAAAATGTAGAAAAAAGTAATCAGAATATCAAAAATAAAACGGCGGAAATTTAGCGGACTTCCTGTACATCCGGTGGAAATCGATCTTGGGAACTATCTACTAAATACATACAATTTTTGGAATTACTGGGAAAATATTTGTAACTTTACAGTTATAATATATAATTTTTATGCACACATACCAACTGGGAACCTTAAAATGTACTATTTTTAAAGGACCATAGTTTTGCGCGCAGAGGGGTGTGCAAATTTGAATTGGCGGGGACACTTCTCTTTCGTCTCGAACTGTACTCTTTGGAGTCGTTCGCCATAATTCCAAAGAGTACAGTGCGAGACGAAAGAGAAGTGTGCCCGCCAATTCAAATTTTGCACATGCCACTGCTCTCAAAAATCATGGTCCATTAAAGACTTGTAGTTTATATGAGACATTAAATCGTTGAAATTTCACATTAAAACCTTAATTATTCGTGCTAAATACTCAACAATCACTATATAATGTTACAGCTTTTGACCAAAGCCTTTTTTATAAAAATGTTCTTGAATTAAGGTCGAGTTAAGATCCCTGATTCACACCCATAATCGCTGACATGTGGGCAAACCATGAAAAGCAAAATTGTAGTGCTAAATTTGCAATACAATTTGGTGTTCAAGTTTTCAATAGAAGTTGTATGAAGTGAGACAGAGAATACTAATTACAACTTTGCATAAATGTTGTTTATAACGCTACGTGTCCAATGACACGGTAAAGTGACATATTTTTTTAACAAACATCTGAATGTTGTGCGAAATGGGTATTTTAAGTTTGAATGCTACCGCGTGGGTGGTTCAAGGGTCTTTGGGCTTTTTAAAAGCAGCTGGTTAGCTATTAATTTCATTGTATAGCAAGAGCAATTTCCTACAACATTCCTACGGAAAATGTGCTGCAAGATTCGTACTTGAATATCTTTTTTGCACTGCTTTACATAAAATATTTAACTAAACTGAAAAAGAGAAAGGCAATGTTGTAGAGAATTGCTCTAACTTATAAATTGTCTACTGGGAACAATTAAAAAATTATAATGCCTACCGGCTGCTTTAAAATAAAAGAACTTTTGAGCCACTAGGTATTAAAAACGAAATTTCGAAGGCCGAAATTACAGGCGAACGTTTCCACCTGTTGTTTTTCCTGCAAAAAATATTTTTTAAATTTCGCTATTTAGTACATTACACCTGTTGTTGATCAGCATACACCACTATATTGGCATTGTCAGACCGTACTCTGACAAAAACCAGCTGAGGATAATTGGTAAAACCAATTGCTATATTTCAAATATTAACCTTTATTAGCCTTAACCTTGCAGCCAAATACCTATGTACCCTTGCCTGGATTACACCTTTGCTGGTTCTTCTAATTCTAGCCTCTTCTTTCCCGTCCCAAGGCTATTGGTAGGCTCACCGCTATATTTTACCTCTACATTTTAAAGATAAATATTCTAAAATTCAGGAATTGCACAAACGTGAAGTTCTACCACAGTCGAGTGTTCAGACTGAGTGTTTCCTGCCTGCTTATCACCATCTTCCTGCTCATCACAACATGCTACATTAGACTGGTATGTGAATTAACAGAATAAAATTTATATTTTTGCTCCAAAATATTATTTGAAACTTTAATGGTTGAACTGGAAAATATTTATCTGGCCCCTGGCCTTACCTCGTCCTGCCAAATCGTGGGGAGATTAACGAGTTGTTTGGGTGCCAAAAATCATCCACTTTTCTACTTTTTTGTAACAATAGGCCGATTTTCGGCACTTGTTTACTTCACGAGGGGGGGGGGGTCTGTGGGTGGTTAGTCTCTTATGTAAAACCAACTTTTTTGCTTAGCCAAAAACTTAGGCGTAGGCTAAGCCAGCGCATATCAGGACGGAATCAAACGTTTGTGTAAAATTGTAGTGTTTCTGGTCTTTTGTGTGTATCCAAGTATTCAGTTACTTTAGCCGAAAAGTACTGTGAAAAAGGGTCCTCCGCATAATGATAATTCAGTCTAGCTTGAAGGGAACAGAAAGTTTTTGTGAAAATTTTCGGGGTACCGTTTTCTGAATTAAAGTGACTAACAATTGTAAGCTGATGTTTACGCCTCAAACCTTCTTTTCAATTTTGGTTACTTTTTGACTTCTTGGTATCCGACTTACAAAATTAAGAAAATCTATGCATTTGCTGAAATTTCGCGATATTTTGAAGATACAGTCGACTCTCGATAGTACGTACCCCCAAAAAGTTCGTTCCCCCGCTGGCTCCGATACTTTTTTAGCCCAGCTTTTAAAGTATTTTCTCGGTTCTGATTCGCCAGTCTAGTCCCAAATATCGCAAAGATTCGGATTTCGCCAATCGTTTTAAGGAAATGATATAGTTTCGCCATTTCGACCCGCAACTCTCGATATAGTACGTACACCTAAATTCAGTTTTTTAGAATTTAGGTGTACGTACTATCGAGAGTCGACTGTACTGACATTTTGCTGACCGGATTTTAACTTGAAACGCTATTTTGCTCCCTTCTAACATGGCTCTTGTTTCACCAAACCAAATTTTGATCTTTTTCTTTAAGAATCGCTTTTCGGTTAGGTAACCATCTATGATTTAAAAAACAACCGTATGTACTGCATTTATTACAACGCCCCAAACCAATAAAACCCCATTTTCTAGCTATGGATTCTTAGACAACAGCGTGACAAGTGGCGACAACAGCAAAGGCGAAACTCTTCGCAGCCTCCTTAGACGATCAGCAACAGCAAAAGCCAAAGGCAAGCAGTGGAACCAGCAATAGCAGAGCTAAACTCCAGCATCAACTAACCAACAAAGAAAAAGGTGAAAGCAGTGAGCGGAGGGTCGCTCGCGAAAATAAAACTGTGTGGACAACTATTCTTATTTGCTCCAGCTTTTTCCTTGGCTGGGCTCCAGCCACAATCCATTTCACTATAGTAAGTGGATGAGCAATGTATATGGAGTTGTATGTATATTCTGGATTTAGACGTGTGACACCTGTGACTTGCTCAAAGATGTGAAACGGTTTCAGACCCTCTTTTCTGTTCTCCTGCATCCAGCTCTGCTTTATATTGGGAAAATCTATAGGTTGGTAACTCTTTTTTACATATGAAAATAGAAAACTACAAAAAATACCAGGCATAAGAAAAGGAATATAAAAAAGTTTTCTTCAACTATTTAAAAATAGGAAACATAAAAAGAGAGATATCTGAAGTTTTTTAAAAGATTATACTTTTTCAGGGTCCTAAATCTTTTTATTTATCATATGTTAATAAGGCAATAGGCAACGGAAAATTTTTTTGGACGAGAATTAAATGTGCCTTCTTCTGGCTGAAAAGTGCCTTCTTTTTTCTTTTAGTCAAAGTGGCATGTATATGGACATTTTCTCAAATTAATAACATCGTCAGGTAGCCCGGAGATTCTAGTTTCTAACAGCGTATTATTTGTTGCAAAAGTAAACAAAATAGGTTTAGCTGGGATTTTATTGGTGCACCATTGTAACATGGGAACAGGGTACAGACTGGAGAGATAATATTAGAAGAAGATACTATTGAGACTGGAGAGCATTCTGGAGCATCTGAGTCCACCACAGCAAGAGATGACACGACTGGAGAGCAACTGGCTTCTTTGGCTGGGATGACTAGAGCTCCTTCTTCCTCACCATCTGAGTCCGAATAGGCCGTCTGTAGCATTTCCCATGCACTTGAGGTGCGCACCAATAGACCACCAGCTGGAAACCTTCTTTCGCATTGCAAGTGGGAGCGCGAGCTGGAGGAGGAGATCGAAACCATACGGAGGGAATCCCGACATGCTGGAGTAGACACTACGGAAGATTCTTGCGCAGTAGATCCGTCAGAAGTATCTGAAATTAGAATGGGGGCCTCGAGTGAGGACACCTTATTTTCTGGAATATATAAATCTGGTACTTCAAAATCATCTATAAGTTCTAAACGAACTTTCTTAACTGGAGTTGGCTGGAGATTACAAATATTTAATAAAGCCTGCAGATAACCCTCTGCCTTATGTAATTCTGACCCTTCAGTCTGGAGGTAGCATTCAGTAAAGTCTGAATCGCTGAACTGGAAAGGAGCGGCTTATTGTCGGGAACAAGTTCAACCGAGAGCGCACTGGATTTTAAAGCTTTAAGACTAACCTTTTTGGCAGACATCAAATAGAGCAGCTTAACAAATCAGATCCAGAAAAAGAATACTAATATTGAAACTAGACTGCCTATATCGACAAATCTGGACGAGACAAATCCATAATTGAATTTGTTTATTTAAATCTGGAACTATTTAGGGACACAATAGGTTCCAAGCGAAACCTATTGTCTTGACTGGAAACTACGTTCGGAGGAACGCAACAATCCTTACACCTATCACCAGCCACCAGGTTCGCCCCCGAACCGGCAACCAGCAAATAGACGAAGTATATTTGCAACAATCCTTACACCAGGAACGCCAACAGCCACCAATGACTGCTTCCCGATTGTTGCCTGGACTAGTAGTTTGAACAACTTCCAAGCTAAGAACTGGAGTATACTGGAGACTATAAATTGACTGAACCCAAAAGTAGGGCCCAGCACGATCCCACTGCGCACGGTGCTACAACACCAAACACAAGAGGATACCTAGAACTTAACACCTGGAACTTCTGTTTAGGAAAATTTTTGCTGACTCTACCACACCTGGCGGTAGCCTTCCACCCTACGTGTCAGCACCAGTAGGTTGAGCACACCCTACAAAGCTTTTCTGGAGCGTTTCGGTTTTAGAGTGATGTGCCTATCACCCTTGTCACCGGAGGCACATCTGGAGAAAAAGACATTGTTAATACTGAACTTTCCTATCACCCTCGCCACCAGATGGCGCTACATAAGGTAAGACTGGAGTAGTGTTGACACTAATGGTCGCAACTAATTACCGTAAACTAATGACAAAATCTGGATACATAACTAGAAAAACTGGAACATACACTGGAAACTAAGTAATTACTACCCTTAACACTTCGGAATCTACTGTTCCAGAGCAAAGGACGCGTACGTCTCTTTTATGTCCTACTGGATCTTGACAAACTTTGTGTTAATCCACTAACCTTGGCATCACAGTCTCTTCAAAAGGGGATCTCGGAACTGGAGCTTCGGCTTGGACTGGACCACAGAGCCTGGAGAGACTTGCTGGAGAGAACGCTTCCATTTGCCATAAGACTGGAGATTGCTTTCTTGCTTGGCTAGGCGCTTTGCACTGATTGCTGGAGCTATTGATTGCTTTGACTGGAGCATGTGCATGACTGGAGAGAGAGTTGAGCGCTTCCACAGAGAGACGATTTGACTGGACGATCGTAAATGCTTGAGCCGAACCCCTGGCTTCTAGCGAAACTGGAGGCCTCTTGGTTCTTGAACCCTCTTCAGCTGCTGGCGGGAAGTGGCACTTTTATACAAAAGTGCCAAACGATCATGAGAAGACCGTAAAGCGTCAACCTGGAGTTTAGAAATCTGGAGATCTACGATTCTTTTAACCGAAACTATTGTCTCGTCTAAATCATTATTATCTAAAATCTGGAGCTTTGTTCTTCAGAAAGAACATTACTTCTCTGGACTGGAGACTCAGTAACTTTCGACAAATTCGAAATACTCTTTTCCTGGAACGTCACCTGCTTATCTTGATTACGCTGGTTCCGGGAGAGCAGATGCAAATCCCGTTTAAATCTGGATTCTAATAAAGTAAGCTTACTATATATATGTCTGGAGGCTTGATGGTCTCCCACCACATTAGAAATATCCTTAGTCAAAAATAATCCTACGTCTGATGTCGAAGTGACAACGGAACTATCCTGGATGTTTTTCTGGACACTTCGTCTACCTGAAAAAGATCGATGACTTAGCTGATCATCGCTACTGGATTCGCGAGGAGTTTCAAGAACGAAAGATTCCCTGCTGGAGCTTCTAGAACCCCTGTTTCCAAAATTTGTAGGCAGATCAGTACGTTGAAGCATGCCCACCATATTTGATGCCCTAGAAAAGTTATTTGACCACTGATAAATTGAGAAGTCATGACTGGAACTTCGTGGTGTACGTAAAGTAGGAGTACTGCTCCGAGAACAATGCTCTATAGCTGGAGATATTACGGTATTAGAACGACCGTTAATATGATATGGATCAAAAATATTGTTATCTGGAACATCACGAGGCACTGAATTTTTGCTTGCATCCACCCGATCCACTAGGTGATCCGGTTTCAGCAGGGCAGGTGCCTCTGAAAAAATCTCCCTACTCGGAACTTGCAAGCCAAGCACCTTAACAACTGGATCTACACGTAAAGAATTCTCCGTAATGTGTAACCCACTACACATACGGTCCCCATTCCCATATTTACCCATGGTGCTACCAGTAAACATTAAAGCTGAACTGCACCATTGTAACATGGGAACAGGGTACAGACTGGAGAGATAATATTAGAAGAAGATACTATTGAGACTGGAGAGCATTCTGGAGCATCTGAGTCCACCACAGCAAGAGATGACACGACTGGAGAGCAACTGGCTTCTTTGGCTGGGATGACTAGAGCTCCTTCTTCCTCACCATCTGAGTCCGAATAGGCCGTCTGTAGCATTTCCCATGCACTTGAGGTGCGCACCAATAGACCACCAGCTGGAAACCTTCTTTCGCATTGCAAGTGGGAGCGCGAGCTGGAGGAGGAGATCGAAACCATACGGAGGGAATCCCGACATGCTGGAGTAGACACTACGGAAGATTCTTGCGCAGTAGATCCGTCAGAAGTATCTGAAATTAGAATGGGGGCCTCGAGTGAGGACACCTTATTTTCTGGAATATATAAATCTGGTACTTCAAAATCATCTATAAGTTCTAAACGAACTTTCTTAACTGGAGTTGGCTGGAGATTACAAATATTTAATAAAGCCTGCAGATAACCCTCTGCCTTATGTAATTCTGGACCCTTCAGTCTGGAGGTAGCATTCAGTAAAGTCTGAATCGCTGAACTGGAAAGGAGCGGCTTATTGTCGGGAACAAGTTCAACCGAGAGCGCACTGGATTTTAAAGCTTTAAGACTAACCTTTTTGGCAGACATCAAAATAGAGCAGCTTAACAAATCAGATCCAGAAAAAGAATACTAATATTGAAACTAGACTGCCTATATCGACAAATCTGGACGAGACAAATCCATAATTGAATTTGTTTATTTAAATCTGGAACTATTTAGGGACACAATAGGTTTCCAAGCAAAACCTATTGTCTTGACTGGAAACTACGTTCGGAGGAACGCAACAATCCTTACACAAAGCACAAAAAAGTAAAAGTATGAATCAAATCACTTACTACTTCAATGTTTTCTGCTAGATTTTGCAAGGATGTTGCAACAGCTGATACGCCGTTCGAAAATAGAAGGGCAAGACAAAATAATGGTGTTATCACTTTTAAAAATGTCTATATACATGCCGCTTTAGCTAACAATAAAAGAAATTTAGCCAGAAGAAGCCAGAAGAACCTTTTCAGCCAGAAGATTGGCAGATATATAGATTTATCCAAATTTTTTGGCTAAAGATTTTTTGGCTAAGATTATTGTACCAACTCCTCCAAAAAGTTAAACCCACTTTTTTGTCTTTCATGGCCTGAAACGTGTAAAACAGATGTTGGAGGGTAGAAGGCAGTTTCGGAAAACAAATTGACTGAATTTTAATATTTTGCACTTGGGGACCAAATTAAATGGCACCCAAGAATGGCTGTATACCCTATTTTTTATTTATTACTGATTTTTCTCACTGGAACTTGGAATAAACAGCCTTTAAATGAATTTTTCATCAAGAGTCTTGCTCGCATTGATCTCTAAGGTATGTGTGTGCGCATCTCAACTCCAGCCAATTTTTTACTACCTTTTAGAAATCTTAGTCTTAAATAAATTTAAAAGAATTTTTTTCGCCAACCGGATTTAAAAAAGCTACATGCTAAACTACAAAAAACTAATTTTTTCTAAAAGTTAATTTATTGAATAATTTGAACTTTTACATGTAGATTAAGAGATAAGTTTATCACTATTTCCTTGGTCAGCACTAAAATATAAAAATTTTAAAAATTTATTTTCAGTGAACCCATTAATCTACTCAATAAGGTGAGCACTCTTAATGCAGACAAAATGTTGTGAAATATATACATTTATTTGTATTTGTTAGGATCCCTGAGGTCAAAAAGGAGATTCGCTTGATGACAAGAATGTTCTCTCAGTGTGTGCACAGAGTTTTGTTGTGGTAAGCAGTTTATTTTACTTATTTATTATTCCTATTCTTGGAGAAGGCTACGCGATAATTTTGTGAAAACGCTAGAATTTTTCATAGAATATAAATGCACTGTCAAGTCTCAATAAAATAGACAACTTTATTAAATAAGGTGTAGAGTTATTTAGAAATGATAGTTTTATCTTTCGAAATCAGTCTTCTCAAAAATTGAAATAATTTTCGACCCCGAAATAACCCCCGCCTTTGTGCCTCAAAAGGCTCTTTTCCCGTCCCAAAATTAAAAAAGCCTTTGTTTTTCGTGATTTTCTAATCAATTTATATATTTTTTAAATATCTTGTAGCTGTGAATCTCAGCTTTCTAACTAGTTTTTACTTGACCAAATGAAGTTTTGAAAAGTTGCAAGGGTAGGTCTTTGAATGAACCGAATTTTTGAAAAAGTTTGATTTATTTAAAGACTTTTCTCCAACTTTTTAAGCCTTTCGAAGTCAGTCATTGGCTTGTTAGAAAGCTGAGATCCAAGGCCCGTACCATAAGACGAGGTTAGCTTACCTGGGTAAACCTACCCTCAAGTTGAGGTAACTCTTATGGTGAGGGTAAGGGGTATGTTAACCCTCAGCTGAAGGTTAACATACCCTTATTTATATGAAAAAATTAAAATTTCAGCCGTCAAAACAGTGGTGGCAAATCGTCGTTGAGTGGTGCATTAAACACCAAACAAACGCGTGTACTGGATTCTGCCAGTGAGGACGAAAGTCGACCACTCAAAAACTCCACATATCCAAGCAATCTCTGATTGTTGTTGTTAATGCGTGTGTACTTGATGTAACTTTTTTGCAAATTTTTAATATACTTTTAATAAAGAGATTAAATGAATACAATCTGGTTTCCGGTCAAAACATGTAAAGGGCAAAGCACTTGTAGTTTGCGTAAAATATCATTTTTTATATTTGGAATTGTTAATTAATTATCTCTCTCCGTGTCGTCAGAAAATTCCTAACATTTATATTTTCTGTTCTTTTACATACATATCGTAATAACGTTTTTTTTGGTGTCAACAAACGGGCAAAGCTTTTCCTTGCTGCAAAAAGACTTCTTTTTGCTCCCAAAGGACTTTTTTTTGCTGCTAATTTTATTTGCTGCAAAAAAGACTTTTTTTGCGCCAAAAAGACTTTTTTTGCTGCTAATTTTCTCCGCTGCAAAAAGACTTCTTTTTGCTGCAAAAATACTTTTTTTTTCTGCAAAAAGACTCTTCGTGCTGCAAAAAGACTTTTTTTTGCTGCTAAAATACTTTTTTTGCTGCAAATGTTGTTTTGCTTCACATGCCTTCTTCGAAGCATTTTTCACTAGAAATATGAATTATTATACAATTATTATACTATTTTGTGGTCAATTCGTCCACAGTCAATCCGTCCACGGTCAATTCGGGCATGCGCCAATGCGTCCACACGTCGATTTGTCCACAGGTCAATCAATCACACTTTCGAAACCTAGGTAGTCCCTTATTCTCCAGATGGGGTCCGGCTGGACAACTTGAGTACAGTCAAACCTCTAAATAGCAACCCTCTATATTGCATCCACCTCTATGTTGCATCCGCTTTTCTTGTTTTGGTTGGCCGGAAAATAAATAACCTATTATCAACCCTCTATATTGCATCCGGCAGGGCCGGTCTCTTGCGGGATGCAATATAGAGGTTTGACTGTACAGCCTGAAAATTTCGCGACAAAAACCGACTTTTCATATACACTAAAGTACTCGGGGCACTGTTCTAGGCATGATATAATTATTTATAAGCTCAATCTGAATGATTCCTTTAATTTTAATGTCGACTACATGGTACTTATTCATTTCAGGGGCAAAAATTAAATAAAAACTTAAAAACTTGCTTAAAACAATTACGTAGGAGATGTTTAAACACTTTTCTCAAATTATTATAAAATGCTGCGAAGAAGGCGTGTGAAGTGCATAAATGCTGACTATCTGACTATGGTACTGTTTTTTCATAAATAACCCAGGGTATTGAGATTCTAGTTAGTCAAGACAGGATTTTGATCTCAACAGACTGTTTTCAGCACACAATTTTGGGTTGAATAGCATGGTTTATTCGTTCCTAAGTGATAATAAAATTTTTGTGGACAAATTGACCACAAAATATGTATAATAATTCATATTTCTAGTGGAAAATGCTTCGAAGAAGGCATGTGAAGCAAAACAACATTTGCAGCAAAAAAAGTATTTTAGCAGCAAAAAAAGTAATTTAGCAGCACGAAGAGTCTTTTTGCAGCACGAAGAGTCTTTTTGCAGCTAAAAGAAGTCTTTTTGCAGCAGACAAAATTAGCAGCAAAAAAAGTCTTTTGGGAGCAAAAAAAGTCTTCTATCAGCAAAAAAAGTCTTTTTGGCGCAAAAAAAGTATTTTTGCAGCAAGTAAAAGCTTTGACCTCAACAAACCTAGACCAGATTCAGGATTTATAAATACTTTCAAAATCTTACTCAAAAAAAATTAAAACAATGATTTTTTAGTCAAAAAGCAGGAAATTTGAAACATTATCTACATAAAAAAGGGATTTACACCCTAACAGCTATATTTCTTGAGCAAATTTATTATTATTATCAAATTTGTCAAGAAATTGAAAATTTAACAGAGTTTTATAGTTTAAAAATATATTTTGACAATTATTGATTTTGTGTAAAGTAATAAACTTCATGAAAATTTATCCAATAGACCAAACACGATGCTGATAACAAAAAATGAAGGCAAAACTTTGAAAATCACAACTTAAAACTTATGGATGCATCACACAGCCGTTCTTGATGTTTCTCAGAGTACTAAAATCAAAATGTCAATTTGCATCTTAAAGCGGTAAATATTTATGCAAACCTGTTGGACCCAAAGATGCCATGCAAGTAAAAAGACCAGAAACCCAAAAATATCTAGCAAGAAATAGAGCACTATGGGTAGCATAATCAATTTTTATTGAAGAAAATCAGTAAGAAAACCCAATTTCCTCCCGTCTTTTGTAATCAGCAAAATGTTTGATAGTTTGTTTGTGTTTACGAATCTGAATAAAATGATACGTTTTTATTGGACAGAATAAATCAGATAATTTGCAATTGAAGTTTAGGTAAACACACAACAATAAATACAAGATGACCCAAAAAAGGTTTCTGCTTTAAAATTTCGTTTTCATGCAGTTTTTTTCTATTCGACGTCCTTAATTTACATTTTTTGGGGATAAAATCTAGTTGTGGTTCTGACAAGTCAAAAAATTTTAAATAACTTGATTAGTCCAATTTTTGGCCAAAATTTATTAATTACGTTAAATTCGGTCAAAATATTTGCTTTGGTTCCCTAAAAAAATTTCAAGTTGTCTTTTTTGTCAAGTTCAGCTCGGAAGGAGGGGCCAAGTCTACTTATCGACAGCTGTTGTAATACTTACAAAAAAATTCACTTTTTTTTAGAAAATAGGGTGGCATTATAGTGGGAGCCGCAGATCTTATTAGCAAAACAATTTTCATTTTTAAATACGAATGGTAAAATCGGAATCCCTACGATTTTTTGGACTAGACTTGCGGATTAATTTTGGCAAAATCTCCAAAAATCAGGGTAAAAAAGGTGTTGGTCCTAGGCGGGAACGAACTTGAGAGGTGGCGTTATAGAGGGACTCGATATCTTGTGATATCTTTTAATGAAAGATAAATAGATCAATACCAGATAAAAAATGATGCCGATAATTGAAATCTTTATATAAGGACCTTTTTCTGGCTCAGCCTGCAAATCATATATTAACTAACACTAATCTTTTTGCCCTATGGAAAAAAACCAAAATATTTGCATGTGTTTGAAAGAAAATAACAATGGTTGTGAATTATTGAAGGTTGTGGTGTTCTCTCTGTGTGTGGCTCCATAGTCTGTGGGAGGTGATAACTCAAATCCGTTGTGGAGCATTATAAGTTAGACTGGAGGAAAGAAGCAGGAAAAGTAGTCTTACTCAGTAGCGGTCCTGAAAAATATCAATAATTATTCTTTGATAGACCTAAACTTTAATACAGAAACTAAAGAAGCCCCAACTAAAAACACAACAAAAGCCATGTTATAGATTGCAGAAAAAGTAGCTAAACGAAAAATCAAATATATAGTTAGAAAAAATGTTTTTTAAAAATATTTTAATTGAATAGCAATTGCCTCCTATAAATCATAAAAGTAAAATGACAAATTTTCTAGTAAAACTGCTAGGTCATTGCAATGAGTTTATTTTCTGACTTACAAAAGTTGGTCGAATGTAACAATTTATGAATCTCCGAATTTTGTAAAACCGGTACTTCTTTGGTTTACACCCCACCTTCTGAAATGAAGAAAAACTTATTCATTTGAACTAAGAGTGCGATGTCTTTCACGCGGGGATTATTTTTCGCAGTTTCATTTTTGCGAAAATTATTTTTTTGTAGCTCTACAATTTTGTTGAATCTACTTGGCAAAAGTTTAAAAGAAGACACAAGAAAGAATTTGGGACACATCGATCTGTTTTCCAAAGCTATTTCCAAAGCTATGAGAAGAAAATTTGCATGAAACGATATTATGTATTGTTTGTGGTCACAGATTGTTGAATTGTATGTTTGTGAATAATAAATATATTTAAATTTAGAAAAAAAAACACGAAAAAATTAGAAGTTGGTGTGTAAACCACAGAAGTACCGTAAACCCGTATACTGCTTTATTGATAGACTTGTATGAGCTAAAAGGCTATATTTATAAAAAAAACTCCCATATTCTCTCTAAATTATATAAACGCGTACTTTTTTTAGCTAGTTATTGTTCCTGATCCTTGCAAAAATAGTAAAAACTGTTTTCGTTTTGCAGAAACAAATAAACAAGCTCCTATTAAGAATGATTTTTTGTAAATTTAACCTCACCTCACCTTTTACCTCGACTTCGCACCTCTCTTTTTTTGACCTATTTTGTAAAACAGGCTGTTTTAGGCAAAGTTTTACGGATTAAGTGTCGGAAAAAATTTAACTTTCAGGGATCACTGCTCGCTGGTAAGGACATACTGGCGAAAATCCTCACACTTTTTGTCTACTTTACAACAAATCTTAAAAGTATATATTAACAACATGATTATTTTTGTGAATAAAGGCAAACGGCATACCATTAGAAAGCCCAAACAAAGGGCTTTCTTATGAGCATGAGAGAAATCGCTGCGCTAAATGAATTCAAAGCCCACCAGCCTAAAGAAAAGACCTTACCTCACCTTGATGAGTCGTTACGAAAATTAGGCTTTTTGAGGCCATTGCACTTATTTTCGGAGGTGCGATTTTATGATATTCGTGCTCAGCAGGTTCTAAAACCTTCATAGGAACCGTCATTACTGTCGGCAATTCCCGTTTTAATCCGTGTAACCCTGCCTAAAACAACTTGCTCTACACGATAGGTCAAAAAAGGGTCTAAAATCGAGGCAACATAATTATACCTTATAAAATTACAAAAAATCGCTTTTAAGCATGAAACCTATAGTCGTCTTTCCCGAAAGCAAAATAACATGAAAAATCCAACCAGAAAGAAATAATAAGATAAAAGATGCAACAGAAGATTTTCTTAAGGGACCATAGCCATCGCCGACAACGAAAATTTCAAATGTTTGAATTCGCGCGGGACAGTTCTCTTTCGTCTCGCACTGTACTCTTTTGACTTGCTTCGAATGACTCAAAAGAGTACAATGAAAGACGAAAGAGAACTGTCCAGCGCGAATTCAAACATTCTAAATTTTCGTTGTCGGCAATTTTCGTTGTTGGTCCTTTAACATGTAAAAGTTAAATAGCTCAAAAATAAACAAACTATGTTTTTTTTCCAATCAAGATTTAACAGATGATCGCTATAAAAGTATTGGTTCAGCTTGCAAAAAAACTTCTCAATTACAGTCGTGTTCTAATATACCTGGCACTTGGTTCACAGATACTTTTTAAAATTTCGGTTAGTAGTCAAGGGTCTCCAAAGAATCGGAGACTCTAAACTTCCCAAAAACACAAACATTTATCATTTATCTTTTCTGCCCTGTTTCGACGATTTTTACTTCTTTGTTTTAGAATTTTCTTTTATCTTTTTCATTGTTTTTTTGGCCGAAAATGTAGCGAGGTGAGGGTGTCTTACTCCATTTAGTGGTTTCGGGCGTGATTCTCAGAATAATATTTAAAAAATTATTACCGAGAGATAAGAGCTCACAGAAGAGCCAAGATCGGAGATTTTTCCGGCCACTTTGCTCACACCGTGCTTCACAGAATCTTTAATATCAGCCTACAATAAATGCATTTTAACTCGTGTCCCGTCTTAAAAAATCTAAAACCACCATTTCAGGCACATGCTCAGTATAGCTGGAATAGTAGGAACCAGAATTGGAGCCTTGGGTAGTCCCTCCTCCACTTCCTCCTCCAACAAATCAGCACTTCCAATAGATTTCTGACCCTCAAACTTGCTCAAGTTGGATCTAGTCTCATACTAAACTCAGCAATTGAATTATTATGAGTGAACCTTCTGGAAACCCACATCCATCTCCTCTCTCCTGTCTAAAGTATTGGTCAGAACTGATTGCTTTAGCATTTCCAAACTTTTTTACAGCCTCTTCAGAAACTGGAGAAGCAATGGTCGCAGCTCGAGAAGTGGTCTTTGAGCTGACAAAAGATCTAAATGCAGGTTTTTGTTGTAGTATTACCAATAAAAAATTAGCAGGGTATTACTTTTCGTTTTTGGAAGAAGGCTTGTCCCAGGCGTCAAAAAACTCATCATTGATTTCCTCTTCTTTTGTTGCTGGAGTAGAGAAGAAGTTGTCGTCAAAGCTAGATTTTTTCAATGAGCTCCTAAAAATAGTTTCTAGATGAAATATTTTTATGCAAAATTAATGGAAGACAAATAAAAGTCGCACTTTTCGTCAGAAAAGTTTCCAGCTTTTTCATAAGTTTTCTGCTTTTTTCATAAAAGTTTCCCGTTTTGTCCGAAAAAATTGCGCGCTTTGGCTGAAAAGTATCTTAAATCGATTTTTCAATGGAAACATGTCATTCTATACCCCTTGACGTTACCTTTGAAGATGAAAGCTGGCTACAAAATAATCAACGGCTTTCAACCATCACTGGTATTTCCTAGCCATGTTTGATAGCATTTTGATGCATTTTCCCACAAAAAACTCCAATTTTTAACTTAAAGGGGAAAAATAACATATTTTTCAGATCAATTTTTAAATCTGAGTATTAAAAGTCCTCCGCCATCGAAAGGGCTCTCAAGTGATTAACAAACTCGCCTAAAAATGTATATCTCATAAAAAGTGATAACTGAGGAAATGGGACCACTCAAAATACTATATAGAGATAAGCGGGCAACCTTTCTGACAAAACGAGCAAACTTTATAAAAAAGGACAACTTTTAAGAAAAAAACAGGTAAATTTTCTGCTTTTTAAAGAAAATTTAAAGAGCGGAAAACTTTTCTGAAAAAGGGCAATTTTTATAATAATTCCAACAAATCCACCTCTCATCCTTGATGACCTCCCAGTCATCCACGTTGAAGGAATCGATGTTGGACTTTTTGGAGTGTCCTTTAGACACATTCTCTTGCTGGATAGTTCGAATGCCGCTGGTGATGGAGTGGCTAAAAGCAGGAAAAATAAGTTGCAAAAAATAGTTTACCTAAATGCCAACCTGACACCCCGGCCCATGCCTCCACTGATACCCAGCCTATCAACAATTTTGGATTTGGTAGGATCTTTGGATGCTTCTTTAATTTTCTAAAATTAAAGAAGCCTGAATCACACAGTTGCTACGCTCAAATAAAATACCTCTTGGGCCTTCTTGTCATTGCACTCTTTGACCATGAACTTGGAGGCCAAGGATGCACTTTCAGCAGGACCACTGCCTTTGACTTCCGCAACTGTGTCTTCCCTCAAAGTCAGTTTGGCAAATGTCTCTCTTTCTTTGTCGAATTCGTTGGCTTTTTGCTCAGCATCCGTGAAATTGAGTTTGATTTTCTGTGCTCCGAAACCAGCTTTCTTTGCGCCCAACTGAATTCCAAATGATTGCTTTTAGAATGAAAATAACATTAAAGGACCCTGTCTCTTCCTTGTCATGGCAATTTCAAAGATTTGAATGCGCGCGGGACCACTGTCAATAATGTTTTTGAATTATTTTTTTATTTGCATTTTAAATTTAAAACGTTATGTTCTATTCGATATAATGCCATTTCATGGCAGTGACAGTTGTGGAGCAGTGCAAGTCAGATGAGTTGTCCGATCTGGCATTGTCATGCAACGTTGGGCTCGACTAGTGAATGGTTCTAAGTTTTGAAGAAATTTTCAAATTTATTTTCTAAACAATCAGCGCAAACAAAAAATTATTCGGAATTATTATTGACAAAATGTGTGTGGTCCCACGCGCATTCAAACCTTTCAAATTCCCATGATAAGGAAGAGACAGGGTCCTTTAAATTACCGTAATTTTTTTCACTGGCTTTTTGGCAGGTTGTGAAAGGGATGTGGATGAGGCTTCCATACCACTACGCAAGTCAGATAGATGTGATTCTATAAAAGTGAAATTTTTTCAACTCTTATTAATAAAAGTAATAAATGTAACCTGACAAAGAGGCGCCGTCTCTGGAGTGGGACATGGAAGCTGTGGTAACATTGCCACCTGATAAGGGAAATTCTTGTTCAAAAAATCCTCGTGGTCATCTTTTTCTAATGGCGCAACATGGTCGGCACGGTCGATAAACAATTTCGTACCATTTAATCGTTGTGCTTGGACTGCCAGCTCACTGACTCTTGACTTAAAATTAAATAATTAAAACGGTCAAACCTTCTTTTGCAGCTAAATTTTTGCTGCAAAGGGGTGGGGGAAGGGCATGGCGAGATCTGCGCATAAACATTTGCGGCAGGTCATTTGCGGACATAACATTTGCGGAGACGACATTTGCAGAACGACTTATGTGGAACGACATTATAGGAGCGTTAGAGGAAGGATATTTACAGACCGACATTTCCGGCAGGACATTTCCGGCAGGACATTTGCGGAAATAACTTTTGGCGGAGCAACATTTGCGGAAGGACATTTGCGGAAACGACATAAGACCCAAAATATTTTCGACTTACTTATTGTTTACTTGATAAATTTATTGTCTTTCGTTGTTATAGCTAACTAGCACTACTGAAAATGGTATTTTTTAAAGAGAATTTCTATAAAGTATACGGTTTTTTTATGTGATTCCGCAAATGTCGCTCCGCAAAAGTTATTTCCGCAAGTGTCGCTTCCGCAAATGTCGTTCCGCAAATGTCCTGCCACTAATGTAGTTCCACAAATGTAATTTCCGAAAATTTCGCAACCGCAAATGTTGCTGCGCAAAAGTCATTCCGCTAATATCCCTCCGCTTAAGTCGCTCCGCAAATGTCGGTCTGCGAATGTCGTTCCGCAAAATTCTTGCCGCAATTGTAGGTCCGCAGAAGTTGTATCCGCAGAAATCACTCCGCAAAAGTGTTATCCGCAAATGTTTATCCGCAGATCTCGCCATGCCGGGGGAAAGGGCGGCCAAGTTATTGCTACCGAACTAAGGAGTACTCAAGAGGGTTTTACCCAGGAAGAGGTACCGAGGAGGACGTACTCAGGTGGAGCTACTCAGGAAGGAGGTGAAGGTGGCGGTACCCAAAAATGGTCCCCAAAAAGTCCTTTAGATGCAATAAAAATCTCGGCGCTACTCGGTTATACCACCCCCACCCCCAAAATCAAGATTTTTAGGATTGGTCAAAACTCATTTTTAAGTAATAATTTTGCCATAAAAGGACCAGAAAAGCAGAGGGAAAAGGGATCAAGGGGTGTATTGGGAGGGGAAGGGACAAAAGGGGCCACTTTTATATTGCCTATAAGTACCAAAGAGTATTAATTGCGATAAAGGCACTTTCAAACCCAGCCACTTGTGGTGCACGTAAAAGTATAAGCACTCGAAATGGGGCAGCCGACGATTGCGCAAAATCAAATTGCGCAAATTCACATTGCGCAATGTTCAAATTGCGCAAATGCAAATTGCGCAAACGCAAATTGCGCAAATTTAAATTGCGCCAAAATCAAATTGCGCAAATGTAAATTGCGCTAAAAATCAGCTTACCACATTTCTTCTTAAAAACCACCATCTCGGATTTTTACAGAAAACAAAAACGCAAATGAAAATAGCATCACGGTTTTGATTGAGAATTTATGGTCTAACAATATTTCTAGGAATGTTAAGTCTTATCAAGAATTTGGCGCAATTTGAATTTGCGCAATCTGCATTTGCGCAATTTGATTTTGGCGCAATTCGCATTTGCGCAGTTTGCATTTGCGCAATTTGAACATTGCGCAATGTGAATTTGCGCAATTTGATTTTGCGCAATCGTCGGCTGCCCTCGAAATGATCAGACCGATCAGCCGGGTGGATTCCGAGGGTTGTCGTTTAACTTTCGGATGGCTGAGCCTCTGGCTCGAAGCCACAGGCCGGAAAGGCAGGACACCCTTTTCGTCCGAATAATCAAAAATGTTGAACATAGTTTTGAATACTGGGGCCTACCGCATAAATAACTCTGGTATGCATGTTTTTCATGCATCCAGGGTCACTTTCGAGTGATTTGTGTCTAAGGTATTGTCGGTATGTCTAAAAATGGTACTGGGTAAAAAGTGGCTACGAAAATCGACCCACGGTAATTCCCACCCCATGCTAAACGCCCATCCATACTTTATTAAAAAACCCGAACAGAAAATCAATGATTAGGAAAAAAATTGAATTGGCGGGGGACCGCTAGACCACCGTGAGCATGGTTCTTTAAAAAACGATTTGTGAAATTCTTGGCATTTTTAGTGTGTTGCACCTTAGAATAGCCAAAATATACACCAAAATTACCCTGTAAAGAGTGGCGGCCCTGCTTTTATTTTTTGTTGCACATCATCTGTGTTAGACCCATGTTGTTTGAAGAATTGTGTCTAAATCCAATATGTTACCAACAACAAAGTTTTCCCTCATAGTTATTTGAAACATACGGCATTAGCATTTCCACCAACTTGCATGGCTCTGATTTGCAGCCAGCTCCAGTTGGTATCTAGGTTAGTTGAACGGACAAATGTCAGGTGAACCCCCAAATTTCGATGGCTAGCAGAACAGTCTATACAGATGAAAACGCCATAGGTGACTGAAGACCATGTCGGGTTTCTGGAGCCACAGTCAAAGCAAACCTTTATTAGAAGGAATAATAATAATAAACAAACGGACTGGCAACTTTAATACCTTATTTGCTGGGAGAGCATACAATTTCGAAAAATTGCACTAATATCATCAGGGCTAGGTCCGTCATCAGTCATTTTGGAAAGCCTAGAATGGATAAATAATTTTGCGCAAGTCAAACAGCAAATTTATTATGAGCTTATCATGCTATATAACATTGCGTGGTAGCAATATTGTTCTATTTCAGCCAACGTACCACTTCCACGTCTCATATAAAGCAGGATCTAATATGAATTGCTCAGCTGAAAAAACAAAATGCCAACAATTGTTAATGTGAATCGTTGTGGGGCGAACAATCCGCTTGAATTTAAGATAGGGTTGGTGAAATGCCCGGGCATTTAAAAATCGGGCGTTTTCCAAATTTTCGCGCATTTGTTGGCATTTTCCAATTTTTTCCACCAATCGACTTTTGTTCTACAAACTTTTCATATCATCAAGCATCATCATTAAGGAGGAAAAGGGGGTCCGAAAGCTATTTTTTTAAAAACTATTTCAGTCAAAATTGTTTTTAACTCTTTTAAACCCTTTTCCTTCAACTTCTATGTCTATTTTATGGAAAAATGACTAAAATGCAAATTTTCCTAATTTTTGGAATTTAGTCATTTTTCAAGAAATTGAATTTTTCCGAAAAGCCATATTTCAACATTGAGATCTTCAAAAAACATTTTGTAACATAGGTTTTGTAGCGCTTGAGCTGCGCTACAATATGATGCTAAGAATTTATTGTAACCTTTGAAATTTTATTTAAATTTCTATCAGTTAAAGTAACGAATACGTATTTGAATACTTTAACTGATAGAAATTAAAATAAAATTTCAAAGGTTACAAGAAATTCTTAGCATCATATTGTAGCGCAGCTCAAGCGCTACAAAACCTATGTTACAAAATATTTTTTGAAGATCTCAATGTTGAGATATGGCTTTTCGGAGAAAAATCAATTTCTTCAAAAATTACTAAATTCCAAAAAATTAGGAAAACTTGCATTTTAGTCATTTTTCCATAAAATAGACATAGAAGTTGAAGGAAAAGGGTTTAAAAGAGTTAAAAACAATTTTGACTGAAATAATTTTTTGAAAAAAATACCTTTCGAACCGCATAAAGCTGCGACATGAAATGTCGCGATATGAAACGTCACGATACGAAATGTGACCCAACCCTACTCATTGATGCTCACTAAGGTAATTTAAAAGCGCTAAACACGAATTTGACATTATTTTTTGGTATTTTGTTAAAGGAAATTCGAGATTCAGGTATTTTACATTTTAGTTGTAAATTTCTCATAAAAGATGCAGGGCACCCCTGAAAGCTATGATTTACATGTCACATTGACATGTCAAATTCACGGGACTGATTCGCCATCATGGTTTTCGCCGTTGACAAAATTCGCCGTCGTAAAGCGGCGAATTCGGGGCAATATGGCGCAAAGCGACGTTTTGCGACGACGAATTGTCAACGGCGACGGGCCCCTCTAATAAACAGGCTCCCCAAATACGAATTTTCTGCACTATATGGGATATTTTTAGCACAATTTCTGTTAGTTTTTCAAATTCAATATTTTGAGATATATTTTGTAATTTTTATATTTTGGTACGACCGACAATTTTTACTGAACTACCACAATGTCTCGTAGAAATCAGCTTTCAAGCTTTATTCTACAGAATCTCCATCAGATTTAAATTGTACTATTCTTTTACTAAATAGTTGTAGCCACATAGGTCTGAAAAGTAATTTTTGCATTAACGTTATGTCTGATTTCCAATAGCCGATCTAGAGGCTAATCCAATCCTTATAAGGAAATATGGCTCTAGATGTTTGGTGGTGACCCGGAAACAATATGCCTTGGTCCGCTGGTCTCTGTTGATCTTTCTTGAAAAAATCTCATTTTCATCTCAAGAATATTTGTTTTCACCTCAACTAAACATTTTATCGACTTTGATAAACATCATAACAGTGATGTCATCAATAATGTGTTTAAATTTAGAAGTCTTTTTCAATTTATGCTTTAACTTGGGATAGGGCAGGTGGATTAGGACAGACAAATTTTTTATTTATTATCTCTTTGTAGTCAAAAGACATATTTGAGCTTGTTCTAGAGTACGTGGCCTACTCTGCACACAAACAAAGGCTACAAAAAATCAACAGCGGAAGAAGGCATATTTTTTCGGGGGCACAACCAACACATATTGAGCCGAGCTGTCATGTATTTTTTCGAAACTGCTTTTCGATATGTGAACTGAGATCAGAGATATCCCACTCTTGTCCACTTCTAGTTTGATTGTTACTGTGGCCCTCTAGTCAAACAAATCTCTAGCCATTTAAAAGAATTAATCAATCACTTGACAGGTTGACGGGGTGGGTGCACAAAGACAAAAGAGAGCACAAAAAACGAGTCATCTGTATTAAAAATGCGCAGAAAATCAATGCAAAGACATGTAATTTTTTCGCTCTAAAAAAATTTTAAACAATTTTTTGTTGAAAAATAAACGGGCCCTCTCTATTAAACGGGCACTCTCTAATAAACGGGCCCGCTACGGAAGGGTTGAAAATAAACAGGCATGCCCGTTTAATAGAGTAAATACGGTATTAAAAATTTATGGCGTTTAATTAAAAAAGCTCGGGAAAAGATAGTTATTGAAGTTTAGTCCAAGCACAAACCGGATCGTGCACCCACTTCATTTGTCGGCATCTTTGAGGAGTCACCCCCAAAGGTATGTCAACCCCAGTCACCCTCAACTCTTAATCTCCAGTCGGTATATTTTATTTAATATCTTTAATTCGTTTTGTGTTCGAATTTTTGGATCACATTTTTCATGGCGATTTGAGCCACTTATTTACGAGTTTTCATAAAAACTAAAATACCATCATGTTCCCCATGAAATTCTGCATCAGGAAAACCAAAGGTCATGCTCGAGGATCGGAGTGTTAACACCTAAAAGCAAACGTACAGGTACCCGTACACATACACCTAAAATTAACAAACCCTACGGGTAAGCGACAATTCACCGCGGGGTCAGTTCACCGCGAGGCACGGCCCCTCAAAAACTGTACTTTAGTTTAATTAAAATAGACAAAACGCCACAAATTTTGAAAAAAACTTTTCGTGTGTTTTCAAACGTTTTCTGATTTTTTGCTGGTTCGGTGCAGCGAAAGCAATTTTATCAATAACACTAACAAATCACAATTACAAGTCAAACGAATTTCCATCAAATAAAATGTTTCTGACATAGGAGTCTTCTAATATTTTCTTTAGCGTCTTCTCACTTTCACGCAAACAGGTAAGCCTTCTTAGAGTTATCGCCATTTGGAAAACATATCCAGAAGACTTCTAATCAGCAAATTTATCTAAATAGTTGAAACAGATTTACCCTCATCGTGTTAAAGTACTCTTTGGACCACTGTTTGAACCTTTTGATGTCTTCATCCATCAGAAAAGAGCCCTTCGATAGCGTTTGCATTTCGGAACTCTTTCGGAACTCTTCGGAACTGAACTCAAGTTGCTGAAACACCACTGAGAGACTTGACAGATTTGAGTAGTTATCTTCGCCATCATATATTGCCACTAGAAGAATTCGATGAAAATATGATGATATACACTTGTTAAATGTTAATTCGACGCGGAATGAGTTGCTCTTTCTAATGAGTAACTCAATAATTTCATAGTCTGTATTAAACAATAAACTTTCGAACAAGTCAATAATTGGTAATTCAAATATTTATTGTCCTGAGAGGAATTTGAAATATGACAGTCAAGTAACACTTCTGAGAGTAGTTTTGGAGGCTGTAAGAACTTTCGTAACAAGACAATTTCGTAACAGCGACTTTTCGTAACAAGCTTTTTCGTAACGCGGTTTTCAGTAACATTAGTGATATGTTAAGTTGCTTTTTTGCTTTTTGATCCTCGCTTGATGTTTCTTATAGCTTCTGTGATGTTTTGACTAAAAATAGTCAAGAAAAAACAAAACAGTCAGAGGTGGAATCGAACCACTGGTGAAAAAAATTCATCCCATCAACTTACCTACTGCACCATACATGCCACTAATGGAAATAGCTATGTGTAGTATATAATATATGAATTCTAGCTCGGAGTTTTTCACCATGCTTTTGGGTATTTCTGCCGGTCTCCTAATGGATGAAAAATCCGGGGGTCAGCTAATTATCGAAATTTTCAGTCATATGACCTATGCTTACCAACTTTTGTGCTCATACAGTTAATAGTCATATAATTAACTGTTCGAAGTGTCAAACAGTGACAGAATGAACAAAACAAATGAATCAGATTAAATCCAGAATTAGAAAAATTGATTAGAAGTGAAAAAAAATCGATATTTCCTCTTACGAAAGAAATTCGTTACGAAAATTCGCTGTTACGAAAAATTTCTTACGAAAATTCGCTCTTACGAAAATCTTTCTTACGAATTTTCGCTGTTACGAAAATGTTTCTTACGAAAGTTCGCTCTTACGAAATTTTCTTGTTAGGAAAGTTCCTACAGCCGTTTTAGAAGCAAATCAGATACGCTGATCACGAATGCTGTGTCAGAATTCCAAGTTTTCGTAGTAAAAAAAATTTACGTCAAAAACGGAAAAGAGTTAGTGACGACTAGCCAACTTATAAGGCCTTTTTTATATTACCTCTGTCAACTTTTTACAAAGATTTTTTATCAGAAAAATGCAAAATTCGACCCTACTATAGAAACCCCCCCCCCCTAAAAATACAACCTTTTAAATTTAAGTAAAAAGTACCCAAATTTATGTCCCAGACCCCGGAAAATATGCGTCAACTCTTCATTAGTCACAACTTCCGTACGCTGGCCTACCCCCAAGCCTAAGGGCTAAGCCTAAACTTGTTGTTTGCAAGGTAGTTACAGCATTTTTTAAAGGTCGGATTTTTTGGGGGGGGGGGGGTATTCTATAGTAGCGCCCAAAATTCGATTTCCTGTTAAGTGCATCAGAACTTAAAAGGGTGCACGCCTGTTTCCGATTTATAGCAGTTTTTTTGCCGAAAATTGGTGTTCAAAAAATTTCGTATACTAAGGTGCCTCAGAATGAAAAATTTCAGCAGGTTATTTTTTTTTAAGTACGCAAAAGTTCACAAAAAGTAGCCCTATCTGTCTTAAGTTTTTCAAAAAGAAGTTAAAGAAAAGGAGTGCCAGATGTACTGTCAACTGTGAATGAATAGTCAACTGTGGATGTACTGTTAACTGTAGTTTCCTACTTCATATCTATAATTCATTATTTTATTTTCGATGATGTTGTGAATTGCTGTTATTAAAGAGGCATGCCCATGCGTTTCAAAAGTTAAGGCGGGGACCAGCGTTCCTTTTTTCACTCGTTTTGCGTCAAATCTGATATGATGACCTTATGGTACTTTTAAAAACTAGGCGGAAAACTTAAAAAATCTAGATGAGAAAATCTAAAAGTATATCGAGAAAGAAGAGGTATACTAGTCCCCGCCTCCGTGTTGCGCACGGGCATGCCCCTTTAAATGAAAGATCTCAAAGACAATATCAAAAATACACCAAATCAGGTTATTTTAATATGTTTATTGATGATATTCGAAATTTGTTGAATAAAAAATTGATTGATGACAGACATTTGTGAAATTCCCGAAAATACCCGAAATTTCGGAAAATGCCCGGGCATATGCCGATTATCAAATGCCCGGGGCATAAGTCAACCCTATATTTTACTATGTTTTGGTCATTGGAGCTGGGCAAAATGAGTCACTATATACATTTTTAATCAAGACTCTTGCTCGGAATTATCTCCTATATAGAATTAGAGATGTTTTGTCTGTCTGTGGACAATTGACGTTTTTGATTTTTTTGAGGTGTTTTTGTTTGGTTTTTGGTCAATTTTTTTTTAAATTGAAGCTTGGAATCTCAGGAGTAGAATGGTTGTTTGGATTTTAGTTTTGAAAATTTTTTCGGTTCAATTTTTGGGTTTCAGTGAGCAAATTGTCGTTTTTTTTCGTTCCGGAGACAAAATCTCGGAGCTGCTATCAGCGGATTTTTTGGCCACTCTTAAAATGTAGCCCAAAATCTCAGCTTTCGTTTAAAAGAAAGATCGGTGAAAAATAACGACCGGAACCCGGGATATGGATGCTTTTATGGAGGTGGTCATTTAGAGGGAATTTGAAAATTGGCCTTCTTTGGGACTTTTGAATTTTTCTTTTTTTGTCTCGAGAGGAAAGTCGTATAATACTGTTTTGAGGTGTTTTTTATTCAAATTTTTGTCTGTAGGGTTTTCAAGAAAGCAAGTAGGTAGCAAAGTGAGTGGTGAACAAGAAAATTAGGTAGCCTTGCCAGTTGAGTAGGCAGGCAAGAATACCAAGTGTGGGTGAGTATGCCAAGAAAGTGAGTACGGGAGGGGGAGGGGTAACAGGAGAGTGGGTAAGGGTACCTAGAAAGAGAGTAGGGGAACCTGGAGAGTTAGTAGGGGTGCTGGAGAGTAAGTAGGGGTACCTGGAGAATGGATAGGGGTACCTGGAAAGTAGATAGGGGTACCTGGAGAGTAAGTAGGGTACCTGGAGTGGGAGTAGGGGTACCTGGAGAGTTAGTAAGAGTACCTGAAGAGTCGATAGGGGTACCTGGAGAGTTAGCAGGAGTACTTGGAGAGTTAGTAGGGGTAACTAAAAGATACTGACACGGAACGACACGACCGCCCCGTCACGTATCAAAGAACGTCATATACAAAAGATAGCTCTCTCCGAGCTGGAGAGAGGGAGTAACCAGAGGGAGTAAGGGTACTGGAGAGGGAGTAAGAGTACCTGGAGAGAGAGAGTAAGGGTACTGGAGAGGAAGTAAGGGTACCTGGAGAGGAGTGTTGCGTCTTCGACGCAAGTGATGTCTACAAAATTATTCACTTTCCCAGTCTGGGTTTGGTGGCCTACTGGTTAAGGCATTTCCTGCGGATCTAAAGGGAGTGGGATCAAATATCCCCTCCATTCCCCCTTTTTCCAATTCACGAGCTGTTGGCCGTGGCCGCTCGCGACACGAGTAAGCGTATCTAGAGAGGGAGTAAGGGTACTGGAGAGGGAGTACTAGTACCTGGAAAGGGAGTGAGGTACCTGGAGAGTAAGTAATACCAGGAGAGGGATAAGCGAGTCAGGGGAGTGGGTAGGTGCAAGGAGACATGCAGGAGACGTGGTATTTTCTTTTGTTTTTAAATTTTCCTTTGTTTTTAAAATTTTGAATATTTAATTTTGCTAAGGTGAGGGTACCTGAACAGTTGATAGCGGCACCTGGAGAGTAGGTGGGGTACCTGGAGAGTTGGTGAGGGTACCAGTAATTTGAGGTAGCGTGCCAGGAGAGTGAGCAGGCGTACCAGGTGAGTGAGCCAGGACAGTGGATAGGCGAGCCAGGGGAATGGGTCAGAGTACCATGAGAGTAGGTAGGAATAATTTAATCTTTTTTTTTGTTTTTTTAACATTACAATTTGTTTAATCTAGGATTCCGGATTTTTGGATCTAGATTTTTTAGGATTTTTTTTAGCTAATTCTTGATTGACTGTTAGTTGATTATTTTTAAAGTGTTTTTTAATTTCATTTTTTGTGCTTTAACAGAGGCGAGATTGTCCGCCGTAGGCGAGCCCCCGATCCAGAAGAGTGAGTGAGCGTGCTAGGAGAGTGAGACGGCATGCCAAAATAGTGATAGCGAGTGAGTAGGCGGGTGTGCCAGATGAATATAGCAGTATGCTTGATGAGCCGATTTTGTTATTTAAAGGGCCTGACCTCTTCCTACTCGGTGGTCCCCCGCTAATTCAAAAATTTTCCCTTAATCATTGGACTTCTGTACGGATTTTTCCACTAGGTTTCTAACAAACTAAGCCTAAAATTGATTTCTGCCTAGTTTTGTTAGAAACGTGGCGGAAAAATCCGTACAGAAGTCCAATGATCAAGGGAAATTTTTGAATTGGCGGGGACCACCGAGTAGAAGAGGTCAGGCCTTTAATTTGAGCCGATTTATGTGGATAGTAGTTTTTGCTGATTATATGAATACGAGAAGTATTAAGTGTTAAAAAGTTTAATTTTTCGAGTTGAAAAGAATTATAGAGATGCGGTGCATCAAGCAGCGTGGCCGCGAGCGTAGGGCCCGGCGCAGCCGGGCCCACGCGAGCTAGTGTCTAAGGTAAGTGAGTGCGCGCATCTGTAACCAACCAAGCCCCTTGGGCCCCCTTCGGGGGCGCAGGGGCTTGGTTGCTCGGGGTCGAGATGCGCACACCCACATACCTTAGACGCAAATCACTCGAAAGTGACTCTGGATGCATGAAAAAGCATGCATACCAGTGTTTCTTTATGCAGTAGGCCCCAGTATTCAAAACTATGTTCAACATCTTCCTCCAATTAACAAAACTATGTCCAGTTAGTCCTTTCGCTGAATTTTTTGTGCGAAATCAAATTTCGCGGCGAAAATGTGTCCCATCAAAATTGTGGTCCGGCGAAACTGTGACTGTGTCCGAGGACAATTCACCTAAAAAGTCATAAATGAGAACTTTTATTCAATAAAGAACGGAAACAAGTAAACAATACTTGAGAACGTATTTAACAATTGGTAATGAGTGGAGAGTAATAACATTAACAATGAAATAAAAAATATTATTATAAAGACTTCTTAATATGCCCGACGGTGAATTGTCTCTGACGGTGAATTGTCCCCACGGTGAATTGTCCTCACGGTGAATTGTCCTCAGGGCGAATTGTCCGTGTACCAAACCCTACGCGTACATGTACACGTAACATTAAACGTACACCTACACTTGAAATTAAACAAACCCTACCCATACACATACAGTTTGGCGTAATGTACCGTACAGTACGGGTACAATAGTATACTAAGTGTACTATTGTACACTTAGTGTACAATAGTACTATTGTACAGTACGGGTACAACAGTACTATTGTACACTAAGTGTATTATTTTGTACACTATTTTTGTACACTAACACGGAAGTGCACATCCTTAACACGAGAACGGCTGATCGGGACAAGCGGACGATCTGGTGCGGAATTTGACGCTGATCATTTTTGTGTATAGGAGTAATAACCGCTTTTAAATTCATGAGCGTTTCAGGAAAGTTGAAGAATCTTCCGAGGGCAGACACCACTAGTCTCCGAACTGCATGCTTGCATTTAATACGTCAAAAGGATCGCCAGGAACTGCTATTTCGAATGAGTGCATGTTAGCTGCCATGTGCCTGCCAAAACCTGGGCTACCAGCATCCAACGCACAATCCACCATTTTCTGACCAGGTACATTTACACTCAAAGCTGTTCGAAAGCGTGTCATAGCTGTGTGTAACTGCTCAGCGCTTGGTCAATACTTGTAGAATAATTCAAGAGCTACAAGATGAGCAAAAAAACATGACAATTAAACAAAAGCCACTCAGAGATATCAGGGAAGAGATAAAATCAGCTGTTGTCCTGGTATTGGAATTTGAGGAGTATTCGGTTTGGCTTATTTATTGTTGACTTTCTTCAACATTTTCGGTTTCTAATATACCGAAATGCTCAGCAGGAAAATGCGACAAAACTAGTGCAAAGATTCACAAGACAACAAGCGAATATCACAAAATCCAAGCCAAAACAATTTGACCTCAAAACATACCAAAAACCAAGGCTTTTGGATGGAAATTCAGGTGGTTATGACTTGGTTTCGTAATTTTCTCAAAATTTCATCAGACTTTAAAAAAAATAAAAACATCATGTGATAAAGCAAGAAAAAATGCATCAGATACCACTATTAGATCACAAGTGTTGCTGTGTTTTCCCCTGTTTTAAAAGAAGAAGTGGCCTGGCAGCCTGGTCATGGATGGACGATTATGGCTACATTTCAAGAGGCCTGATATCGACACAATTTCTTTAAAATTGGAAAAATGTGAGAATGAGAAGACTCGCAAAGTCTTAGCTATCTTTGATATACAACTTTCGCGAATATTGCGTTTAAAGCTATTGATTCTGAACTAAATAAAATTAAAACCAGAATCGTCCATCCTTGACCAGGCTGCCAGGCCACTTCTTCAATCCTCTAAAAAAGAGGGATAATACAGTAACACTTGTGATCTAATAGCTGTATCTGATGCAGTTTTGATGCTTTATCACGTTATATTTTTATTTCGCAAAAAGTTTACCCCTTTAGTAAACCTCCAAAAACCAACTTTCAGGGCTTCTGGCCACTCCGGGGTGAGATTCTGAGCGATCCAAGTAGGGTGGGGAAATTCGCGCGAATATTGAAATAGCCCCGAATATTCGCGAATATTCGCGCGAATATTCGGAATGTTCGCGAATATTCGCGAACATTCGAACTGTCGTCTTATGAACAAATGAAAAAGAAAAAACAGTAAATTAAATGCTTAATTCACAACCGGCACTAAAACACATTCAATTAGCTTCATTGACAATAAAATAAATTCAATCAACATTCAAAAACATGTATCAGCGTTGACCAACACGCTTTTTTTCAACGAGCTAACGACTGGCTTAATTTATATCACCAATTCAAAAATTTCGGAACTTTTGTTTTACCTTGGGTCGGGTAGTACCTAAGTTCAGTAAACTGAGGGTTACATTAATCATTCATACGTAGCTCAACTTAAAGGCATGCTCACCTGTTTAAATTTGTCTCCGCCAACTCAATTTTTTTTCGAATTATTGGACTTCTGTACGGATTTTCGGCTTGGTTTCTAACAAACAAGGTCTAGAATTTAATTTTAGGTGTAGTTTTGTTAGAAACCAAATAAAAAAGTCCGTACAGAAGTTCAATGATTCAGAAAAATTTAATTGGCGGGACAAGTTGAAACAGGTGAGAATGCCCTTTTAATGACTAGTTCACAATGGTGGACTGCAGTCGCCACCCAGTCCGGACTCACAATCCGCTCTGAGGATTGTTTTTCATCTCAAGTTAGGATTGTTGTTAATTTTAGTAAAACGGCTTTTAAAAAGACCTTATTTTAAATCCAATTAAGATATGGGTCTCTAGCCGTTTTGACCAACACGCTTTTTTATCGACACGCTTTTTTATTTTATTTCGATTCAGAGTCTCTATTCGTAAATAATTAGCTTTTTTGAATTTTATTAGTTCTGACACGAAAAAAGTTGAAACTCATTTGTTTTTGTCCCATCGAATCAGTCGGCCTCTTGCATATTTTTTATCCTATATTTTATTTCACCCCAGTCATTTCACTTCCATATCATTTCACGCCTGATAACACCTTTTTTATTTCATGTTTTTTTACAAAATTCGTTTAAATTAGCGCTACATTGTGCTTGGTGGAAGTCTAATCTAAATCTCGACTAGAACCGGCAGGTTCGGTGCCGGTGCAGTGCCGCTTCGGAAAATCGTGAGGGGTCGAGACATCAAATTAAAAAGACATCAACTCTATTGACTTACTACAGTGTTTGAATGTTCGCGAAATTTTCTTTATCGCGAACATTGCTTGCGAATATTCGCGAATATTCGCGAATATTCGCGCGAATATTCGCCCGAATATTCGAGTTCCCCACCCTAGATCCAAGTCATTTTTGAGTATAAAATCGGATTCCCGCAAAATTTACTGCAGTATTTCACTAAAAATTTCAAATTTGACGGGTAAATGAATAATTTACGGAGGAAAGTAGTACTTTCAAAGTACTTACAGCCATTTGAATTGTCGCAATGTAGTTTGCCGCATTTGATTTGTCACAATGTGATTTGCCGCAATTTGATTTGTCGCAATGTGATTTACTGCATCTTACTCCTGTCAAAAAAACAATAAGGAAGGAAATTTTAATTTGACTGCGCCATGATTTTTTACAACCAGGCTCTTTGGACAATGGCAAGCAATGGACCTCCTTCAGATGATATCAGCGTTATTTTCCAAAAGCTATACGAATTGCAGGCAAACAAGGTAATTCATCCGATCTATATTTGAAGTTGAATTATTGATGGTGAGCTTTAGAGTTGCTTCGAATGCGGTGCACGTAATCCAACCTGGTCGTCATGACATATGGTCACCCATATTTTCTTACTCATATTTAGATTTGTGTTTACAGGTACTTTCTCTTATCGACTGCTCTTCAAAACACCGGAATCTGGGATTCATCTTTCTTTCGTGCGCTCGACAACACTGGACACCAAATGGACTTGGAAACAAATAGATCTATGCAAGTGGGTGGAAATGCCAACGCCGTTAGATTCTAATTTTGACTAGGTGTGATAAATAATTTTTTTTAAGAAGAAATTTTTTGAGAAGCATCGCTGCAACTTGGATTTCCGTGAAAAATACAATAGTAACGTGCTGTATTTTACAAGGTGCAAAGATCTTCTATTACACAAATTATTTTTCGATAATTACAGACTCGGATAGCAGAGTTGGCTGCCCAAGCGCAAGAAATAAACGGACTAAGCTACTCATCGAAGACTCAAAGAAAAGGAAGAAAGTGCGAAAGAAGATTTTTTCAAGCAAGAACTCACATATTTGACAAGAAATAATTGTTTCTGTTTGTGATCGGGTGGTGTGCAATAAAGTCCTTATTCAGAGTTGTCACTGTGTTTGTCTTTGAGAGAATGGGCCTATATAGCACCACTAGTCGCGGTGGCTGCCCACCGCCACCGGTGGCTGCCACCACAATACACCACCAGAAGCGACGAAAAAAGTGGTACGTGTCAAAAGGCTGCAACGGTCGAAAGTACATCAGGCCAGAAGCCTACAACTCGAAAAAAGGGACACAAAGGCTACAACTCGAAGAAAGGATAGAAGGTACACTCAGTAAAGTTATATGAAAAAAGCGAAAATTTCGACTTTTACCTGTTTACCATGTTTTTCAACATGGGACTTGGCAAAAACAGCCTCATCCCTTATGGCAGATGGTCTTTTTCGGGTATTTTAGGGTCATTTTTAGGATTTATCACATTTTCTTGCTGGACTGGGCAAAAGAGTCTATAAATGCATTTTGATCAAGAGTCTTGCTCGGAATTATGTCTAAGGTAAGTTAGTGCGCGCATTGCTAGCCGACCAAGCCCCTAGCCCCCTTCGGGTCGCAGGGTGCTTGTTTCTTGGGGTTGAGATGCGCACATCCACATACTCAGAGGCAAATCACTCGAAAGTGACTCTGGACGCATAAAAAACATGCATACCAAAGTTTATTTATGGTAATATTTAATTCTGTCCCCAAATTTCTGAAAAATGTCCCCAATTCACTGAAAAATGTCCCCAAATGTGAAATATCCCAAATTGCTGAAAATGTCCCCAAATAATCTGAAATATGTCCCAAATTTTATTCTTACCTATTTTTCATAATATCAGCTTTAAGTGTAATTTTTGATGCTGAATGTGGTTTTTAACTTTCAGGTTCATGGCAATACTAAGGTTTTAATGGCCACAAATTGATTGGATTTTCCGGAATTCGTTGTCGTTTGAAATGCCAACTTTATTTCTTTTTACAGATGTCAATGCAACTGATTGAAGAGCCGAATAAACGTGGAATCAAATTAATTACAAAAGGCTGCAAGCTTTGATGGCGATGATGCTGAAGATGAACTTCAATCGTGAAACAAGCCGAAGGAAACGAATGGTCTAATGGAAAATGGAGAATGTAGGTCAAATAAAAAAGATTAGACATTGCATATCGCTGATTTACATTACCAATTTTAGGAAAAGACGAGCAGGAAGCGAGAAGCACATTGTGGAGAATTCGACTGCTCTTATTCTTCGTAGGATTGGGTGCGATGCAAGGCATTGTTGAGAGATTCGTCGGCGGCCATATCTCAAGAGATTTTCGTGGAAGTGGCAGCAGAACATTCGAATCATGAATCAACAGACCGTCGGCGTATTCTTCTCCCGTCAAGCAAATCATCAAAGAAAGTTCGAGGACGGAAAGACAGCTCAGCTAATAAAGCAGGATTCTCATGTTATTTATCATTATTCATTCATCTACGTATTTGGAGTGTTATTATATAGAATACGCCAAATGTTACAAATATGCCTTTCCTTCGCCAGATCCAGAATTTCTCAGCGTACCAGAAGAAGAGTGACCTTTCGCCTTCTACGTTGGAGACTTGCGTGACTATGCTGCGTCCAAGCAAAATGTGCCTGCTAATGAAATTAAGGTCTCTGTATGCAATTTTCAAGCGAGAAAGAACAAAAGCATGGATGACTTCTGTCTAGTGTGGTCACCAATAAAACCTTCGAAGTTTGCAATCAAGCTGCGCCTTCGTAGGTGTTGACTCTACCTACAACTTAAACTGGAATGGATACCCTGTTATGTATGTTTCTTGGAATTTGGCTAAGCGAATGAATTGCTTTGATTTAGGCTGCTGGATTTGGTGATTCAACAAGCAATTCTTCCTTAGACATATTGCTTTGGCTTCGAATGAGAATGGGTGGTGTTACGAAGTGTTTTTCCGAGGAATCAAAGGTGGAAATTACAATCAGAGTGTGGTGATGGCCGATGGCGATCAGGCATCACATTGGGTATGTTGTTGCTCATACGTAAAATGGTTTTACGGAAGATGATTTAAGGCGCAAGAAATGTGTGGCCGGATGCTAAGCGTGCAATGTGCAATTTTTACATGAAGGCAAATCTGCGTAAGAAGATGAAGATCCTGGGCATTCCTAAGGAGGTCAGAAGGCCTCTTTACTCGGACACTGACGTCTTGCAACAGGCTCATCAATGATGAGATTTCTTTTGGTTTTTAAACTTTGCCCTTTGCCCTCATTTTCAATATTTTATTCATGGTTTTAGCTGCGACTCAGTGTTCAAAAGTCAAGGTCAAGTTCAAGGTCAAGGTCAAAGTAAAACTTGACTTTAAAACTTCAAGGTCGTTTTTTCTCGATTTTTAGTAAGGAAAATGGGTCTGAATTTTTTTTCCTATCCCTTAAAGTCAAGATTTTGCGCTGAACAAAACGTACTTTTCAGAATAACGATATAATTTTTGCACGATGAGATATAGCCTAAAGTCAAGGTAAAATCACCTTGATTTTAGCGAAAGTCAAGGTCAAGGTAAATCAAGGTGATTTTACCTTGACTTTAAGCTATATCTCATCGTGCAAAAATATATCGTTATTCTGAAAAGTACGTTTTGTTCAGCGCAAAATCTTGACTTTAGGGGATAGGAAAAAAATTCAGACCCATTTTACTTACTAAAAATCGAGAAAAACGACCTTGAAGTTTTAAAGTCAAGTTTTACCTTGACCTTGAACTTGACCTTGACTTTTGAAAACACTGCTGCGACTCAAAATAGGATATGGCAGGGAACGTAACTGTACTTTTTAAAAGATTTGTACTTTTTTTAGGACCCAAAATCTTTTTTATTTTTGGAGATTTTAGTCAAAATTTTTTTATACTTAAAAATCAATAAGCACTGGATAACTGGGCTGACATCAGGCTGAAATTCATTTTGTTGACAACTCAGACTTTTGACAATTCGGCTTTTTTTAATTCAAATTTTTGATTATCGTGTCAAAAAAACATTGTAATTATTAAAGGGCCATTGCCGTCCCCGACAACGGTTGTCCCCGCCAATTCGAATTTTTTTCCTAATCATTGAAATTCTATACGGATTTTTGAACTTGCTTTCTAACTAAACTTCACCTAAAATTAAATTCTAGCCCTTGTTTTGTTAGAAACCAAGCCAAAATATCCGTACAGAAGTTGAATAATTAGACAAAAAAATTTGAATTGGCGGGACAATTCAAAACAGGTGGAAATGGCCTTTAACAATTCATCAGTATTTAGATTCGTCTTGTTGTATATTCTTACTTACTAACACCCATACATATCTTTACGATGTATCTTTTTCACTCTTGTAAATTTAAAAAAAATTGTATTTAAAAAAACCATGCTATGATATGGGCAATAGTGTGGCGAATTGGGTTTGATGAGACCAAAGCTCCGAATTCACTAACCCGAACCCCGTATCCTGGGGAGGGTACCCCTCGGGACAGGTGGATAGTGCATTTTGATGGCCCTAGTGCAGAAGCCGTTGACAAAATTTGCCTTGGTCCCTTCTTGTTTTTATTGAAAAACAACTTGGTCCTAATCACCATATTAACATAACCATGATAGACAGGGGGGAGGGTAGGATCATATTTCGTACCACGACATTTCATATCTCGACATTTATATCGCAGCTTTTTGCGATTCGAAAGCTATTTTTTTAAAAACTATTTCAGTCAAAATTGTTTTTAACGCTTTTAAACCCTTTTCCTTCAACTTCTATGTCTATTTTATGGAAAAATGACACTAAAAAATTTTCCTAATTTTTTGGAATTTAGTCATTTTTGAAGAAATTGATTTTTCTCCGAAAAGCCATATCTCAACATTGAGATCTTCAAAAAATATTTTGTAACATAGGTTTTGTAGCGCTTGAGCTGCACTACAATATGATGCTAAGAATTTATTGTAACTTTGAAATTTTATTTAAATTTCTATCAGTTAAAGTATTCAAATACGTATTCGTTACTTTAACTGATATAAATTTAAATAAAATTTTAAAGTTTACAATAAATTCTTAGCATCATATTGTAGTGCAGCTCAAGCGCTACATAACCTGTGTACAAAATGTTTTTTGAAGATCTAATGTTGAGATATGGCTTTTCGGAAAAATCATTTCTTGAAAATTACTAAATTAAAATTTCAAAAAGATAGGAAAATTTGCATTTCAGTTATTTTTCCATAAAATAGACATAGAAGTTGAAGGAAAGGGTTTAAAAGCGTTAAAAACAGTTTTGACTGAAATAGTTTTAAAAAATACCTTTCGAACCGCATAAAAGCTGCGATATGAAATGTCGCGATATGAAACGTCACGATACGAAATGTGACCCTACCGGGGGACCAAGTTTTTTTAATAAAAAAAAAAACCGGGGAACGAATGCAAATTTTGCCAACGATCTGCACCACTACAACCCAGGTGATATTGACCTAGATGGGCTGAAAAATCAAAAGATGGTCTTAATCAAAAACGATCCATGATGTCGTGCTAGAATCGTGCTAGGAATTGTGTTGATAAGACCATATTTGAGATTTTCCCCACCTCAAGGGAGAAACCTGGTGGGTACCACCTGGTCAGGTGGATATCCACCTGGATAGCCTGAAAAAGTTTTTTTTTCAAAATCAAATAAAAGTATGCTATCACATGTGAAATCGTGTCAGAAGTCTTGTTTGACCAAAATTTCTATTTTGCCTACTAAAACCTAGAAATCAAGGGTTTTAAGGCCAGCCAAGTGGATGTGTGCCTTACTCTAGAAACATCAACCGTTTTGAGATTTAAATGGCAAAAATGCGATTATAGTATATGAAAAATTTAATTTTTCACACGATTTCACTTTCAAACATTTATTTTTCAAATCTGGACGGAATTTTAATTTTTAGCCCATCCATGTGGATATCCAGGTAGATCATTTAGTACCTACCCTTGCTATCGGGCTCCGCGTAAGTAAAATCGGAATTTGGTCTTAACAAATCAAATTTTTAACGCGATTTTACTTACGATATCATGGTTTATTATTCGATTTGACTAAATTTTTATTTTTTGGTCATCCATCTGGCTACTCACCTGGCCAGCTCGTACCCGCCCAGGTTCAGCCTTCAAGAGAAGAAATCTCATATTCGGTCTTATCAAACCAATTCCTTACACCAATTTTACGTATGATATCGTGGTTTGTTGAAAAATTTGACTTGACTTTATTATTCAGGCCATCCAGGTGGATATCCACCTGACCCTAGGACACCACACACCGGTTTGGGGTTTGGGTGGGTGAATTCGTGGTTTTTAGTCATATCAAACTCGATTTGCCGCACAATTCTACGTATGATAGGGTTGTTAGTTTTCGATTCTGACATAAAAAAATTCCGGTCATATTGATGGATATTTACCTGAACAACTGAACAACCTACCTTGGTTTTCGGAGTTTCGGTGGGCGAAATCGAAATTTTGGTCAACAGATCGGTTCACACCATGCAATTTTAGGCTGAAAAAATGTAGTCTATTTTTATATTTTAGTAACTTTTAATTTAGCTCATTCGGTGAAACTGTCATCTGGTGACATAAAGTTGGCGAATCAACCATTAAGGGACGGACAGCCCCACTTAGAATGAATGAATCCTGGTTAGTATGAGCTAACAAAAATTTGAATGATGATTCGAATGAATCGTCTTAAAACGAATTTTGGAAGTTCGAAATTAGAAAAACCGAATTGTCAAAAGTCTGAGTTGTCAATAAAATGAATTTTGAAAGGCTCAGTCTGATGTCAGCCCATAAACTGGCACTTTTTTGACGAAAAATGACCGAATTGTACTTTTTTGGCCAGTGTACTTTTTTTCAAAAATTTTGAGTGCGTGCCCTGGATAAGGTCATAAATATCAGAATTGACATGAGACGATGAAAAAGAGAGATTTTTGAAAACTTGTTGGTCCCCGCCTTAATTTGCGGTGTAACACGCTGGTATTGCCCTTTCAAGCAAAATCTTCAAAATTCTCTAAAAAATCGGCGCTACCGAAATGCGGACGAAAGACGTATCATTTTGGACGTAGTGTAATAAACTCAACCTCACACAATTTACTATCTCTAATTTGTTGCATGGTTGATTCGATTGTTGGATTTGTGTTCTCGTCACAAATTTTTATGTTGATATACACTTAGGTCACGGAGTTCTCCACTTGGTCAAAAAAAGTTTCGGTAATTATGGGTGACTGGCTGGCCATTGAGACTCGACTGTTTTTTAAAGGGATAAGTCTTATATTATGTCTGCCATGTTCTGGCTGAAAGTGCATTGTTTTTTTTCTTTTGGTCACAACAGCCAATATATAAAAATTTTTAAGTGATAAGACCATCATGCAGCCATGCTCTTCTAGTTTCTAGCGTATCATTTATTGCAACACATCTCATCAAAATTCAGCAGAAAAAGGTAAAAGTTTTGAAGAAAATCATTTTTCCGAGTTGCTTCATATTTCGAAGAATCTCTGCTAGTTTTTGCAAAGATGTTGCAACAAACAATACGCCTTTAGAGACTAGAAGAGCAGGGCTATACAGTCAACTCTCTCCATGTGACACCTCCACCATAGTGCACACCTGGTTCTATATTTATATATTATATATTTATATATATTCTATATTTATTTTGGTGGGGTATATTCCATTAGCGACAAATTTATTTTTAGGCTAAGATCTTATTTTTCACTTGGTGTTTTTTCGTTGGGTGTTCTTTGTTATTGTAATTGTTTTCACGAAAAAAAAGTTCTCCAAGTTCTGGCCAAAAAGTCCTCTGAGCTTTTTTTGACTAGAAGCTGAAAAACAAATTGTTGGCGTGAGAGTCCATTGATTTTTACATATAAATGTGCGATATTGCGTCGATTCATGCAAAATTTTCAACTTTTTATGCGGAGCGATCTCGAAAGTAGTATTTTTCAGTCAAAGACCATGCTTTATTGGATAAAAACGGTTCTAAGTATAAAAATTTCTGAAATTAAAAAAATCCGTCTCGTGATTTCACCCAACAGCTCGCGAGCTACATTTCGGTATAACTTGTTACCGAAAGATCGTGGTTTTAAGATTTTTGATCGTGGCGAATTTAAACTAAATGATTCATGGATTTGGTATATCGATACGGTACTCACAAGGCAACATGAAAAGAAGAAATCTGCAATTTTTTCTGATTAGACTGACGAATCAGATTCGGTAAACTTTTTGCAAAAATAGAGGTAAAAAGTGTCAGCCCCTAGGTGGAACGAACTTTTGGGGGTTCGTTATATCGAGCGTCGACTGTAATGGAATCAGTAGCATCTCTCTTGAAACCAATTTACACAGCAACAATGGACCTGCAAAAGCAAACAACAACAATAGCCTGTATGATTTCAATGATGAGAACCGTGCTTTTCAAACTTAGCCAAGAACAAAAGAAAGTGATTTCTCAACCTGCTTTTCGAATTCAGTAATGACGGATTAGAAGTAAGAATGAAAAAATGGGAAAATGACAGGTATTTTTTTTGTTGCCAATGTTCTGGGCATGAGATGCGTTTAAGAATTTAATTTGGCTACAATGTTGGATCCACGTTACAAGATGCGATTTCTGCAAAAGATCGTCATTTGGAATATCGTAAGTGGATTGAAGAAGAAGCTGAAGCACATTCTTTGCCCAGCATTGCTCTTAGTGGGTTACCTGAAACACGTCTAAAAGAAAGTGAGTACGCTTCCATAATGTCGGAGTTTTCGCTATATGAACAAGAGCGAGAAGTAAGTACGCCAGCTATTACAACTCTAGACTTACACAAGAAGGAATCTCTATTTTCAATAGCAGGAATAATTGTTACTGGTCTTTAAAAACCTTTAACACCAAGAAACCTGAAAATGATGCTTTTTGTTAATAATATTTTGCCATGTTTGAGAAAATTGTTGAATTTTCGAATAAAAAATTTATCTATTTCTGATATCTGATTGCTTGATTATCTGACTTTTTTCGACACCTGATATCTGGTTCTGATTTTTTTAAAGGCAGCTGCAACCCTGGTGGGCAGGAGTACACTATACCGCGTAGCTCAAAAATGTCCAAAATTAATTTTTTTTGGACGTTTTAGCTTACCTAAACACATGCTTAAAACATGTTTTTAATTGGCGGTAGACACTTTCTCGATAGAAAAATTTTCGACCATTTTTCGCCTTGGTCCCCCAAGGCAATCCAACCTAAGAGGGTACCTGGATGGCCAGAAATGAGATTGGTTTTTCGTATTTTACCCCGTTCCGTCACTGGATCTGGGCAAAAATAACCTCTACATATTTCGATCGAGGGGTCTTGCTCGAATCATGTCTAAGGTTAGTGAGTGCGCGCATTTCTAACCCATCAAGTCCCCTGCCCCCTTCAGGGGGCTTGGGGTTGAGATGCGCACACCCACATACCTTAGACACAAATCACTCGAAAGTGACTCTGGATGCATAAAAATGTATATGCGTACCTGAATTTCTTTATGCGGTAGGCCCAGTTAACAAAACTATGTTCAAAATTCTATCTTCTCGGAGTATCCAGGTACCCCTTAGGTTGAGTTGCCTTGAGGGACCAAGGCAAAAAGTCAAATTTCGGTCGAAATTTTTTTTCGAGAAAGTGTCGACCGCCATTTAAGACATGTTTTAGCGTGTTGAAAAAGCTAAAAACGTCGAAAAAAAGTTGATTTTGGGAATTTTCGGGCCACGCGGTATAGTGTACTTTAGCCCCCTGGTGTGCAGTATGTGTTCTTTTAAAATTTTAAACTTTTTATATAGATTAAAATGTTAAGGTAGCCAGAAGAGTAGTTAAGGGTGCCGCGAAAGTAAATATTGATATCAAAAGAGTAGTGAGTATGTGGAACGGATATTAAATTTTTGCTGCATTTGCTGTGTGAATTTTGGACTAAAAGCTTGGTTGTTTTTCTTACTGAAAGCTATGAGATTTCTAAAAGACATGTTTGCGGGCGATGGTTTAGTGTGTGTTATAAATAAAATTATTAAAAAAGCTTGGGGTCTTAGGTGTTACACTTCACTTTGTTGATGTTGATGCAAACGCAACTCTTCGCCGGGTTTTTCTCGGTCTTAGACAGCTTCATGGCTCCCGTACAAGTTCGCTCATCTTCCGAGAGAACCGAAAAATTGCTATCACAAGTTCAGACGAACGATGTAAGTTTGAGACATATATATGAGCAAATGCTCGAAACAGTCACGAGTTTATACTGTCACGAATTGAATCAGTCAAGAGTTGATATTTACTAACCAAATATCATTTGTGTAATGTTTAAACAACAAACACAACGATTTACCCACTGCGCCATAAAATCCAAATTAAGTCACCTACTGCCCTTTTTGCTGTTTTGAACGGCCGTGAATGCGAATCGGCACTTCACGTTTTTTTTTCGAGTTCGCGATGTTACTGACATAACGCCAAAAAACAACTCAAATTTACGCTTTTAACTTTTAAATAGACATTTGTATAAGTGACATGTGCGGTGTTCCTGTGAAACTCTTATTCTTGGAAAAACTAGAGAGTTGGCCAAATTACATGAATTGAATTAACTTTTCCTTCAAAAATGAAATGTAAAGATATGCGGAACAAAATATTTTCGGAGGTTCCTGTAGATTTTTTCTTTTCTATAATGAATATCTAGATTGCTCCTTGCCTTAGCAGTTTGAGCGAATTCTGTATACTCGCGATTGGAATGCGGTATTGTTCGTTAATAATTGGAAATAAATTCGAACTTTTATTTGTTACAGATACTACGACAAGGATTGTGACGATGAGATTGATTTAGTAGAATGCCTAAAAAGTACACCAAATGTACATTGCGATCCGAAATGCCACATCCTTGAAATTGCTGTCATCCCACCCTTATCAGGAGGCTAATACATGTCATAACTTGAGCTGAGTGATGGTTATTTCACTCGTATTACCATGGTAATTACGAGGAAATTATCACCCCAGAAAAAAAAACGGCTAGACTTTACTTGGCCCCCCCACGGCTGACCCACTTTCGAGGTGAATTTTTGAAAACCGATTGCATATTCGTGTTTCTCGACCCGGATTTTTACGGGGAAATGATCATCAGATTCTGTGAAAGTGAAAAAAATTTTTTGGGATTTGCCTTGGTCCCCAAGATAAATTTTAGAAAAATTTGAAAAAAAAATATTTTAAATTGGCGCCTTTTGAATGTTTAAAGGATTAAGGGCTGTATTGGAGGGGAAGGGATAAAAGGGGCCACTAATCACACAAGGCCCCTAACAAGAAGATGTTGAACATAGTTTTGAATACTGGGGCCTACCGCATAAATAAACTCTGGTATGCATGCTTTTTCATGCATCCAGAGTCACTTTCGAGTGATTTGTGTCTAAGGTATGTGGTGTGTGCGCATCTCAACTCCAAGCCCCAAGCCCCCTGCGCCCCCGAAGGGGCGCAGGGGGCTGAGAGTTAGAGATGCGCGCACTCACTTACCTTAGATATAATTCCGAGAAGTATCTTGATCAAAAAATGCGTATAGAGTCTCTTTTTGCCACAGCCCAGTTGAAAAAAACATGGTGAGGCAGTCGAGAATACATATATTTACTTTTCTATTGTTCTGCCATAAAAGTGGCCCCCTTTTATTCCCTTCCCCTCCCAATACAGCCCTTAATCCCTTTAAAATCCAAAAGGCGCCAATTTAAAAAATATTTTTTTTTCAAAATTTTCTAAAATTTTACCTTGGGGGACCAAGGCAAATCCCAAAAAATTTTTTTCACTTTCACAGAATCTGATGATCATTTCCCGTAAAAATCCGGGTCGAGAAACACGAATATGCAATCGGTTTTCAAAATTCACCTCGAAAGTGGGTCAGCCGTGGGGGGGGCCAAGTAAAGTGTTACCGAAAAAACTTATGACGGCTCAGAAATCTCGAGATCGACCCAAAATTTTCCCGATTTTTGTGTGATCGAAGAATAGACCGACATGTCGTTCTATTAGAAGAAATACGGTAGTTAATACATGGTCAACAGTTAATATATAGTTGATACAGTCGAACAGGATATAACGCATCCCTGATACAACGACACATTTTTTCAACCCGATTTGGCTGGCGTCTTTCCCCTCAATTTACATTTTTTCAGAAAAAAAACAAGGCAGTTAAAGCCTGATTATCCCAACTGCAAATTTAATGGGTCCTATCAAGCACTGAAATCTTTTAGTCTATTTTTGTCGGCAAATCACATCGTGAAAAACTTAGGATTTCAAAAAACAAAAAAAATGAAAAAAGACAAAACAGAAGAAAAATTCAAAAAAAATCAACAGGGGGGACAATGCATACGTTTTTTCGGGGGCACCACCAACACACATAGAGCCACAATTTCGTTGAGCCGTTTTTCGTATAATCTTCTCTTAGTTTCTTTTTAAGACAATGAAGAGTTATTGACTACTATGTACATGGTGTCCCAAGATTTTTGGCCACTTTCAAGCTACCATAAATTTTTTCTAGGAAGAAATTTCGAAATTTTGATTCAGCTCGATTTAACAACTTTTTAGGTGTATAAAGTCAGAAACACGATTTTCGCTTGGTCCTTCCGTGATTTGGGCCCTGCATATCTAGAGGCCATTCATAGACCAGGACTAAAATCACTGGAGGACCAAGCGAAAATCGTGTTTTTGACATCCTACACAAAAAATTTTTAGAGCGAGCTAAGTCTATTTAGATTTAGATGACTAGTCTCACACATGTTATTTTCATGTCGTTGATGTTATGTTCTGAATGAAGGACTGCGCGTTCTCGTTATAACCGGATCTCCGGATTCAAGAAATGGTTATGGCTCAAAGGCAGAATTATATTAGCGAAAATTCTATAACCTCTTAAATTATATTTTATACAAGGTTGATTGGCACCTTACATGCGCCTAGTTAGAAAAGCAATTAAGTTGATATTGTGCAAGGGTCGTAACTGAAGAGTACATAATGTAGCGGGTCGGCTCTTTTATAATCATCAAAGCCAGTAGTTGATCGGTCGTCAGGCGAAATTTGACAATTTTTGGGTGCCGGTGTTCGTGTCCAGAGCCTTTGTATTTAAGCATTTGTATTGTTTTTATGGCTTGGATAAATTGTTCTCATGGCTTTAGACAAACTTGTGCAAAATTAAAAGTTGGATTAGCATCATCAATATCAGAATTTCTGAATTCCTTGCTAGTACCCACCGCCAGACTCTCGCCATATGGGACATTGAAACCGGCATCAAAATTTTCTTTTCAGCTGCCGACGTATTTACTCATTTGGCACTGGTGCCCACACACCCAGCGCAAATTTTTCGCAAATCTGAAGCCAGTGTCCAGCAGCTTCCAGGGAGTCCAGGTACCATCAGAGTGGTTAAGGTTACTGTCTGTGCACAGGTGCAAAATATCCAGGCCCGCTTTACCTCCTGGAAGAGGCCCCGACTAAGCCGGCAAGTTGAGCCTGCTATACAGATTTCCGTAAATACGGCACTTAGCAGCTAGTTTAGGTTATCTAAGCAGATTATAACATCCAGTGTACATCCGTGTAACACCTAGATAGTTGGTGTACCTTTTGGGGCTTATCCAACTGATTAGGGTACTCTCGGCGGTTAGGGCTTCTTCCAGGCAGTTAGAGTATTCACCACTTGGGTATTCTCCAGGTGAATGAAGTAGCGCTGATCAATTTACGATGCTTCTAGGCAGTTTAGGTACTCTACAGGTGATTGGTGTACCCTCTGTATAGATAGGGACCCTACAGGAAATTAAAGGGAGGGTGAAAGCTGTTAAAGAGATAGTCTCGACACGAAAGGATTTATCCAAGTTTTGTGATTTTCTAATGTGGTTTTAGAGCCATCTTTTGTCGACAATTCGGTGTTGCGATATCAGACACACTTTTGCAGAACTAAAAGTTGAATTAGCATCATCAATATCAGAAATTCAAAATTTATTTAGAAAATGCACTAAAAATTGAAATGAAGAAAAGGGGAAACCACCAAAAAAGTTGATCAGTCTTACATTACATTTCGATTTTTAGGGTATTTTTTTGAAGGAATTTTGAAATTCTGATAATGCGGATGCTAATCCAACTTTTCATTTTTCACAAGTTTGTCTGAGATCGCAACAACGAGTTGTCGACAAAATATGGCTCTAAAACCACATTAGAAAAACACAAAACTTGTATAAATCCTTTCGTGTCGAGACTATCTCCTTAACAGCTTTCACCCTGCCTTTAAGTTACATTGTAGGCAGTTAGAAACCTTCAGGTGGTTTTGTATCTTCAGGTGGGTAAAGCACCTCTTGGAACAAAATCTAAAGGCGCTAATTCAAAATTCAATTTCCTAGATTTTTTTGTCTACCAAAAAATTATTTTTCACTTCCAGGAAATATGGTTCGCACTTTCGAAAAGGGCACATCTCCAGACAATTGTGCGTCGAATGGTATATAACACTTATATCAAAACATTAACTCTAAGGCACTTATGCTGCGAACAAACTTTGTAGTCAAAAACGTGACGGACATGGTCCAAATACTATATAGAGATTGAGAAGACCACAATTGTCACACAACTTAAAAGAGAAGTTCTGTAATTTTGTAGTTTCATCAAGGCCACTCGACCCCTCAGAAAATTGGAAATTAAGTGTTTGGGCTTAAAGGAAAGCTTACGATGTGCTGAGTACGATAACACCGAATTTTCTCTTTAATTCGCCGAGCTGTGGCCTCCCGAAGTTTGGTACTCATAAAAACCAGTACATTTCTTATAATGATGTATACGTAGTGAAAATATGATGATGTACGCTCGTAAAACACTTTATTCGACGCAAAAAGAGTAACTCTTTCTAATGAGTACAAAAAAATTATAGTCTGTAATAAATTTTGGGACCCTACTTGGATATACCCCCCCCCCAAATCAACTTTTTTTTAAAGTGTTTCCAAACACCTTATATCGACCTAAAATGGCCTCAGAAGTTCAAAAAAGACATTATTTTTAACTTCTGGTCAATAAAAATCGAGTTTAGGACACTTTTAAATTTTGACTTTTTACCTGTTTTATCATGTTTTGGTCACTGGAGCTGGGCAAAAACAGTCTCTAAATGCATTTTTGTTCAAGAGTCTTCTCGGAATTATGTCTAAGGTAAGTGAGTGCGCGCATCTCTAACCAACCAAGCCCCTGCGCCCCCGAAGGGGCGCAGGGGCTTGGTTGGTTAGAGATGCGCACACCCACATACCTTAGACGTAAATCACTCGAAAGTGACTCTGGATGCATAAAAATGTATGCATACCAGAGTTTATTTATGCGGTAGGCCCCAGTCAACAAAACTATGTTCAACATCTTCCTTTTGTTAGAAATTGGCAGCTTTTTGGTCCATTTCCACTCAAATACAGACCTAAATCCTTTAAAAATGGTCAAAATGAGTGATTTTGGGTGGTCCCAAAACTCAGTTTTTTATTGACCAGAACTCAAAAATAATGCCTTTTTGAACTCCTGAGGCCATTTTAGGTCGATATAGGGTGTTTGGAAACACTTTTAAAAAAGTTGATTTGGGGGGGGGGGGTATATCCAAGTAGCGCAATTTTGGCTATAAAAATCTGTTTTTCAAAAAATCAGCATTTTCGAACACCAATTTTGGCGAAAAAACCGCTATAAAAATCTGAAATCGGCGTATACCCTTCTGAGTTTTAGTGCATTCAAAAAGCAGTTCATGAAGCACGTTTCTGGCAAAAAAACTCCTGAAAAAATTGGGAGAGGTGAGACGAAAAAGGCCTTTGAAGCTGGCTAGTCATCACTAACTATTTTCAGTTTTTGACGTAAAAATTTTTTGTACTATGAAAACCTGAAATTCTGACACCGAATTCGTGATCAGCGTATCTGATTTGTTTTTAAAACCACTCTTAGAAGTCTACTTTGAATGTCATATTTCAAATTTTTCTCAGAACAATAAATATTTTATTCACCAATTATTGACTTGTTTGAAAGATTATTGCCCTGAGAGGAATTTGAAATATGACATTCAAATTGCACCTCTAAGAGTAGTTTTAGAAGCAAATCAGATACGCTGATCACGAATCCGGTGTCAGAATTTCAGGTTTGCCTAGTAAATATTTTTTTCACGTCAAAAACTCAAAAGAGTTAGGACGACTAGCAAACTTCAAATGCCTTTTTCCTTGCCTACCCCAATTTTTTCGGGTTTTTTTCGCCAGAAAGGTGCCTTATAAAATGCTCTTTTCAATGCACTGAAACTTAGAAAGGTGCACCCCGATTTCCGATTTTTATAGCGGTTTTTTCGCCGAAAACTGGTGTTCGAAAAATGCTGATTTTTTGAAAAAAAAACACACTTTTTAAGCCAAAATTTATTACAGACTATAGAGTTTTTGTATTTGCTAGTAAGAGCAGCTTATTCTGCGTCGAATAAGTTTTTTAAACGAGTGTACATTATGATATTCTACTAAGTATAAATCATTATGAGAAATGTACTGGTTTTTCTGAGTACCAAACTTCGGGAGGCCACAGCTCGGCGAATTAAAGAGAAATTTGGTCGAATTTGGTGTTATCGTACCCAGCACATCGTAGGCTTTCATTTAAGCCCAAACACTTAATTTCCAATTTTCTGAGGGGTCCGACCAAACTACAAATTACAGAACTTCTCTTTTAAACACACATAATTCAAAAGAGAGACAGTGTCACCCGACAAATACCAAAAAGAGACAATGTGGACCGAAAAATAACAGAAAAAGACATTGTCGCCTGACAAAAAAAACAAAAAAAGAGGATTGCAGTGACGAATCCCTCCCCCCCCAACGGGGACTGATCAGGTGGAGGAGATAATTTCATGATGGTTTTTTAGTCAAAATTAGAAAATTAAAATTGGCGCCTAGTGAATTTTAGAGGAATTAAGGGCTGTATTGGAGGGGAAGGGAATAAAAGGGGCCACTTTCATGTCAGAACAATTGAAAAGTAAATATATGTATTCTTCGACTGCCTCACCATGTTTTCAACTGGGCCGTGGAAAAAAGAGACTCTATATGCATTTTTGATCAAGAGTACTTCTCGGAATCATGTCTGAGGTAAGTGAGTGCGCGCATCTCTAACTCTCAAGCTCCCTGCGCCCTCTTCGGGGCGCAGGGGCTTGGGGGCTTGGAGTTGAGATGCGCACACCCACATACCTTAGACACAAATCACTCGAAAGTGACTCTGGATGCATGAAAAAGCATGCATACCAGAGTTTGTTTATGCGGTAGGCCCCAGTATTCAAATTATGTTCAACATCTTCTTGTTAGTGGGCCCTGTGTGATTAGTGGCCCCTTTTATTCCCTTCCTTTCCTATGCAGCCCTTAATCCCTCTGAAATTCAAAAGGCGCCAATTTAAATTTTTTAAATTTTGACTAAAAAACCATGATACCCCACTGGGCCTATTGCAACAGATGAGAGTTGATAGTTGATAATTATCAGAAAAAAACTGAGGGTGAAGGGTCACCCTCCGTTTTTTTGGTAGTTGATAAAGAAATTTAAAATTTTTCATAAAAATGAAAATAAACTATGCTATCATATGCAAAATGGTGTGGGGAATTGGGTTTGTCAAGACCGAAATTCCAATTTTCGACACGAAAACCCCAAAACCTGGTATGTACCACTTGGTCAGGTGGAGATGAACACTATCACTCTCAACTATCAACTATTACTCTCAACTCTCATCTGTTGAAATAGGCCAGTTCGAAGTGGTTCGAAAATATTTTATTTCTCAGAATCAAAAAAACGCGCGGCTTTCTCATGAAATCAGGGTCGAAAATTTAACGCTACAGAAATTGTAAATATATAAGCACAGTGTTTAGTAGGTTTGAGAATTTCCGCAGTGAATTTTGCCAGACGAAATTTCAATTGTTGCAACACTATCACTGAGTGTCTTTTATTCAGTCTGGACCAGCCTTAAGTGTACATTAATGAGAAGTGTACACTAATGGGAAGGTACTTTATGAAGGGTTTAGTGGAAAACAACCAAAGATAACTAGCGTATTTCCCCTAATAAGCGCGCCAGCGCGCTTATTTTTCAAACCCCTGAAAATCTGAAAAATTTCGGGTCGATCTCGAAAATTTCGGGTGCTCAACCAAACTCTAAAGAGTGGAATTGGTAGAGCTCGTGAGAGTTAAAAACATGCATTAAACAGCTTGGGAGAAAAATTTCTCTGAGCTGAGATATAGGCCCTCGAAGTAGGGGGTGCGCGCTTATTAGAGGAAATACGGTAAACGAAAAAAAAAGGTTTTTCAAATAAAATATTTCATACTGGTTTAGTCAATTATTCGAGTTTTCACTGGTGTGCTGGCATGCTTGTTTGGTAGCGAAAAGTTATAGCAATAATTCTAGAAAAAGTCGGGAATAGATATAATGTACCTGTAGGGATTTTTCGCTATTTTTCTTTGATCTTTCGCCAAGTTGGCAGAAACATTTGTATTCATTAGAAAGCACACTGAATTCTGCGTCTAATAAGCACTTGAGCAGAAATTATTAGCAGTTGGAAAAAAAGATATAACAAGAAAATCAAAATAAAATTTTAAAAATTAATTTGTGAAAATGGCCCTAACTTTGAAAGACCATAACTTTTGCCATGGAGACATTTTTTGAATTTTTTTTGCAGATTCGAATTTCTCAAGAAATTCTCTTCAAAACGCTGCCTTGTATACGCTCCGTCCTTCTATTGTTAAACAGGCATAACTTTTTTCGTATGTCGATGTTAGGTAGTGATTTGAATCACTATTTGTCCCGCAATGATTATATTGTGCTGTTAGTATATAAGGTCTGAACGTGTGTTTCGAGCCATTCGGAATATAAAATGTACTCCCATATAAAAAAAACCGAACTGAATATCAAACACTAAAGCTCCATTCATACTCCCGCGGGACACGGGACACGGGACAAAATTTAGGTATAATTTTTGAATGTCCCGCGGGACAACAATTATGCCCCGCATGACAGAGAAGCGGGACATGAGTCAAGGGACAAATTTAATTCTAAAATTTTGTTGTGCCGCGGGACAACAGTTTCGAGATGCGTGACAAACTCGCGGGACACCCTTTTTTGTCCCGCGGGACACCAAGTCACGGGACAATATTTTGTGTTTAGTAAAGTCTGGAAAAAAAACGATTCTCATACATTTCTCTTAATGTTACTTTCGCGTGTTCTCTTTCGTTTTTGCTAAAGCTGTGATCGATATTGAAGGCAACCGTTTCGCCGTGTTATAGTACACGTTTTAGACAAATGGAAAATTTCCAATTGGAAGAAGCTATTGGTTGGTGGGCTTTGCGTAAGAAAAGAAGCTACGTCAGACCGGCTCATTATAAAAGTGCTCTCCACCGCAATTCCTTCGCAATTTTCTGGAGGTACTACAGCAGTTCGGATCAAGGTGACTTGAAGCGGTTTTTGCGACTCAGCCAAACAGAGTTTGAAATGATTTATTCACTCGTATGTTACATGAATTGTTTGCTATCACAGCTTGGATCCAGTCTTGTCTGTCTTGTTTTAGGTTCGTCGTCAATTAGAAGCACATTGTCCTACGCATCTTAGGCCAATAGAGGGAAAAGAACGTCTGGCAGTTTTTATCGGGCAACATACTTAGCAACACGTTTAGCCATTGTTGTCATTTCAAAAACTTTCTTAAATTCATAGCATTTGGTCCAACCTACAGCGCAGTGGCTCCTCTGTTCGTGATAGGTGATTCCACGGTGCATGACATCTGCAAAGAGGTATCAGAAGCGATTGTCACAGCTATGCAGACGGAGTACTTGCCAACGCCAACTTGTCAAACGTGGGAGAGAAGCGCGGAGGGATTCAATCGACTCAGACAGTTTCCGAAGAATTTGGGGGCTATAGAAGGGAAACATATCGCGATTGTGAAACCTGAGCACTCGGGAGCAGCATTTTTCAACTACAAGGTTTTTTTAAATGTCGGTTCTTGTGCCATTATGCTTCCGTGATTTCAGAAGTTCTACTGGATTGTTCTTTTGGCCATTACGGATGCGGAATCTCGCTTTCTGATGGTGGATGTTGATGCTTCTGGTCGAAACAGCGATTCAACGCTTTGGATTTCAAGCCCATCAAGAAATTACCTAGAGTCGCCCGAAGCTGCTTTGCCACCAAATGAAGAGGGTTCGCTACCGTTTATTTTCCTTGGGACGGTGGATTCGGATACACAGATCTGGTATATTTAGGTCGATATATCTCAATCATAGAATCTATTTGATCTTTTTTTATTTAAGGTCCTGACTCCTTTCACAGATAAAGGTGCCGACTCACAAGAAAAGATCGCGTTCAATGGTCGATTGAGCAGGGCAAGAAGTGCAGTGGAGCACGCATTTGGTATCTTCGCAAAAAGGAGGCGTATTTTTTTTAGGAACAATCGAAGCCAGGTAAGTCTGTTTCACGCTTCACATAGTGAATAAGTATGTCATCGTTTCAGGCCAGAAACTGCTCGACTCTATACTCTGGCTGCCGTGATTCTGCATAATTTTCTGAGGGGTCCAGTTGAAGAAGAAGATCTCAATTTAAGATTCCCGAAATTGCTGAGCTACTCAAACAAGTCGAAAATGGAGGTAACAAGAGAATGCAGCTGGAGTGCAAAAGTAATCTTGATACTCTTTTTTAATTTTGCTCATTAAATTTCTACTATAAGAGAGCTCCGTAATTTCATCAGCAAGTGGAGGAGCATTTGTTGGAAGCGCCGAGAAGCCTACCGAAACTCTATTCGATACGGTTCGCAAGAAGTCAGTTGCTGAAATGAGCCTAAAGGAATACCAAGCTTCTCCGCAAGAGTGTTAGTGTTGTTCGGCACATGTTGTTGTAGATGTTATTCAATAAAGTTATATGGTATGCGAAGTATTTTGTCTTAGTCTGAGTAGAATTTAAGCGTGGTGTAATAGGTGCTGCAGATGTAGAGTTCACTGGTGGCATCGTGTAGGGCATTCAATTCTGAGTCAAAAGTATCAATTATCACGCTAGGCCTACCGAATATCGGCCATCTTCAATACATTTATTGTAATCTTAGGGTTGTCCCGCGAGTCGGTGTCCCGCGGGACAATAGCCAAAATGTGTCCCGTGACTGTGTCCCGTGACTTTTGTCCGCTACTCTGTCCCGCGTGACAATATCGTTGTCCCGCGGGACATAGTCGCGGGACAAAAGTCACGGACACAATTTGTCCCGTGTCCCGTGTCCCGCGGGAGTATGAATGGAGCTTAAAGAACTTTTTGAATTGGACGGGGACCACTAAATCACCGTGAGCATGGTTCTTTAAAAGGGCACGCCCACGCCAATAAGTCTCATTTCAAATGTTTGAATTCCCAAGCACCAGTTTTTCAGATGAAGACAAAATAAATTTGAATTTGCTTTTCACTTCAAACATTTTTACGGTGCCTCCTTGTCGTCTCACACTTTGTGGTCCTAATTTTATCGTGCCGGTAGGACATTTTTCAGTTGGACACTCTTTCGTAGTCGTAAATTTTTTTCGGAGGATACTCGGCTTTAATTTTTTCACTTTTTTACTACTGTAATGTTTTGTCTTTATATCCGGCTTTCGATTTATCCTATGATTTTAGGTTATTCTGCTCTCAAGTCTTCAAAAGCTAAAACAAGCAACACTGGCCCCTGGCTCTGGAAAAGGAGGAAAAAGTCTCGGGAAAGGTGGAGCCAAACGTCATCGCAAAGTTAGTCTGCTCTCCATTTTCTTTCAGTTATAAAAATTGTGGCGCAACAGCAATATCAACAAACCAAGAGCATCTGGTGGAAAAAAAGGTGCATCATGGTCATCTCCCTGATACAGCTCTCGTTGAAGTTTTTTTCCTTCTTGCAGTGGTTTTTTTATCTCATACTTTAAGGTCAGGAAGAGGGTTTTGGAAGCGATTTCAGCAGCAGAAAGCAATCGTGACACACCGGTGAGTAGCATAATGGATTTAGCATTCAACGGGCTTGTGGGGAGACTCTTGCAGCCATGGATACTCTCAGAGCCGCTTAACTCGTCTTGGTACTTAAGAACCAAGTCAGGTACTTAAGAAAAATTAGTCTTTGCTTGAAGTGCTCTATTGTTCTATGCCTGTTCCTATTGCAGATCAACCGTCACTGGGCAATGGATGGGACCTTTTACGCCAGTCCTAAATGGTATAAGCAAATGTACAGGGTGGCCAAAAAAACCTGAAATTTTTCAAAATTAACAATGTTTTGTTTAAGACTTTTGAATTTATATATTTCTTACATTATTCATCAGTGTTTGTAGCTTGTTTAAAAGCCAAGATCAAGGGCTACGTGCTAGTGCAAAAACATTTCAAAAATTACAGCAAAATTTCAAAGAAATATGTCAGAATTTGTTGTTCAAATTCAGACTTTTTGAACAGTTTAAATTAGACAGTTGAGTCATTGAAATTTTGCGTGTCGCATTCATTTTATTGTTTCTTTTCATCGTTTCTCTATTTTTTATATTGAATTTGGTGTAACAAGGATGGACGGTTGCAGTCTTAGGTCATAAGGTCAGCTTCGAGGCAAGAAACATATGGGAAGCAACCACTTAGTGAGTTAGTCCTGTGGAGTGAGCCGCGTTAATATCATGCTACGAGAGCTAGACCTAAGACTACGGCAAAATGAGAGGGCTCGGTGCCGGCCTCACAACCGTTATTTAAACATCCAAATCTGTATATCAGACAGAGCGCGGAAGCCCTTGACAAAATTTTTCGGATTTTTCAGGTTTTTTGGGCCACCCTGTACGTGGTCGGGTTCAACGCGGCGAATTTGAATGGCACAAGCTCCTTCTTTCCTTGTGTCTATTTGCTTCTTCAGTCAAAGAAAAAAGACGCGTATCTTGAAGGGTTCTCCAAAGTGTTTGTTTCTTCTCTGCCGATCATCACCTAATTTCTTTAATGATGGGTACGCTACAGCCATTCTCCGTTTCAACGCTTTTATAAAGGCTTATTTTGTTTAGATTTCGTGCATATAAAATCATAATGTTTAGTCGTCTCCACAATCCGTTGGCGCGCGCGACATGTGGAATGAGGTCGAAAAAAGCAATCTATTCCGCCTATCAAATTAAGCAGCTGGTTACCAACTACGTCGACGGTGGTGGGAAACTTCGGATGAATTCCTTGTCTCAATTGGTGCCCATCTAGAAAAGTACCGAAGCGATTGAATCACAAAGTTCATGTTACACTGTTGTGCGTTTTTTGGTTTATTGTTATGCATTTCTCGAATCGAAATGAACTAGTGATTGTTGTTGAAAAGATTTTTTTTGGAGGAACAAGAATTAATTCGTTTTTTTAAGTCAGAAACCTCTGCCGTAAAAAAGGGCCAGTGATCTACAAACTCGATTTTACCAATACTCAAAAAAACCCTAGAAAACCGTATTTTACCACTATCAACCATTTTCAGCATGCCCGAATTAGTCTAGAAAACTAGTTTTCAAACCCGAAAAAGTAAAAAAAATTGCTCCAAGTGGACGACCACTTGGTTTAGATGGTTCAGACTGAAAAATTTTAATTCCCACGAAATACGATAGACAGAAAGTGAGTGTCAAAAAAGTCATTCGGTACACTGAAAGTTAGAATGAAATTAAGACTGAGAGGCAATTTCTCCACGTTGGTACATACTAAAAGTGAGAGTGAGAGTGAAAGGAGAATATTTTTTGAATGAAAGGAAACGTGGCTTTACTGGCGCAATTTGCGGTGGCGCAATTTGAATGCGGCGCAATCTGCGTGGCGCAATTTGATATGGCGCAATTTGATTTAGGCGCAATCTGCGGTGGCGCAATTTGCGGCGGCGCAATTTAAAAGCGGCGCAATTTACGGCGGCGCAATTTGATATGTCGCTGCCCGTAAAAAAGCCTTTATAAAACCATTTTCCAGCGACATCGACGACGACAACGTTTATAAATGAGCCATAAGTACTTGTTTTTGGGTCACTTTTCCAAAATTTAGGAGTAAACGAAATAAGTACCAAAAAAATTCTATGTTTACTATTTTTTTCCGATATTTCCGAAATTTGCCCTATTCTTCGGAAATCGGAAAACGGAAGCAAAAAAGTGCCGGAAATCGGAAGGCGGAAATCGGAATTCCGTCCCAGCCCTGCTCAGAGCCAAATTTAATCGCTCTCTTTTCAAAACAGTGAAAAGATGGAGCGGATGGATAAAAATACAGAGCAAATTATATACCGTTCGACCTTAGGGATCAAAATTGTTTACTCTTTGTATTCTAGGGTTCACGGATACGGACGATTTATCACAACGCCGATTTATCACAACGGACAATTTATCACAACTCCTTAAAAAGGGACAATTTATCACATCAGTCAGAAATGGGACAATTTATCACAGCACTGTTAAATCGGACAATTTATCACAATCAGACAAAAAGGGACAATTATCACAATTTCAAGCAAATTTGGGTTGAAAAGATTTCTGTCAGTTATTATTTATTATTTTTTCTTGTTAGAGACCCTTTCTTGCGTTTCTTTTCTCTGGATTTTTATTCCGCTCAATGTTTCGCTAATTGATTTGCATTTTTTTAGTGAACTGGATGTTGGCAGGGTAAAGGGGTGAAGATAGGACCCGAACTACCTGGAAACTCACCAAAACATCAGGAAAGTACCGAGAAGGAGGGTGGGCGGTGAGTTTATAGGCAGGATGGGGTGCCCAGCAAGGGGTAGCCAGGAGGGGAAGGGGTGCTTATGAAGGGATAATCAGGAAAAATATGAGATGGATTAACATATTCTACCAATTGAAATTCCAAGATACTATAAAGGCTCCGATAGGCGCCTGTGGTCCCTAATCTTCCGATGATCTTATCTGCTTTTGTTTCTTTTGAAGACGACATCATTGTGGTCACACGTCGCAGCACCGAAGAACCGGAAGGTCTACGCAGAAGTGGACAGAAGAATCCTGGGCAAAGTGAGTCTTTACCAAGGGGCTAATCTGATAGAATATTTGAGAGGGCCAGACCACAATATCGTTATGGATCAGTAAATTTGTTGCTAAATTTGTCGTTATGTTTGTTGAAAAAAATGAAGTTCATTGTTTGATTTTGGGTTTGGGAGAAAATAAAGGTTTTTATTTGATTGCCAGTTCAGATGGTAAAGTTGTGATAAATTGTCCCTTTTTGTCTAATTGTGATAAATTGTCCGATTTAACAGTGTTGTGATAAATTGTCCCATTTCTGACTGATGTGATAATTGTCCCTTTTTAAGGAGTTGTGATAAATTGTCCGTTGTGATAAATCGGCGTTGTGATAAATTGTCACGTACCGTAGGGTTCAGGAGCTTTCAAAAATTCTTGACGTTGAAAAGACAAAATTAGGACCACAAAGTGTGAGACGACAAGGAGGCACCGTAAAAGTGTTTGAAGTGAAAAGCAAATTTAAATTTGTTCTGTCTTCATCTGAAAAACTGCTGCCCGGGAATTCAAACATTTGAAATGAGACTTATTGGCATGGGTATGCCCGTTTAAAGTTAGTCTAACAAAAAACAGTGTATTGTAGTTCAAAGAGACATGAACCTTATCTCGTTTGTAATTAACGAACCAAAATACAATAAATGTTGCAGCCAAGTCATTGATGAAATTTATAATCGAGACAATGTGCTTCAAAACAGGGAGTCCATATTCCCACGCTGAGAAGCTCCAAACGCTTGGTGGTTTTGACGAGATGAAATGCTAGCCAGACGCGACGACGATGAAGCTTTTGAACCATCTTGTGCCGAGGAAGAAGCTTCCACACGCTTAAGACCCTGAAAAATCTCGTATATGCAGGGTGTTTCAAGAAATTCGCCGGTTTTGAAATGGGAATAGCGTACCATTGGTATTTCCTCTAACAAGTGCGCATGCGCGCTTATTTTTCAAACCGCGGAAATCTGAAAATTTTGGGTCAATCTCGAAAATTTCGGGTGCTCAACCAAACTCTAAAGAGTGGAATTGGTAGAGCTCGTGAGAGTTAAAAACATGCATTAAACAGCTTGGGAGAAAAATTTCTCTGAGCTGAGATATGGGCCCTCAAAGTAGGGGGTGCGCGCTTATTAGAGCATGCGCGCTTATTAGAGGAAATACGGTAACTTTTCATAGACCGTTTTTCGAATTCCTGTTTTCGCCAATCGTGTTCTCTTGACGGGCATTTTTGTTTGGTATATAATGTCGAAAAAGGATTTTCGCTTGGTCCCCCCTGTGGTTTGGATCCCGGTCTGTGGATGACTTCTGGACAGGCAAGACCCAAAACACAGGGAGGACTAAGCGAAAATCGTGTTTTTGCCATTATATATCAAGCGAAAATGCCCGTCTAGAGAACACGATTGGCGAAAACAGGAATTCGAAAAACGGTCCATAGTAAGCGTACGCCAGTGGCCGCATACGGCTTTTGACCAGGTCTGGGAAAAAGTGCGATCCCACGATATCCTCTGTGCAAGTCGGCGCTCTAACCATTTGAGCTATCGGGTCGCCCCAGGCCTGCTTCTTATTACTCTGCTATCTGCCTCCCTTACACCACGACAAAAGTTATGCCCATTTCAAAATCGATTTCGAATTGGCGAATTTCTTGAAACACCCTGTATATCTGGAAAGCAACAATGGCTTCAGAAGTCACAATCAATCTTGCTAAATCCAACCTTTCACATAGGGACATGCTCAAACGATCAAAATCTGTGACCGCCAAATTAATTTTATTTTCCTAAGCATTGGGGGGGGGCTTCTGTGCGGACTTTCTAACTTGATATCTAACAAAACTGTACCAAAAATGGAATTCTAGGTTTGTTTTGTTAGAAACCAAGTTGAGTCTATGTGCAGGAATTTAATAATTTGGAAACTTTTGTATTCGTGGAATAAATTTCGAACGGGTGCATTTGCCTTTTTTAAGCCTCACTATGTCTAAACTTCTAAAAACCGCTAGGCATGACAAAAGAGTCGTAAAATCAAATAAAGGATACCTTCATGCTTTTTGCAGATGCTTTCGCATTAAACTGATGCCACTTGTTCTTTTCCTGCTCTTTCGTCTCTTCTAGGGTCTTTCTTCTCTACAATTTCAAACATTAAGAATATTTTCACCGGCTCAAAATAGTGATGACCTGTTCTTTTTTCTGTGCTCGGAGTTTACGACGCTCGCGTTCCATCTGCCATTCCTTCTTGGGACCACCACCACTGCCTTTGTTTGACTGGAAAATGTAATTCTTCTTTTCTTCCACAGGAGCGATTTGCAATTCAGAGATCTTGACCATATGCTTGGTCCCATTCCCTGAAATTCGACATCTCCTATATAGTATTAGAGATGTTTTGTTTGTTTGTGGACAATTAATATTTTTGATTTTTTCGGAGTGTTTTTGTTATAATTTTTTGTCAAATTTTTTTTTTAATTGAAGCTTGGGATCTCAGGAGTAGAATGATTGTTTTGGTTTTGAGATTTTTTTCGGTTTCAATTTTTAGGTTTTAGTGAGCAAATTGTCATTTTTTTTGTTCAAAACTCAAAATCTTGGAGCTGTTGTTAGTGGAATTTTTTGTGCCACGCTTTAAATGTAGCCCAGAATCTCAGCTTCCTTTTAAAAAAAGGATCGGCAAAAAATGACGACCGGAACCCGGGGATATGGATGCCTTTATGGAGGTGGTCAGGGAGGAGAAAATCAGAGTTAGTCCTCCTTTTGAATTCAAATGTTTTTTTGTCTCGAGAGGAAAGTTGAATTATTTGGTTTTTGCGTTGTTATTGTTTATTTTGTTTATTTTTTGCCTGTAGGTTTTTATAAGAAAGAAATTAGGTCGGAGAGTAGGTGAGGTACCATGAGAGTGGGTATAGGTACCAGGAGAGTAGGCAGAGGTACCAGGAGAGTGGGTAGGAGTACCAGGTGAGCAGGTACGTGTGCCAGGAGAATGGGTAGAGGTACCAAGAGAGTGGGCAGGAGTACCAGGAGAGTAGTATACATTAATACATTTGGAATATGTATGAAACGGATAAATTGGAAACAACATTTTTTTCACAAAACAGAATGTTAGGGTTTCGAAACAGTTTTTATGGAGAACGTAGTCCTTTGAAGTAACTGGTACTTTGTCTCAAAAGGAAAGCTTTTCCTTATATTATTTGGGCTGTTTTCGTTTTTTTGGTCGGCCATGAAACCCCATGGTTTGTTTGTTGGTAAACTGACGTTTTTAATTTTCTTTTAGTTTTTTTCTTCATGAATTTTGTTATGAATTGTTCATGAACAAATTTTTAAATGTGCGATGAGAGTAAACAAGTGCGCCAAGAATTGAGTATGTGAGCCAAGAAAGTGGGTAGAGATACGAGGACATATTTATTGCATTAAGCAGCGTGGCCGCGAGCGGGGGCCCGCCGCAGGCGGGCCCAACGCGAGCTAGTTAAATGTATGAAAACTTTAATACATTTTGAAAACACAATGGTTAATCATTACAAGAAATTACCTGTAAAAGTGATAGCTACTTTGTCTTGTGAGATTCCATCGATGACTGCTACATATTTCTGTCCATTTTGCTAGGCTAAAGAAGATTGTTGTAGTTGACTTAATTTTAACCGGTCAAAAAGAAGGGTACCGCTAAACATCGATCACCAACCTAGAACAATAAAGGCGGTTAGAGTATTCAGAATAACATTTGTCATCTTACTTTCCAGCTCATTTTTTCGACCAATGAGAACCATGGCTTTGAGTAGGTCCCGAAGAGGAGGTATCGCCCAATACAAGTTCTTTTGAAGGTTGATGATTTCAACCAAATCTTCTTTCAGCTTTATAAGTTCTTCATTCTCCGGTTCCGCAACTAATGCAGCTTCTACCTAAACATAGGCCATTTAAGTGTCGTCAATTATAGTCGAGACTTTACTAACTTGCTCCAGCTGAATTCGATAATTATCGAGCTCACTCGACGCAGCAGAAGACATGGCGATTGAAATATAGGACTTTTTCTAAAAAAAATTGGAATAAGGTCAAGCTGTCAAGACATTTAGATCCGAATTTTGCACTTATCATTTCACGTATCACTAGTTAAAATGTCACACCGAAAACATGAAAAAATCGTAATCACCCCTTTCAAAACAAGTCTTTTATTCACGCGAACAAATACAATCCGAATAAATTGAGGATCTTTTACTTTGACATGGGAGCCGCAAACATAATTGCAGAAGAATTATCTCTTTTCATGTCATCACTAGATTCGGCGCTGCCATCCTCGCCCATACGTTCAATTCTGGTCTTCTTTCGATTTAATCGCCATATCTGAAATACAACGAATAAAAAGATAAGATAAACATATCAGAGCGATTTGCCTGAATATAAGACTCAGCCAATGTTATCATCTGTGGAAGAATTTCTCGCATTTGAAGATCGGCGTGACTTGTCTCAAACCATTTTCCAGTAGCCTTAAAAGGATAAAAACCGGAATAAGTGTATAAGGCCCGCTCACAATGGATTCGAAGTAAATTCGATGTCCAGGTCTCGCATTTTTCATTGAAAAATGCCAAGGTTGACCCTAGTAGTGAATAAACTCTTCCCGCCCTTGGTTACTGAACTTGTTACTTGAAAGGGTAGTTACAGCGATTTTATAAAGTCAGGTTTTGAGGGGGGGAGTATTCGCGGCAACCGGACATTTTGCTTAATTCGTGCAATTTGTCCGCGGACATTTAGCATAATTTTTCGGTATGATTCGGTTTTTTCGCCTGAATCATACCGGAAAATTATACTAAATGTCCGCGGACAAATTGCACAAATTATGCTAAATGTCCGGTTGCTGTATTCCAAATTTGATATGGATGACCTATACCTACTTTTTAATTTTAGGTATAGGTCATCTATATCAGATTTGGCATTCGATGAAAAACGCGAGATCTGGACATCGAATTCACTTCGACAGCCACACCGAAATCCCATTGTGAGCGGGGCCTAAAGCCCAGTAATCGAAAAAGTTACATTGTGCAAGAGCTGTGTCCTGTAATGGCCACTGTCGGAATTCGATATATCACCTTCCGTGTGCTGGTATCAGGTTTGCCATCATGAACCACATTCGAAATAAGATCATAAGTTGTGCTAAAAATAAAATAAGCTTTCTCATTAACCGAAATTTTCACATACTATTTGTGCTTAGCTCTGGCGTCTTCAGCCAGGCAATCGTACAAATCAACGTTACTGAAAATTGAGAGTAACGATCAAAAAATCAAATAACATAAGGCTAAACTGTAGTGTAGGGACACGGTCGTTTCGCCCCTGTTCATTTCGCCCCTGTATCGTTTCGCCCCCTGTATTGTTTCGCCCCCTAGTTCATTTCGCCCCTAGTTCATTTCGCCCCAAGTTCATTTCGCCCCTGTATTGTTTCGCCCCCGAAATTCATATTTATCCCCGAAATTCAAATTCGTGGTCGAACTCATATAAAGGGCTCATATAACTCATATATAAAGGGTCAGCCCTATCCCGGACCATGTACCCCCAAAGGGTCAGCCCTTATCCCGGACCATGTACCCCAAAGGGGCTTCCTATTGAAATAGGTTGCCTGCCGAAGGCAGGCAGGTAGAAAATCTGAAAAAGTCAAAAAGTTCTCTGTTTTTTAACTGTTTTATGTTACCTTGCCAATAAAACTTGTTTTCTTTGATCTCAATTTAATTCTGCTAATGACCAAACTAATGAAAAATCAATTATCGCTAACTTCGTGAACTAGGGGGCGAAACAATAAAGGGGCGAAACGATACAGGGGCGAAATGAACTAGGGGGCGAAACGATACAGGGGGCGAAATGAACTAGGGGGCGAAACGATACAGGGGGCGAAATGAACAGGGGCGAAACGATACATACCCGTAGTGTATTCCCACACTCAATTGTAGCATACTCCCCACTCAAGTCTGCTATACCCCTCATATTACTCCACGATTGAAAGCTTAGGATGTTAGGGCGCTACTGTAATATACCCCCCCCCCAAAAAGCGCTACTGTAATATACCCCCCCCCCAAAATCGACCTACTGTCATATACCCCCCCAAAAACGACTTTTTTAGGGATGGTCAAAAACCATTTTTACACAATAATTTCGCCATAAAAGGACCAGAAAAGCAATTAAATGGGATTGCGGGCTGTGTTGGGAGGGGAAGGGAATAATACAGGGGCCACTTCTCGAGATGGTTGGTATCCTTAGAGTACTAATTCTCTAAGCGTCTAAGAGTACTTTCAAACCCAGGAACTTGTGGCGCAGGCATAAGTATGAGTACTTTTCATGGACCAAGCGGATCAGCGGGTGGGACCGCGGGTTTACACCTTGCCCTAGCACTTTTTTGAGTGCTAGGCTGAATTTTTGGATGCTGGCCTCTGGCCTGGCCTTATAGAACGAGGGGAAATGCTCTTCGGCGAAAAAATAAAGATGTTGAACATAGTTTTGAATACTGGGGCCTACCGCATAAATAACTCTGGTATGCATGTTTTTTCATGCATCCAGAGTCGCTTTCGAGTGATTTGTGTCTAAGGTATGTGGGTGTGCGCATCTCAACTCCAAGCCCCCAAGCCCCCTGCGCCCCGAAGGGGCGCAGGGGCTTGAGAGTTAGAGATGCGCGCACGCACTTACCTTAGACATGATTCCGAGAAGTACACTTGATCATAAAATGCATATAGAGTCTATTTTTGCCACGGCCCGAGTTGAAAAACATGGTAAAGCAGCTAAAAAAAAGTGGCCCCTGTATTATTCCCTTCCCTCCCAATACAGCCCATAATCCTTTTTAATTGCTTTTCTGGACCTTTTATGGCAAAATTATTGCATAAAAATGGTTTTTAGACACTCCTAAAAAGTCGGTTTTTGGGGGGGTATATGACAGTAGGTCCGATTTTTGGGGGGGGGGGTATATTACAGTAGCTTTTTTGGGGGGGTATATGACAGTAGCGTCATGTTAGCTACACTGTATGAAAATTTCTTGGTTTAGTTCACAAAATCTATCTTGATTAAAGGACCCTCGTTCGGTACCGGACAATACTTTGCCGACAATTATTTCGCCGACAATATTTCGCCGCGACAAAATTTCGCCAATAATTTAAGTGTCGTTTTTTTTCCAACTTTTTTTTCTTTTTTTTTCCTTTTTTTTCTTTTTTACTGGCTGATTTTACAGCCAGAAAAGTTTACGCAATCCTGTTGTGCAATCATCGATTCCTTTTTGGTCTCCTCATTTATGTTTTGTCTTTACGTATTTGATGTGCTAATTTTGTGTGTTACTATATTTTTCATATATCTCTTCGAAGTATGGCTAACTTGAATGTTGATCCAAATCGGCTGCGTGGTGTTTTAGCGGCTGTCCAGGAAATACAGTATGCTTATTCGTTATTTTCTAGTGCTCTAGCATTCGAACTTTTTATTTCTGGTTGATCGTCTCCTTCTTCGTCCGCGCACTGCTAAATCGAATCAAGGAAATGGTTCAAAGAGGAATCGGCGGTGTCTGCAACGAAATGGTTCTCGGTCATGATCCTCCAAAGAAGAGAAGGAAGTACCGCCTTGCTGACGAACGAATAAAACGACTGATGACACAAACAGTGATCAATTGGCAGAACATCGTTCCTTTCGAATATTTCGGTGCGATAGCTTCCAACTTCAGAATGGCTCAAGGTCATTCCAGCCAGCGAGCCAGAATCATCTGATGAAGAAATTCCGTATGTGGATGGAGAATAATAGGAATGTTGATTTGCTGTTATTCGCTTCTCTGATTTGTTGTTATGAAAGTTGAGTCAATAAAACTTCTTTTCGTATTTACTTGAAAAATGTCTGGCATGTAAGCAATGAAATTAGCAACAACACACAATGGCGGCGAAATTTTATCGCGGCGAAAAAATGGCCCGCGAAATAAAGTTGCGCGAAATAATTGTCGGCGAAATAATTGTCGGCGAAATAATTGTCGGTGCAATAATGTCGGCGAAATAATTGTCGGCGAAATATTGTCACGTACCCCCCTGTATTCGCGCGCAGAGGCATGTGTAAAATTTGAATTGGCGGGGGACACTTCTCTTTGGTCTCTCACTATACTCTTCAGAAAGTCACATCAAACGACTTGAAAGAGTAAAGTGCGAAACAAAGAGAACTGTCCGCCGCCAGGTTAAATTTTGCGCATGTCGCTGCGCAGTCCTTTAAAAACCAGTCCTTTAAACAGCCTTGAATCACTTCAAATACCTTAATTTTTCGGTTCACGGCTTTTTTAATTGACATAGATACATTTTTGTGAACAAAACCAAAATTGTTTCACACCATCGTGTAGCCAACATCCTAAGCTTTCAACCGTGGGGTAACATGAGGGGGTATAGAAGACTTGAGTGGGAGGAGTATACTGCAATTGAGTGGGGGAGTAAACTACGGTTGAGCGGGGAAGTATACTACAGCTACTCCAACCTAAGATACCTGATCGGAAAGTTAACTATGGTTGGATTCTTCTCCACAAACCACTGATTCTTGTTGAATCGATTATAAGTGATAATCAGATACTCAGGCAAATGAATCAATTCGAAGCGCTTCAAGAAGTTGTCGTTGTATGTCTTGTACTCCTGAAAAGAAAGACTTGTTACTATGGATGACATGAAACAAAATAAATGGTTCACACCTTTTCCGATTGCCCATTATATTTCGAGAATAGAACTAAATCCTCAGTGAATTTTATGATCACCATTGCTATTCGTAAATAAATTACCTGCTAACGGGACTTGAGGAATTATATTCTGCAGCTGTTCATCCAAATATCTAAAAATTCAGCTAACAAAGAAATACGGTAAAAATATAATACAATGGGGGCGGCGGTAGATCCATCGCAAGAGATAAGAACGGAATTTCCTTCATTTGCTCTGAAAATCAATGTTCTTCTAATATGGCTCTAGGTCAATTGATCAACGGTCAATTGATCAACAGGTCAATTGACCTACAGGTCAATTGATCTACAAATTAATTTAACTAGCATTAAACTAGCACAATGACTTCATCATCAGTTCTGAAATTCAATCACATTGTTTTCAGAACTGATGATGAAGTCATTGTCACGCATGGACATTTCAGGGATTGATGCTTTGAACATCTCTATTACCGAGCTGATGTTGGACAAGGACCGCCGTGGAATGCTTGAGCGCAAGGCTGCTGGTCGTGCCCGGATCACTGGAGCTCTCAAGGGAAAGCACACCGAAGAGACTATCGACAAATAAACATATCCTTATAATCCATTTGCGCTTTGCTGCTCCTTCTCTGGTGTTATTGAAAGTAGACAATAAATTTTTGGCGGGTTAACATTTTTAGTATAGTTTGTGGAAGCCGGTATGTGTCAATTACGTTTGATCATCGAAATTTTGTGGCCAACTTTTCAGCAATTAAAACCGTCTAAATATTATGTAACTCAACAAGTTATTCAACATATCTAAGATTAAGGTGTAGATGAGGAAAATTCTGTGCTACACTGTCCGATAAAGATTGATCAAGACTAGTGAAGACCGACCAGGATCTAGTACGCAAAAGTCCTGAACGACCATTGAAGGTCGCTCAGGACCTTTAAAGGGCCATTGCCGTCTACGACAATGGTTGTCCCCGCCAATTTAAGAAAATTCCGCATGATTGAATATCTGTACGGACTTTTTAACTTGGTTTCTAACACAGCTTCATCTAAAATTAAATTCCAAGCTTGTTTCGTTAGAAACTAAGCTGAAAATCCGTACAGAAATTCAATGATTAAAAGAAAAAAATTTAATTGGCGGAGAACGCGTGGTCATGGCCTTTTAAGAATGAAGCAGGAATATTAAAGATAGTTCAGGGCTGTTGAGGAGTTATCAATATTAGTGAGGATGGAATGAGACCATTGATTATGACTAAGGGACTAAGACCATTAGAGATTGATCATCAGAGATTCATATATGAACGAATGACCACCTCAAAATATCCAACCGGAAAATGTATTAAATAAAAGACTAAAGCTTTTATTAGTGTCAATAAATTCGGTGTCGATGAATTCGAACTGTTCAGAAAATAATTTGAAGATGCAGGCATGAGGATGAGCCAAATACTACCAAGCCAGTTTTGAAGAAAACCAAATGTACCCAAAAAGACAGTGAAAAACACGAAATGCTAGTTTAAATTAATTTGTAGATCAATTGACCTGTTGATCAATTGACCTGTAGGTCAATTGACCTGTTGATCAATTGACCGTAGATCAATTGACCGTTGATCAATTGACCGTCGATCAATTGACCGTCGATCAATTGACCGCACCCCTCTAATATTCATGAAAACATAATTCTTTAGTGATACTCCGCACCTAAAGAAAATTGAATTATTCTTACCACTAAACTCGTCTGTCTCCATCAGGGTTCGCCTAGCTTCTTCAGTAGCTTCTACGGGCATCACCTTTCTTGTATATTGCCTCATGCGGCCACGGAAGATCTTATATATGATGGAAGAAGACGTCTTTGCTGTACCATTCAACGCCAAATGTATAGTGTTGAGAAAGAAAGTCATGAACTCATTAGCATCCCCTCAAAAACCGTGTGAATGATAGAATGAAAAACCCAAACAAAAACCTTGTTTTATAATTTGAAACTTCTTGTTGCTACAGAGGACAATGGCTTGTAACATCTCGTGAGGCGAAACATGGGCTTTGAAGGCTCGCGGATTCCTAAGATAAAAAACACAAATTACTCCAAAAGTCCAGCTTGATGAACCAACCATAATTTGCGAACCAATTCACCAAAACGCTGAGGCAGCAGAACTATCTTGTCACCGGGAGGTCGCTTTATCCAGAATAGTTTTCTTCGCTTAAAAAGTAGTCTCGAAGCGGAGGTACGTGAGCAAGGGCCTATAAATAAATAAATAAAAATAACACCCGAAGATTGTAAATCAACTAAGAAAGTCCTCACGTGCAAAATAACATTAGTATAATCGTTGGCCTGAAAAAAGTTACTTCAGCTTGCAAAAATGAGATGAACTTACACCTTAATGTTGTTCAACCCAACGATCCCAGGGTAGTATGTTGTTCCATCAAACGCTCTGGCCATCTTTGCGTTCTGATCAATTTTCTTGATGTGTTCCACTGTGTAAGTCGGCTTCAAGACATACTAAAACGACTCAAGTTGAATATTTATTCCATGTTACGCGTTCAGCACGTAAAAACATTTAAATAATTTGCTGACCTTTATGTCATCCAAAGAAGGATCAATAACTTCATAGTTTTCCGGTAAGCAATAGAATTTGAGGGTAGCCAAGTTCTAAAATACTTCTACAGATTTTACAACAAAACTTTGAAAGGATCGACCCTACTAGCGAATACCCCCCAACGATTTTCACTTTTTTTACTTAGTAAAAAGTACCCAAATATATGTCCCAGACCCCGAAAAATGTGCGCAAACTCTTCATTAGTCACAACTTCCGTACGCTGGCCTACCCCCAAGCCTAAGGGCTAAGCCTAAACTTGTTGTTTGCAAGGGTAGTTACAGCAATTTTTAAAGGTCGGATGCTTGGGGGGGTATTCGCTAGTAGCGCCAAAGGATCCTTACCAGAAAGACTTTGTGACCAATATCAACGCTGTGAGTATAGGCATGAGTCGATGTCCCACGTCCCTGAAAATTCAACATGCTGCACAGAAAAAAGACTGTATGGTACCCACTTGAAAATATTTTCCGCAAACCATGCAGGCGTAGACATTGATGTGAGAAAGCGAAATGGAGCAAAGCTTTTCGAAGTCAAAGTCCAAAACACCCCTGCAAACAGCAGGGCAAACGTTATGTAAATTTTATCCAAAAATCTTTACCGATCAATTGTATCAAGGTACGGGCATTGTCTGGATGGTTTTCCTCCTGAGCTTTCTTCAAACACCAAACTGGCTCATCTACATCATCGTTATCTCCCTGCTTTAATTCTTCTTTCACTGGCTTTTCGATATCGGAAGATTTTGGTAACTTATTCGTTGGCTCCCCTAAAAGCTGATCAAGTTAACACATTGGAAATTCGCATACTTGCCTCTTGTGCTTCATCTTTATCAGTCTTGATTTGACGCTTTCTTGTCATTATTTCTAAATTTTTTTCCAAAAATGTTTGTTTTAAAAGGGCCATTGCCGTCTCCGACAATGGTTGTCCTCCGCCAATGCGAAAAAATTTCATAATCATTGAACTTCTGTACGCATATTTCAACTTGGTTTGTAACACAACTATACCTAAAATCAAATTCTAGGCCTTGTTTTATTAGATACCTAGCTCAAAAATCCTACAGGAGTTCAATGATTAGGTGAAAGGGGGGACTTTATATACGCGTCGCCCTAGGTCACAGGTTCGACTACCACTGCACAGATTTAATAGATTTAGATTCAGATTTAAAATATTAAAGGACCATATTCTCTGCGCGCAGTGGCCTGTGCAAAATTTGAATTGGCGGGGGACGCTTCTCTGTCATCTATCACGCTTAGTCCCCAATGGAGCTTTTTTACTCTCACTCGCACTCTGCTTCTCAATCTCACTCTGTCCCAATGGAAAATGAAAACGCACACTTTAACTCTCACTCTGTTTTCACTCCCACTCGCACCCTGTCCCCAATGGGAAAAGTGTAAAATTTTCACTCTCATTTTCCCTATCACTCTCATTTTTTTCATTCAGTCTGTCCCCAATGACAATTTGCTATTTCTAAATGTGATCACATTTATTCACACATACAATTGTTTAATTTTTTCATCTGTCTTCTCCGATAGATCTTAAATTTGCATGTTTAACCTCCTCTATTTAGAATGTTGTTGAAGAAATCTCTATCAACGATGAAGAGGATAGCGTAACTGGCACTACCTATGGTAGGCTTCGTAATCTATTTTTTCTAAAAACAATGATGGTGTTTCAGGTTCTTCTCTTGTTTGGTCAAAGAAGATAAAAATGCTGCCTTCATAAAGCAAACCAATGAACGAATTCGAAAAGCAAGTTCTCCAAGTCTTCAAGAAGCCATCAATTTGTTGGCGCAGTTATTACAGAATTGGTAATGAACTCTCAAACAAGGACTCTCTGGGCTTTGCTTCTTGTTCGAAATGGAATAAAGAAGACTAGTTATCGTCAATTTTGGATTCACCCAATGTATGAGCAAAGAGTCAGAATTAGGGCCTACGCCAGATTGATGCCGCAGTTTGAGCAATTTCCTAACGAGCTCCACTCGTATCTCCGCATGGATAGTGCTATGTTCGCTCTTCTTTTGCAAACAGTGACTTCTAGGTTAGTGTATTTTGTCGAGACCATCTTGAGGTCATCTCCCTTTAAGACTGCTCAAAACCTCCATTACCTGAAGAGCGACTAATGTTGACATTGCGATCCTTGGCTACTGGCGAATCCTACAGAAGCTTCACTTTCGTTGGTTTTCAGCAACTATCTACGTAATCAAGCTGGCAGTTCGCATACCTTCCTACTGTAGTTTATCGTAATTTGAAGCACTCAGTTAGTTGGAAATAGTTAGAGATGGTTCAGGTGTTTGGAGTCGTCTAGAGTATTCATGACGGTCTTTAACTGGGTTTATTGTTGTTTTGGCTTTCAGGGTAGTTTTAAAGGGGAGGGAAACTTCCAATACGCATCGCCTATATTATTTTGGTACTGACTCTTTTTGCAATTTAATTCAGATGCTCATTTACAACCATATACTGAAAATGACGCCAAGAAGAAGGGCCACATTTTGAGTACAAGGTTGCGAATGAGTATTAATTAAAATTACGAAAAAACGTGAGTTCCAGGATACTACCGAAAAGTTCTTAGTTAGTTCCGGGTAGGATGTCATGGAATTGGACATCGTTGGATGTTTTTAGAATTCTAGCTCTAACTGTATACTAACGTTTTCTTCATTTATAGCTCAAATGGAAACCTAGAGTCTTGACTACATTTTGGTGTATGAAACTTGTAGAAAAAAGTCAGAAATGTTCAGTAAAACCAGTCAAAGAAAAACCTCGAAAACGATCGAATTTCGGAAATTTGGCCTGTTTTAGCCTGGCTACAAGCTCCGGTAGATGTAAAGCCTGTGCTGATAATTTTACTGGATAGCCAAGAGTGTGAGGATAATTTTGACACTGAACTTGTAAATAAAAGGAGAAAAAAGTATGGTTTACAGCCAGTGGTAGTCGAACCTGTGACCTAAGGCGATGCGTATAGGAATGCGTATAGGAAGTTCCCCACCCATTTAAAGTGGTTTGGTGTGATCTTGTGTGGTTTGTGATTGTTTGGGGCGCTCACGGTAGTTTTGAGTGGTTTAGGGTGGTGTCGAAAAGTTTTGGGCCATTTGGTTTGTTTAAGGTGTTTTGAGTGATTTGGGGTGGGTTCGGATGGTTTCGGGTGTGTTTGGACCGTTCAGGGTGTTCAGGGTGGTTTATAGTAGACACAGCGAAATGCCCTCCAACGATGTAAAAATGTGATGTTTTCGCTCTATTTTTGGACCAATCTATATGACGATCAATATTAGCTTTCGGGACCGATGTATCGTTACGATGTTTTGCCTAAAAATTTGGACAACGATGTAATTTCAGACATTTTTGACAAAATCCTTTATCCTTGCTAAGCGCAACAAAGGCAATCATGAGACCAATCTAATACGACAATTTCAATAGCGAGAATTAGAGGACTCCAACGGCTCGAGAAGGTTGACAACTTTTTCCAGCAGCTTCCACTTATCAAGCGTAAACTCCGTCCTTTTCCTCTTCGTAATATTTAGTTTTTTTGTGCTTCACCAAGTAGAGTTCAATGGCTCTTTTGCTCCAGTAAGTGTCGACCCTAGTAGTAGCTGGAGTTCTACCTTGTAGGCTCATTTCGAAAATCGGCATTGATAAGCAAAAACATGTTAATAAAAGCAACAGTTACCTGCAAAATGCTGTGCAATGGTAAGTTTGCACTCTTCTGTTCATTTTTCAGCAAACCCTTGGCAAGCAGAGAATGATCGAAGTGGCCGACAAGCTTTCGGCACGATTCCAAGATTGTCTTGATTACTGGATTCTTGAAGAAGGAATTGGTGACCACAAGATTCAATTTATGGGCGCCACAATCCGCATGTTGATATCCGAATTCTTCGAAAGCCTAAACAAAAAGAAATCGTTCCAGTGAGTTGTTGCCAAATTACAATCTTTTACTTTTTCATATCGGATCCTTCGTCACGCAGAAAAACATGCTGTTGTGCTTCACCAATCCACCACTCTTTCATTATCTTGAGAGCAATATTCCCAATTCTTTCGAAATTATGATTTCCTAGATTCTCAGAGAAAGGGAAAGAAAGTATGGAGAATACCTGGAAAATGACGGACACAAAAAACAAATTTGTGACGATTCCATTCAGAGTCAATTCCGTGTGTAGTCAAACCAAAATGCTTGTTGTCAGTCCTACAAATTAGTACTTCTTTGTTGAAACGCTGATTTACTTTATGAAGCTTTCTGTTGCCCAGACCAGATATCAGACTGAATGATAGAGCACAACATTTGTCGAGACGATACTGCACTTCTTTCTTAACGGCTGCGTAGACGCGAGCATCACCCACTTGCTATAGTGCTCACTTCCTTTCAATCCTTCCCTGTCACTTGCAGATAAAATCGGCTCGAAAGTCTCCGCTTCGACAACGGCAAAAGGCAAGTTCTGGCAGGCAATAAGGTGCATTATCTTCCGATCGAGTGCTGATAAATCGGAAACTGTGAAGCAAGAGGCTAGAAAAATAGTAAGGTAATGCTTGATCTTCTGACAATGATTTTCTCTAATCCTTGCACCATGGACTCCTTCTTGGCTTCTTCTATCTGCTCCATCGCTTCGAACTTCTTCTGATAGATAGGATGGTTACGAAGATGACATGATGTGAAATTTGACACAAAATGCCCTACTTCGCGAGTCTCTAAAATTTTTATTTTTTTACTTTCTCAAATATTACCTTTTACAAACTTGCTCTATGCAAATGTTCCCCGCGGTTAAGAATAATTTCCGAACTATATATAAAAAAAATTTCGAAATTTTTCCGCGCCGTGATACCGGTATCATGGTTTTTCCTATTTTATCAAGATTTCACCTAGAATTACCAACCCGACGCATAACTTTATTGGCATAAGCAACAACACCAAACAAATGAAACGCCAATAATATAACAACAACTCTATTCTCCATGGCTTCATCCTCGAAGCTCGCTTCTTCTTCATCATCGTATAACGCTGAAGATCCACTGAGGCAACTGGTGGACGAAGTGGAAGAACGCCTGGCCTGCCTTACGCTATTCGACGTTGTTACATTATTGGTGTTTCATTTGTTGGTGTTGTTACTTATGCCAATAAAGTTATGCGTCGGGTTGGTAATTCTAGGTGAAATCTTAATAAAATAGGAAAAACCATGATACCGGTATCATGGTGCGGAAAAATTTCAAAAAAAGTTTTTTTATAAAGTCCTGAAATTATTCTTAACCGCGGGGAACATTTGCATAGAGCAAGTTTGTAAAAGGAAATATTTAAGAAAGTAAAAAAATAAAAATTTTAGAGACTCGCGAAGTTGGGCATTTTGTGTCAAATTTACCACCCCCCCTAAAGTCTTACCCCCTTTAAATGGGCCATGATTTAACGATGCGATGTTTTTTTTAGCAAAATTGGGACCGATGTAACGATGTTTCGATACGATATATCGATCGTCGGTGTCTCTAGTTTAAAGTGGTTCAGGCTCACTTGGAATAATTTTAAATGGTCCGGTTGGTTTATGTATCCTGAGAATGAATCAAAACAAGTCGAACAGAGAGTTCATATATTTCGACTAGATAAAAAAGCGCTTAACGGCCGTAAAAGCAGGTCTGAAACATGCCCTGGAGCGCTCAAATAGTTTTCTAAAATGGTCTGAGTGCAGAGCATGAAAAGTCCCATTGGGGACAGAGTGAAAGTGAGAGTGCAAATAAAACTCGCAGTCCATATATGGACTGCGAGTGACAATTTCTTATCACTTTTAGAGTGAAGTCTGCTTTGAAGTCTATACTTCACTTTACATCTCATCATTGGGGACAGGGTGCAAGTGAGAGTGAGAAGCAGAGTGCGAGTGAGAGTGAGCGTTTTTTTCATTACGCATTGGGGCAGAGTGCTAGTGAGAATGAACGGGTGTCCCAAATGTGCGAGTGAGAGTGAGAATGCTGCATTGGGGACGCGCCTTCAATGTACTCTTTCGAGTAATTCGAAACGACTCGAAAGAGTACAATGATAGAAGAAAGAGAAGTTTCCTCCGCCAATTCAAATTTTGCACATTCCACTGTGCGCAAAAAGCATGGTCCTTAATAAGCCAAATCAAAAAAAAGGGGGGGGCACGTGGTCCCTACTCTCCACCCCCCCCCCCTGTCAATTTTTTTTCCTTATTTGTAAACGCCCCCCCCGTCAGGATGGAAATTTTTCGACTCTTTTCCTAATGTTACCAAGATCAACCAAATTTTTTGGGGGGTTTTAGATATTTTCCCTGATTGGTGCCCCACTTCAGATTTTTTTCAAAAAGATGAAGGTAAAATGGACTTGAAATTTTGAAAAACGGTGTAGGTAAAATAGACTTGAAATTTTGAAAAACGATGTAGTTAAAATGGCCTCAAAATTTGAAAAATGGTGTAGGTAAAATGGCCTGAAAATTTTGGTGTACCTATCCTCCCCCCCCTGTCAGAAATTTCTGACTACGCCTGTGGGTAAAGGTAAAGCTTATTGCTAAATGTAAAAGTAGAGGTAAGGGTAAAAGTAACCTTGTTCCTAAAGCTGAAGGTTGAAGTAGCGGTAAAAGGTAAAGGTAAGGGTGAATATTATTGCTAAAGGTAAGGCTAAAAGGTAAAGGTAGAGAGGTAAACCTAGGTAAGGGTGAAAGTACGCTCCTGACTGTGAACATTACAGAAAAATTCATAATTTGAAGTTTCATCGCAAACTTTACGCCAAAAATGTTTGGCAAAATAACGTGTTTGATTCAAATCCTTACTGGTCATTATTGCTTTACGACGAATTTCATTTTAGTTAGTGAACTTCAGTAAACATCTTTTCTTCGTTCTGCCGGTTTCAGCCATTTTTTGCATCAATAACAACAAGTAATTTTTATTTATGGGCGTTTTTAAAACTATGTTCGTAATTTGGATTCATGGAAAATTTTAGCTACCAGGGTGCCTCAGCTTAAAGACATACCTTTTTTATTGCAAAAAAATAAAAAGTTTTGAATGTAAGGAACCATCATATGTCGCTCTACTCCTAGCGTTTAGAATAGGGTTCGTAATAAAAATTTTCGAAAAAGGACATTTGGGTAAAAAAAAAGATTTTATTTTATTTTATCCACTGCTTATTGCTATTTGGAGCGAAAAAAAAAAAGATTTTGGCTAAAAACTTCTAAAAAAAAAAGATTTGGGTCCCAAAAATAGGGCACCTCTTAAAAAAAAGTACGATTACAAACACTGGTTTAGAAATATTTTATTTATCGTAAAGCGACTTGAAAGTTTCAAGTTGAAACTGGTACAAGTGTGGCTAGACTTTACTTGAAACGGGTGGAACTGATTCTTTAGTGGAACTGATTGTTTTTTTTTTTTTTGTGTACTATTTTTGGATACTATTTAACAGTACCCAACAGTTTTTGCCAACGCCCTCGTCGCCGCCGGCGCCACCGCCGGCGGCGACATTTCGTCTGCTGCCACCGCCGAATTGAAAATTTACAGCCGCCGCGAGCGCCGCCGCCGACGGCACAAAAATGTTCCGGGCTTTTTTAAAATCGCCGCCGGATACCCGTTTGAGCAGATTTCAGATTGTCTCACTATTCACCCTGAAGCTTACAGGTCCGTTCAAAGCTATTTTAGCCAGGAAGAAATATTTTGCCACGACCGGATTCGAACCTGTAACCTATTAGGGACTTAATTTTCGAAGGACCAATCTCATGCCCCAGTGACCAAAGGCCAATAAAATCTGGTTTTTGGGGTTTACTAAAGGGGGACCAACTTTTTGCAAAAAAACGATTGAGCGAATCAGAATCGCAATGTGATCATATGAATCGCTCAGAATCTCACCATCGAACATCCCGAACCACTACAAACCATCCTAAACAGTGTTTTCGAGTCGCTGGAGTAGTTTGGAATAGTTTTGGATATTCGTGGTGTAATTCTGAGTGATTCACCCGATCGCATTGCGATTCTGATTCGCTCTATCGTTTTTTTCGCAAAAATATTGTCCCCCTTTAGTAAACCCCCTCAAAACCAGATTTTATTAGCTTTCGGTCACTCTGGCACGGGTTTCTGGGCGGTTGAAGTTATCCTGTGATCGTAAAAATGGTTTTCGCACAAAATTTCTTTTTTTTTGTACTTGGAATTCAAATTTTTGGGAAACGCAACCAACTCGCCAACGCGAAAACTCGCCAACGTAAAAGACTCGCCATCGTTAAATCTCGCCAACAGCCAATCTCGCCAACGAAAAACTCGCCAACGTAAAAAACTCGCCAACGGAAAACTCACCAACGGCGAAAACTCGCCAACGAAAAACTCGCCAACGCAGAACTTGCCATGGCGAAACCCACAAATATACATTTAAAATCTTTTCTATAATTTCTAAGTTTTTTTTGCAAAAGAATACATATATTTATCTCGTTTAAGAATAAGTAAGTCATGTGAAATACAATAACATACTACATTAATTAAGATAGCATCTCAAAAAAACTACTATACCATTAAAGGAGCGGGCAACCTTATATACGCGTCGCCTAGGTCACAGATTCGGCTGCCCCTTTTCATCTCATTTTTTTCACGAGTTTGGTGTCAAAATGATGCTTACACTCTTGGCTATTTCACAAGATTATCATCACAGGGTTACACACGTACTGGAGCTTATTTACGGGACAAAATCGGCTAAATTTTTGAAAATCTTATGGTTTTTTGGGGTTTTCTTTGGTGTAACTGATATTATCCGACTTTTTTTATAAGTCACACGTTTCATATACAAGACTCTAGCCAAGTTTCTAATCTTTCATTTGAGCTTTCAAACTTAGAAGAAAGTAATACTTAGTTACGGTTAGAATTAAAAAAAACACTCAACTATGTCCAATTCCATGCCATCTACGCAATTTTGTCATATGCATGAAATCACAAAATTAGGACATTCGCTGACAGTGAAACAGTGCTGAAACTAATCGCAATCGATTGCTAGATGGTTTTTTGACCTAGTAGTCAGAGAACTTGATAAAAAAACCCTCGTCTTTTTTAAGAGCAGCTTATCCCCTCTTGTTCCAGGCCGAGACATAGGCTCAGCAATCGAAAACTGCAGCCACACGCTGTGGCCTACACGTAAACACCTCGAGATCCACTCGGCTAGACATCATCGATATAGTGAACTATGTATACTTTCCCTCCACCCAAAGTTGCTGGTTTGTCGGTGAACCTCAACGCTTAGAGAATTAATACTCTAAGAAGAGAGCATCAACAGTGGTCACGCACTTATAGATAAACGTGATATACCACGTTGTAGCATTTTCATGCTGAATCTTACGGTATATCCACTTTTCGCGAACAGGGCCAAATTTTTTGGAAAATCAACATTCAAAAAAATATACCAAGATACACTCCGTTCAATAATTATAGAGCCACCCCTAATTTTGGGTTTTGAGTGAGTAACATCCATTTTTTGTCAAACTTTGACTACAAAAAGATGTCTTTTAACGAGAAAACACCAATGTAGTTGAAAGAATCGAACTTTAAAATAGCGCACTCTTTTTTTGTCGAGAAAGTCGAAAAATGACCGTTCAATAATTATAGAGCCACCTGCTAGTTCTATTCATACATGTTGACAGATGGCTTTTATTTCATAAGCAATAAACAGGATGAAAGCCCTGTTCCTCAGCTACAATTTGGTAGGTCAAACTTTTTTTTTGAATTATTCTACGAAAAGTTATGACCATCAAGATAAAAGCGTCGATTTCTAGTCAAAATAAAGGAAAATCTAAGGAAAATGACTGTTTAGCCACATAAATAATAGCTTTTCTCAACAAATGTCGATGAAAAGATTACATCCATTGCACCATTCGAAAGCTCTTTGATCTCTCTACAAAATGACATGTCGACTATCTGTTTATAAAAATACAGAGCTGAGAAACGGACGGTTGAATTTCGACAAGACAAAAAAGGCTAAAAATAAGGCAAAAAGAGGGGTTTTTCACTTTTTTTAACTTTAACCGTCCGGTTCTCAGCTCTGTATTTATATAAACAGATAGTCGACATGTCATTTTGTAGAGAGATCAAAGAGCTTTCGAATGGTGCAATGAATGTCATCTTTTCATCGACATTTTTTTGAGAAAAGCTATTATTTATGTGGCTAAGCAGTCATTTTCCTTAGATTTCCCTTTATTTTGACTAAAAACCGACGCTTTTATCTTGATGGTCATAACTTTTCGTAGAATAATTCAAAAAAAAAAGTTTGACCTACCAAATTGTAGCTGGGGAACAGGGATTACATCCTGTTCATTGTTTATGAAATAAAAGCCATCTGTCAACATTTATGAATAGAACTAGCAGGTGGCTCTATAATTATTGAACGGTCATTTTTCGACTTTCTCGACAAAAAAAGAGTGCGCTATTTAAAGTTCGATTCTTACAACTACATTGGTGTTTTCTCGTTAGAAGACATCTTTTTGTAGTCAAAGTTTGACAAAAAATGGATGTTACTCACTCAAAACCCAAAAATTAGGGTGGCTCTATAATTATTGAACGGAGTGTATACCACGTTGTAGCATTTATCATGCTGAATGTTTTGGTATAACCAGTTTTTGCGAACCGGGACAAAAATTTCTGGAAAATTGAGATTTCACAAAAACTACAAGAACAAAGATTTTTAAAAGGCATTTTCTCTAAACTAGGCCACTTTTTGGTTTCTTCAGTATTTTCCAAACGTCAAGTCTTGGTCTCATTTAAAAGAAGAGACAATTCTGAGTGAGTTTAGAGTTACAGATCTGTGACTTTTACGTTGGATCTCAAGTAGGGTTCGAATTTCGAGTTTGGAAATTTTCGAACGGACGTTCGGTTCGAAGTTCGGGTTCGAAAATTTTCGAACGTTCGTTCGATTCGATGTTTGAATTCGAAAATTTTCAAACGTTCGATTTGAAAATTTTGCCTTTTTTCGAATTTGAACTTCAAAACGAGCCCAATCCATTTTTGATGCATTTTTATGATGCTGCGCATGTTTTGGTCAAATCTTTTTCGTGTTTCTAAGTTCTTACTGAAAGTATTTTGCACGAAATTCGATATATTTCGAATCGAACGTTCGGTTCGAAGTTCGGGTTCGAAAATTTTCGAACGAACGTTCGGTTTGTAGTCGAACGTCGAAAAAATCTCGAACATTTCGAACAATTTTCGAAATCGAACGTTCGATTCGATAATCCTAATCTCAAGATATGGCTAGTTGAAAGATCAACCTATGTCAAATATCTGAAATATTGTAATTTTTATATTTTTGTGGATACATTTTTCAAGTTTTATTCAATTTTATTGCAGCACCTATTTCAGACTATCCTATATAGAATTGAGCCAGCTTATCTATTAAAATAGTAATTTTGGCACTTATTTATTGATTTATCTATAAGGCGTGACCCACTCACGGCGTGTCAAAATTCAAAAACGTAATCAGTAGAGAAATTTTGAGCGAAATGCGTAATTGAAAAAAGCAGCAATTTTCAATGGATTTTTTCTTTTGGTTTGTATTACTGAATTATGTCCATTCCGTTTGTGTTTTTTGTGTTTATCTTAAACTGGTGAGATTCGCTGTTTTTCGGGCTTTCTATCGAGCCATCACTTGCAAACAAAAGATAGCGAATTTGGTTGCCACAAATTTATTTTATGAAAAGATCACTGAAAAAATTCACTGAGTTGTGTGCTAAAACTACACTGAGCTTCTGTTTTTTATACAAACGCTAAAACAAAATCGTTAGCGTAATAGCCCGTTAATTTTGGCGTATGTATGTGCAATATCGCTCCAATTAATACGAAATTTTAACTTTTTATACGGCGCGATCTCGAAAGTTAGTATTTTCCAGTCAAAAACCATGGTTTTTTGGCTTAAAATGGTTATAACTACGGAAAATTCTGGAATTTCGAAAATCCCTCTGAGGATCTTGTAGTAGAGATTGCGGGCTTCATTTTGGTATATAGAAAGTTAAAAAAAGTCCGTGGTTTTGAGATTTTTGACCATGGAAAAATTTGACTATTTTTCTTGTATTCAGGTATATCGATGATTTCGAGACATTTTCTGGACAAAGCTGGTAATCCTCCCACAAGATCAGAATTTGACAAATCTGTGAAGATGTTGGAAAATCGCTTGTGTATGAAATCAGCACTAAGCCTCCTCCTTTCGTTGTCTCTAAGCTTTCACCAATTGATGATCTTAAGCTGCTAGGAAGTCGACTGAGCTGGAGACAGAGATGTGCATTGAAAACTGATCTGATCAAGGTAGGATACATCCCAGGAAACCATTTAAAAAAAAGTTTATAATTATAGCTTGGTAAAGATATCTTCGCTTCGAACAAAAAAGTGCGTGACTTAGTGAAGCAATTCGGCAATCAGCTGCAAATCATCTCTTCCGTCGTCGGGGGGAAGTGTTTTATCTGGTTGGCCAACATCAAATTTATTTGGAGGAACGGCTTCATCGTAATGTAAAAACGTAATGTCAGGAAATGTAAGGCTACCAAATTCGGCAAATTCTCTTCTTCTAGTTGGACTCTCTGATGATCTCTGACTCTTTGATGAGGTTTTCAACTGGAGACATCAAATTTCTTTGTGCAGTCTATGGTCATCTTGGTGCGTCGTCGTCTCATCCCTGCCTTCTCTGCAAATCGCCCAAAGAAGACTTTTTAAGTAGGAAACCCTTTTGCAAAACGATCTCTGGAATCTGTTGCTATTGCAGGAAACCACATACGAAAGCTATTAAGCGGTAATGGACCGGAAGAAATCTCGAATGTCATAAAAGATGGACCATGTCATTCTCAGTTCCGCCTACTGCTTACACTTTTGGGCAAAATGCAATCTTTGGCCAAAGCAGAATTTCTGGTGAAAGAAGAAGTCGTGATGTTCAAAAGTTGGACCAGACAATATTTCAGTTGTATCAGAGTAAGATATTAACTATTTCATTTACTTCATTAATGTGCTATCTCATCATTGCAGAATATTGTCCTAGTTACTCTGTTACGTTAAAACCATCTGCTCTGCTTTCACGTAGCTGATTTCATGAAAGAGCATTCATTTTGGGGCTTCTATCAAAACAATCAATTGAGGCGCTTCATTGCAAAGTCAACAGTGATGAAAGAAGATTTAATGAAACAGTCCTATATCAGAAATATTTTGTGTGACTTGGAAATTCGTTATGATGAAATGGAGTTTGAAATTGAAGAAGAAAAAAATATTGTTGTTAATTTGTGTTACGAAGGATAAACTGTTATGTTTCGGTTTGTATTAGTCCTTAAATTTTGAGAATATCCGTCCTATTGGTGAAAAGAAAAAAAAGCTCAATATTTTCACAGCAAAATTTTTAAATTGCCTTTTGAAATCTTGGCGTTTTGTTTGAACTATTCTGATTACGTTTTTGAATTTTGACACGCCGTGCACTGTTGATGCTCCTTGTAAGGATCCTAAGTATCTTAAATAAGTAGCCCCTGTATTGTCCTTCACCTCACAATGCAGCCATTTGTCCTCTTGAAATCTCCTTTCTGGTCCTTTTATGGCAAAATCGAATTGAAAATGGTTTTGAGCAGTCCTGAAAAAGTATTTTTGGTGTGAGTGGGGGGTTGTGATGCGTTGGCGAGTTTAATGTTGGCGAGTTTTTGTTGGGCAATACTTTTTTCGGTAAAGGGACGTTTCACCTAAAATACGCAAATGCGAAAATACGCATATGCGTATTTTGGTGAAACGTTTCACCAAAAATACGCATATGCGTATTTTAGGTGAAACGTTCAAAAACAACATGGGGACCAAGGCAGTTTTTTTACGTTTTTTCGAAAATTTTCAGATTATGCCCGAACCACCAAAAACCATCCAAAGCACTTCAAGCCACCCAAAACCACCCAAAAACACCCAAAACCAGCCAAAAAGCCTCAAATTAACGGTCATTATGTAAAGTATTAAATTAACGGATATTGCTCATTTCCATGCGTCGAAATCTGCTTGTTTCTAATCATTCCTCGCCATTCCCTTGTAGTAAGTCGTTAGAATTTAAATTCCACACTGTTTATTCGAAATCCGAACTTCAACAACAATAATAACGAGACTGAAATACAAACAACTAAGACAATCGCCCGTCTTTGATTTCTTTTAACATCTTCCTTCGAAATTCACTCATATCATACTGGCTAAAGTTCATCGGCGCGTTCCTGGCAACGTGCTCGGCAATGGTGCAGGCAAAGATCCCACAGTCACTCCCGTTCAGCTGTTTTGGTGTTTTCTGAAATAAAAACAAGATGTGCTAACAATCAGGTAACAAAATCAACAGTCTTATACATTTGATCTTGAAACGGCCCATGTCAGCGGATTCATATCCACCTTCCTTTGCTTGGCCTCGAAATAGAAGTACTCCCTGCAAATCAACAACAATCATCAAAACAAAAAATATCCTCGATTATCTTAGTCTTTGGGTGCAATCTTTTCCGTCCCATGTAGTGAGTCGTAGTAACTGATCGCTCCGGTTTGCACATGTACAACCTTAATCATAGACATATAATTCTACAAACGCAACAATCTGAATAACTCACTGCCAGACACCAATGAGCAGGAACTTGGATAGGGATTAGCATCAGGTCCGTCGAAAACAAATCTACTTTGCACACCCATTTTGAGACAGCTGCTGGCCCTTCAGGAAGAGAGTAAATGAGCAATATCCGTTAATTTAATACTTTACATAATGACCGTTAATTTGAGGCTTTTTGGCTGGTTTTGGGTGTTTTGGGTGGTTTTGGGGTTTTGGGTGACTTGAAGTGCTTTTGGATGGTTTTTGGTAGTTCGGGCATAATCTGAAAATTTCGAAAAAACGTAAAAAAACTGCCTTGGTCCTAAAATACGCATATGCGTATTTTGGTGAAACGTTCACGCACCCTTTTTTCTGTCACAGATTCACTTTTTCTGTCACAGATTCACTCTTTTCTGTCACAGATTCACTTTTTTCTGTCACAGATTCACTTTTTTCTGTCACAGATTCACTTTTTTCTGTCACAGATTCACTTTTTTCTGTCACAGATTCACTTTTTTCTGTCACAGATTCACTTTTTTCTGTCACAGATTCACTTTTTCTGTCACAGATTCACTTTTTTCTGTCACAGATTCACTTTTTTCTGTCACAGATTCACTTCTTTTCTGTCACATATTTGATTCTCGACACGAAATCCACAATTTTTAAATTTTTTTGTGTGAAATTCAGGGGTGGCAAAGACCAGATGGCTCAGGACCCACTCCGGAATGGCAAAAGGCCAAAATAATTGGTTTTTCGGGGTTTACTAAAGAGGGAGTAATCTTCTTAAGAAAAATCGATTGAGCGGATCATATTTCGGGTCCGATGGCTTAATCGCTCAGAATTCCAGGTTTTTGGTGGTTCAGGGTCGAGTTGCGGGTGATTAAACCCATCGGACCCGAAATATGATCCGCTCAATCGATTTTTCTCAAAAAGTTTACTCCCTCTTTAATAAACCCCCAAAAAATCAATTATTTTGGCCTTTTGGCCATTCCGGAGTGGGTCCTGAGCCATCTGGTCTTTGCCACCCCTGAATTTCATACAAAAAATTTTAAAAATTGTGGATTTCGTGTCGAAAATCAAATCTGTGACAGAAAAGAGGAAATCTGTGACAGAAAAAAGTGAATCTGGTACAAAAAAAGTGAATCTGGTACAAAAAAAGTGAATCTGTGACAAATCAAATCTGTGGCAGAAAAAAGTTTTGCCCGTTTTTGTTTGGCAAATTTCGCCGTTGGCGAGATTTGCGTTGGCGAGTTTTGCTGTTTGCCAGTTTTCGCTGTTGGCGAGTTTTTGGTTGGTGAGTTTTGCCGTTGGCGAGATTCGACGTTGGCGAGTGAGTTTGGTGGGAGGTATAAGACAGTAGCATCGACAATCTAAATAGTCTTAAATTTACTTTTTTATCGTTTTGCCATGAAAGTGGCCCCCTTTATTCCCTTCCCTCCCAATACAGCCCTTATGCCTTTTAAAATTCAAAAGGCGTCAATTTCAATTCAAAACTTTGACTAAATTTTGACTAAAAACCATGATACCCCCCTGTGGTTCGAAATTTTTTTTCTCTTTTCCACAGAATCTGTTGACTGTTTTCGGCATAAATCGGGGCCGAGAAACACGAATATTCAATTGGTTTTTTTAATTTTTGACAAAAAGTGGTCAGCCGTGGGGGGGGGTCAAGTAAAGTCTAGCCAAATTACTTGTGTAACTATTTATTTTCTTTGAGGAACTTTATTTATGGCACATATTGGAAGCAAAATATCTGTTGTGCGAGGAGACATAACTAAGCTAGCAGTCGATGCAGTCAGTTACAAATATTTTTTACTTTTTCAAATTATACTTACTGTACTAATCTCAAAAAATTTCAGATCGTGAATGCTGCTAATAAGTCTTGCTTGGCGGAGGAGGCGTGGATGGTGCAATCCATGGTAGTTTGTTTGCAAAGAAATCCTAATGTGGATAACAAAGTTTTCTCTGTTTTTTAGATGCTGCAGGTCCCAGTCTCTACAATGAGTGTTATGACCTAGATGGGTGTGATGTCGGTACTTCTTTGCACTTAGGTTAACTAAAATTAAGAAAACAGTTCCTATTTTAGGAGATGCCAAGGTGACAGGTGCTCATGAGATAAAGCAAGCTAAAGGTAAACAGTTTTGCCGTAACCTTGCTGTATTTCAGTGTCAACTTTTTACACTATTTCTTGGCAGGATTGCACTTTACGGGACTCGCCCGAAATTGCCCAAAATGATGTTTTTTCGGCGTAAAACGATAACATTCGTACAGAAAACATGTTTTCAGGGGTGTGATTTTTGACCAAAATTTGACCTTTTGTCTTGGTCTCCCAAGCTTAGGCCTTCAAGCCTTGCAAGGCAATTAAACATAAAAAAAATTTAAAAAGTGTGTTTTTAGATTGGCGCCAAATAATTTTACCATGTTTTTTAAAGGACCATACTTGTTGATGCAAATGAAAATTTGGCAAATTCAAATGTGCGCGGGACACCTCTCTCTCGTCTCGCACTCTACTTCTTGGAGTTATTTCGAGCGACTCAAAAAAGTACATTGAGAGGCGGAAGAGAAGTGTCCGCGCAAATGAGAATTTGTCAAATTCTCATTTGCATCAACAAGTATGGTTCTTTTAAAAGCTTTTTACGCGAAACAGAACTATTTGTTCAGAATTTTATGATGAGCGAGATATAAGAAATATTTTTTTCTTAAAAAGTGCCCTCAAAATGCTCACACACATACCTTAGACTCAAATTACTCGAAATCGACTCTTGATGCATAAAAATAATATGCATACGGTAGGCCCCACAATTCGAAACCATGTACAAATTCCATTTATTTAGGGTATCTAAGTGCCTTTGAGGTTGGTATAGCTTGGTGGGCCAAGGCAAAAAGTCAATTTTTGGTCAAAAAATTCTTTTCTGAAAGTGCTTTCCCACACCTGAAAACATGTTTTCTGTACCGATTCTATTGTTTTACGCCGAAAAAAAATATGTTGGGCACTTTCGGGTGACTTTCGTAAAGTGTATTTTAGTTTTATTCAATTTCTTTAAAAATTTCAGCTATTATTCACACAGTCGGCCCAAGAATATTTAAGGGAGTTCGAGACGAAGATCGTCGTCTATTAGCTAGCTGTTACAAGAAATCTTTTGATTTGGCTAAAGAACATGGATTGAGAAGTGGGTGTAAGTTACGTGTGACATTTTTTACTTTTATTTTTGCAGGCATTTCCTTCCCATGCATCTCTACTGGTAGGACCCTAGCTGTTCAAAATTTCGTTCAATTTTCGTCCATTATTTAGGAATTTACTCTTTTCCGAATAAAGCCGCTGCCAGAATTGTATTTGACACTACGAAGAAATGGTTTGATAATAAAGAAAACTTTGATGCGGTCTGTTTTCTGCTTCAGTCTTCAATTTTAATATAATAGTGTGGCTCACTTTAGATAGATAAAGTGGTAAGCCTTTCCTTGCTACTAATATCTAATTTCTGGCTTATTGGTAAAGTTTTCTCCATTTCAGATTTTCTGTGTCTTCTTAAAAAAAGATGAGGACATTTACAATGAGATGCTCTGTCGATTGAAAGACGATTATCAAGATGGTTCTGGGTCTGAAACCAGTGAATTTTCCGAGTCTGGAGCCAGTGGGTCATCTGATCCTGAAGCGAGCAAATCATCTGAGCACGATTTTGAAGAACACAAATTGCCCGAGCCTGACCCTGCTGAAATCAACGATCATTGTGAGAAGGAAGATAGTGGTTTATCCGATCTAATTCAACCGAGAGAGGACAAGTCACCTGAGCATGAGAATAGTGAATCGCCAAAGAAGACCACCTAGTACCATATCTCATAAATTTATTCTGTTTTTGTTTGACTGATAAAGTTTTTCTCACTTGCTTGGTGGCTTTTGAATTTTCTTACAGGAAGTGTATTACGGAGCTGTGCAGATACTCAGTACTTTCCGGTCCACCCGGTTCATACCCGCCGATTCCTACCCGGGACGATTCATACCCGGGACGATTCATACCCGGAATAGAAAATCCGCGCTACTCGGTTATACATCAAATTTTGACTGTTTACCTGTTTTATCATGTTTTGGTCACTGGAGCTGGGCAAAAATAGTCTCTAAATGCATTTTTGTTCAAAAGTCTTGCTCGGAATTATGTCTTAGGTAAGTGAGTGCGCGCATATCTAACTAACCAAGCCCACTGCGCCCACTTCGGGGTTTCAGGGGGCTTGGTTGCTTGGGGTTGAGATGCGCACACCCACATACCTTAGACGTAAATCACTCGAAAGTGACTCTGGATGCATAAAAATGTATGCATACCAGAGTTTATTTATGCTGTAGGCCCCAGCTAACAAAACTATGTTCAAATTCCATCTTTTAGGGCATCTGGGTGCTTTTTTAAGTAAATTTACTTTGTTTTCTTGGGTATAAAACCAATTTTCGGTTATATTTAAATTTGAATTTACAAATTACAAAAAAATTAAAAAAAAGTGAAATGGCGGCCAAATGAGTGTGTACGATCCTCTCAAGGCACAAATGGATTTCAATCGAATTGTTGTAACGTAAAAAGTGGGAAGCTAACCCACTGCGCTACACGTGTAGTTCTTTAGTAAATGTCGTAATTTGACCCATATGTAACACGAATATTCACTGACTACCACGCAAATTCGAAAGTAATTTTGAAATAAAATTTTCTTTTTTGATTCCGGGTATGAATCGGCCGGGTATGAATCGGCGGGTATGAATCGTCCTGATCCGGTACTTTCATAGTATGAAGTGGTACAATTTTTTTATTTAAACTACTTCCTCGAGGTGACTATCATGGTGTGTGATTTGGTTAGAAACACCATATAAAAATAAAAGCAGGAAATATAGGTTTCTCTACAAAGGCTTGAAAGGGAGACCTTTTTCAAAACTCTTCCAGAAACGTTTCTTCAGTTTCCAGCTCCACTTCTTCTACCTTGAAAAATATCAGAGCAGACTAAAATAAAGAAATCCTTTTTTATAGGGTTATCTTTACTATACCTGCAATGTGTGTTCCAGATTTCGAAACTCTCTCCTTATTTCTTCCATTCGACTAATTTTCATTGTCAAGCTCATGTCTATGTTTCTTTCATCCTTATGCTTTGGAGTATTCCTTTGCTCTTCGTAATATAAGTCTGCTTCAGATCCATACTTCAAAGATAATGATTCGAACCAATTTAATGACTCAAAAAAATAATTTTGGTTGAGCAGCTTTAAAATATATGCAATGCCTAAATTGAGAAGTGTGAAAGAAATCTAAATTTCTGTTGTTTAGCATACCCATACTAAAACCATCTAAAATAGAGTATTTCGAATGAGACTATTACTTAGATATTTTACCGTCAACAAATGTTAAATCGGTTTCATGTGATCTGTGTTTGCCCAAGCGAGATCGGCAAGAGCATATATGCTCAATAAAGTTGATGCTCAGCGCAGGAATGATAATAAAAAAGTTTCGCAGATGGGAGAATTTTTCGTGGTTTCGAAATTCTCTGGCAAAGACATTGATCAACACATTTATAATCTAAAAATACTTGGTTTTCGATTGAAAGATATTGTAATTCTTACCTCGATATGGTCATCAGTATTGTCAAAAGTAGTGTTAATGTTTGTGTTCAGAGAATGTAATAATTCTGCAGACAGCGCAGAGTGTTTATTGCAGCTCTCATTTTCGGCAGCTGGCTGTCCTTTCGGTTCTTGGTCTGGTAACATTTTTGTGAAAATATCTTTGTTTTTGGTGGAGAAATTTGCAGCGTAGAAGCATGACTCGCTGGCACCAGCCTAAAGATAAATAACGGTCTTATTTGCATCTGAGAACTATATTCGCTAAAAGCTGTGATCATAGAAAAGGCCTACACGGAACATTCGTACGAATCCGACAGCATTACCGATTTGTGTAATGAGTTCTAAATTTGAAATTTTAATAGTTATTGGCCAGCTTTTTGAATACCACGGAATTTGTCCAAGAAAGATATGTCAGAAGAAGAACCAATTTTCTTGATCCTGGAGTGAAATTTTCATAGCCTTTTCAAAGAGAACGTTACTTTTACAGAAATCACCTGGAATTAAAGTACTCTGCTCGTTCAACAGGATACTATAAGATAAAAATACGACTTAAATTTTAAGCAAGAAAACCGATACGTGACAAAACGCCCCAAGTCCAAAACGCCCTAACAGGCTAAAACGCCCTAGATCGAGAAAAAGGGACAAGGCGCCCTAGATTGAGTAAAAGGGACAAGGCGCCCTAGATTGAGTAAAAGGGACGAAACACTCTAGATCCGTAAAAGATGACAAAACGCCTTAGATCGAAAAAGAAGGGACAAAACACCCTAAATTCGTAATAAAGTGATAAATCGACCTAAATCAATTAAGTTTGAAATTTGGCCGCTATTCCATTGTACCCCCCCCTAAAAAAACCAACTTTTTTATATGCACTCAAAAACCATTTTTATGTCATAATTTTGCCATAAAGGGCCAGAACAGCCATTAAAATAGGGTTCAAGGGCTGTATTGGGAGGGGAAGGGACAAAACAGGGATGGAATAGCGGCAAAATTTTCAAGCACCTTGATATCCTTTTTACACATGTTTAACTAGTCATCGTTAATAATAAAAATCAAATTTTTTTACAAAAAAGTGTAATAAATGTGTATAAAAATCGGGTATATAAAAATGAGCGCCGCCTTCATTTTCAAAATTTCGCCGCCTCCGCCCTGCACGCTTTTTTAATTATCTTCTCTTCAAACAATACTTGCACGGCCGCTGGCGGAGCGCCAGAAATTTTGTCAGAAATATTAAGATTTCGAAAAATTTTGTCAGAAATATTAAGATTTCGAAAAAAAAAAACTTTTTGGCCTATTAGGTCGTTTTAGACGTAGGGCGTTTTGTCCGTGTCCGCAAGAAAACACCAACCATCTGGTTCAGCTCATCGATAGAATCTCGGTAGAATTTAATTTCTTTGATCAGTTGAGATTTTATTTGATCATCAAAGAGAAATTGAGAGAATATTTGGAATTTCTTAACACAAATTGTGAAAACTAAAAAACGAAAGAGTAACATCAACCTTTTTCAAAAATTGATACACAAAGTGGCACTAAAAAGATTTGGTTTCATCAAAAAAAAAAACTTTGAAAATAAAAAATACCGATGTGTTCAGGATCCCGTTGCCATGGGTTTTGATTGAATTCACAACCTTCAAAATGAAAAAAAAAAGCATTTTTTTGATCATAATTTGAGAACAGAACCTGTTGCATTTGCATAACATTAAGGTGTCGATTTTTGCTATTCTTTTCCACGAATAGCTGTTCATTTAGATCGTAAGCTGCAAAATTATCATTGTCGGTCTATATGATTTTATTAGAGATCTGCAGTCACAGAGGGTAAAAGATACCCACGATGAGGTAGAAGGCGTAGTCAAACCTCAGTCATCTGCCACTCTAGTTAACTGCCACCCTAAGCCTGATCCTTGGGGTTGGCAGATAACAGAGGTTTGCGCGTGATCTTTTGGATTACTTTCACGCAATGTCGAGTCATTTCATGTTTTCGCTCAAAATCGATAGTTTTAAAACACTGAATATCTTGACTCTAACGATGGTTGTGATATTGGAGTTTTTAAAATATTTTGCTTACAATAGTTGGCTACAAAGACATGAATGTTGCGCATAACCAGCAGCACATCCAACCCTTGTTCCACACTCATGTAGGGCAGTCTGTCAGCCAAGAGATGCAACCCATATCTTGTTTTGGCCAACAATCGCATCTTGGAGTAAGTTTCACAGTCTGGAGCTTTGAAAATTTAAACTCAACTTCTAAAAAAAGCAAACCGTGTAGTGCCACAACTGTCAAATTGTAGAAGGCTGATTCCAATAAAGTGGTTATATATCCTAAAAACCGTCACGGCTAAATTAAATTCCCCGTATACAGTCTACTCTCGTTTATCCGACACCCCCTCAAGTTCGTTCCAGCCTAGGGTCCGACACTTTTTTTAGCTTTATTTTTGAAGTCTCTTGCCAAATGTGATTCGCCAGTCTAGTCCGAAATATCGCAAGGATTCTGATTTTGCCGATCGTTTTTCCAAAATCTTTTCATCTTGCCGTAAAGACCCGCGCCTCTCGATTATCCGACACCTGATTTTTAAAAGGGGTGTCGGATAACCGAGAGCCGCGGGTCTTTACGGCAAGATGAAAAGATTTTGGAAAAACGATCGGCAAAATCAGAATCCTTGCGATATTTCGGACTAGACTGGCGAATCACATTTGGCAAGAGACTTCAAAAATAAAGCTAAAAAAAGTGTCGGACCCTAGGCTGGAACGAACTTGAGGGGGTGTCGGATAAACGAGAGTAGACTGTATTATCAATCCTACTTTTTACATGAATTAGTTGATCACCAAGGCGAAACTCTGGCAAGTCCAGCAAGCTGACCAAGCGCCTCTCACTCACAGATGGTCTTATAGAATTGGAATTCGTCAGCTTGCCTCCAGTATCTCCCGCTTTAGATGTCTTTTTGGGCGGAAAAAGTCGTCTCTCCAGTTTCTCTATGGATATGTCTTGGTGAAGATGGAAAGAAAGACGGAGATCATTTTCGATTTCATTGCACAGTTTGTCCAGAAACTTCTTAAAAGGTTTGAGTAATAAAAGTCATACAGTAGAAAAGGTTAGTAGAAAACTTCTTTAAACTGAATTAAAACATATTGTTGAAATGATTGGCGCAAGGCTTCTTGATCACAGTGCTTGGCAGAATTGAGGAATGTTGAGCAGTTGCGAAAAGATCTCAGAAACAACTAAAAAAGACTGCATAAGAAAAGCCAGACTTTTTAATTGTTCCAAAAATTTCGGGTTCGTTGCAGTGATGTCAAAAATGCCGAAAAACTGTATATCACACTTTCAAAACTGTAATACAAAAGGCACGGGTGTCAAATTGGCTGTAGCGAAAATTCGTAAGAGCGAATTTTCGTAAAAGCGAATTTTCGTAAGAAATTTTTCTCGTAAGAGCGAAATTCGTAAGAAACTTTTTCGTAGAGCAAATTTTCGTAAGAAACTTTTTCGTAACAGCGAATTTTCGTAACAAGCTTTTTCGTAACGCGGTTTTCAGTAACATTAGTGATACGTTAAAGGGTCATTGCCACAGCCCCTTAAAATTCAAAAACATAATCACTTTTGAGTTTTCGCGCCAAATAGAAAAATTTGAAAATTGACTGAAATGTTGAAGCTTGTAATCCATGTAACCTGAGGTTTGTTGCTGATTTTATTTTACTTATATCGCATTAGCTTTTTTGCAAACGGTTCTTTACATCAAGAGCATTAAAGAAAGCCATTACTCGCCCCGACAACACGCAAATTTTTGAGATGACAATAGTTTTTTTCGGAATATATGCCAAAAAAGTTCATCTGGTTTTGCAACTGTAACTGGCCTGATATATCAACCTACGTTTCAAACCTCAAAAAGGATGCTGAGGCCTTATAGAGGAGTAAATTTGCTGCGTTTTGGTACCAAAGAGGTATGCAAAAAATGCAAATTTAGGGTGTTTTATGCAAAAGTTAGACAGAAAACGCGAAAAACCCTAATTTTACTCGGAAAAACGCCAGTTGTTTGCTCTGGGGACCGGCCAGTTAGCGAGACGGCCAGTTAGCGATGGCCAGTTAGCGAGACTTTTTTAACGGTCAGTTAGCGATGGCCAGTTAGCGAGACTTTTTTAACGGTCAGTTAGCGATGGCCAGTTAGCGAGACTTTTTTAACGGTCAGTTAGCGGTGGTCAGCCAGAATTGTAAATGGCCTCAGTGACTATTCAAGCGATGAAGAAAACAACCTACTACTTCCGGTTACTACGCGTTTGGGCCCTCCGCATACAATCCATCGAAAATTTTGACTTTTCTAGATTTTCTACCTGCCTGCCTTCGGCAGGCAACCTAATTCAATAGGAAGCCCTTTGAGGGTACATGGTCCGGGATAAGGGCTGACCCTTTGGGGTACATGGTACGGGATAATGGCTGACCCTTTGATGACCCACATAGCTTTTCTTGGTGCAGCACCAGTTCTAATACGTACAACACATCTGCGTTGAAAATATAAAATTTTTATAATTGGGGCCTAAATGCGGGGCCTAAATGCGGGATCAATGCTGGGAGCATTGGTTGCTCGGCTGGGGAGTAAAACGGCCTGGGACCCAAACTGCCTGGGACCCAAACTGCCTGGGACCCAAACGGCCTGGGACCCAAACGGCCGGGACTCAAACGGCCGGGACACGAACGGCCGTGGGACCCAAACGGCCCGGGACTCAAACGTCGCGGACCCGTGGTGAAGGTTTTGAAGGATTTTGTTGGTTATAGCTAACTGAACGTTAAAAAAGCATCGCTAACTTTTTTAGCATCGCTAACTATTTTGATTATATTTGAAGTATTGTTTTGGGACGAAAATGACTTTTTAATTTTTGGCTGACCACCGCTAACTGACCGTTAAAAAAGTCTCGCTAACTGGCTATCGCTAACTGACCGTTAAAAAAGTCTCGCTAACTGGCCATCGCTAACTGACCGTTAAAAAAGTCTCGCTAACTGGCCATCGCTAACTGGCCGTCTCGCTAACTGGCCGTACACCGTTTGCTCTAAACGTTCTGTAGTTTCTAAAATAACAACTTTACAAAAATCGGCTCAATTATTCTTGTAGCTGAATGACTGGGCTATCTTTTGGTATATGGATTATTGTGAAAAGACTGTGGATTTGCACTTTTCGTCTGTCGTTTATGTTGTCCAATATTTTTTTGTATTTTCAGGTGGTTCAATGGTGCAAACGGGACGTGCTTCTGTGGTGCAAAAACAGCAAGTAACAAAGCAATCTGTCGCGCAGAGAACTGTGGAAGCAACAAAGGGGCTACTGTGGAAGCAAAAAGAGTGAAAAAAATCTAAAACAGATGACTTAAACAGGGCAGATCGTGTCGATGAAGTATGCCAAGGATATCATCAATGCTGGAGCTGATAAGACTGGAGATGCTCAGGTCAGGTTTGTGTGAGGCTTTCTGATTTCCCAGGTGATTTTCTCCTGAGTTCGTTCGGAGCGTGTGGAGCTTTTACTTCTTTGCTTTCAGGGTCTGATAGTGCATGCAATCGTCTTCTGGAAGCTTTCTTATGGTGCGCCGTCCGTTCGGAAGAGGTTTTGGAAGTGATTCTTATGTCCAAATGCTGATGGCTCGCTCAAGAAACAGGATGCGTCGAAAAGAATGTGTTCCTTTGTCAGCATCAAGAAATAATTATTCATTCTCGTTGTATTATTGTTGTTTTCCGCAAATTTAATAGAATTTGTCGTTTTCAGACGAATAAAGATAGACTTTTGGGTCTTTTTGAGATAGTAAAAGTGTTGGAAAGCGAATCTTTGCCATAAAAGCGTTGAATTGCACATTTTCAAACTGTAGAAAAACAGCATAGCATACCGTATATCTTCTAATAAGACCCACCTTCTATTGAGACCCTACCTTCTAATAAGGCCCCACTTCTTTAGAGGTGTTGAAAAATAAGGCCCAACCTCAAAAAAGGCCTAATAAGGCCGATAATAATATTCTAATAAGGCCCACCTTCTAATAATGCCCACATCCAAAGAGGGGTTGAAAAATAAGGCTCATGGGTCCTAATTAGAAGATATACGGTATGCGTTTAAAAATTTGAATTTTCCAAAAAAATTCTTGAACTGCACTAGGATTCAAATTTAAGGGGCTGTGAAATTTAAAAAAAACATGTTGAAAAAAGTGTTTTTCAAAAACTCTTGGCGTTTTGCTGTTTTGAAAGTGATTATGATTTTGAATTTTAAGGGGCTGTGTGCCGTCGCCGACAACGAGAATTTCAAATGTTTGAATTCGCGCGGGACAGTTCTCTTTCGTCTTTCATTTTACTCTTTTGACTTGCTTCGAATGACTCAAAAGAGTAAAATGAAAGACGAAAGAGAACTGTCCCGCGCCAATTTAAACACTTGAAAGGTTAACACTTATTTCCGCCAAACTCATTTCCGCCAACCTTATTTCCGCCAACCTCATTTCCGCCACTTTTTAAAAAAGCCCTCAGATAACAGTTTTGGATTACCAAATTTCTCGTTTTTTTCATTTGTGTACTCCGCTTTTTTGCGTTGCTACTTTTCATAGCTATTATTTTCTCAGGATGCTAATTTTTTCATTGTAGAAAATTGCATCGATCAACAAAACAGTAAGGAAGGCTGCTTGTAATGTGCAACGGTTGTGAAATGCGTAAGGGCTATGTCAAGACAATTTAAAACTAGACAATTTAATACTACTTCAAAGAAACTCTCGCCAGAAAATCTTCATAGAAACTAACTTTCTATGCCTATTATTGCTCTTTCTATGCGTGTTATGGAAATTTGATTTATTTGAACAAAATAAAATTTTTCGGAACACACATACAAAGCTCTTCTGTTTTTAATCATTGTGGAGTACGGACTTTTCACACAAAAAAAACATAATAAAAAAAGTTGGACAAGCACTTTACCTTATCTTGATTCGCATTACGTTGCTTCTGAACAAAAATTGTGGGAAAATCATTTTCAAGTAAGTAATAAACATAAAATTCTTACTGAGAAATCTTCCAAAGTACTACACGTAGGTACTTAGACGGATCGATAACAAATTTGAAAAAAATGGCTGTTAACCAAGTGGATGACCACTTCGTAAATCTGGATGTCAACTCAATGCACCTTTTCATGTTTTTCGGCCTCCAAGGCACTTTCCTGTACTGGTTAAGTATTGTAAAAATGATTTTATGTAGTAAACTGTCATTTAAGCAGTTTTACGAAATTCAATAAATACCCTATGAAACGGCATTTCACTACCGTCAAACCTTCTTTAGAATGGTTAAATTAGTGCAGAAAACAGGTTTTGGAACCTGAAAAGCACAAAAAGCTTTGAATTGAAAATTAAAACAAAAAGTGGCGGAAATGAGGTTGGCGGAAATAAGGTTGGCGGAAATGAGGTTGGCGGAAATAAGGTTGGCGGAAATGAGGTTGGCGGAAATAAGGTTGGCGGAAATGAGTTTGGCGGAAATAAGTTGGCGGAAATGAGTTGGCGGAAATGATTTTGGCGGAAATAAGGGTGAACCACTTGAAATTCTCGTTGTCGGGGATGGCAATGGCCCTTTAAGTTGCTTTTTTTGCTTTTTGATCCTCGCTTGATGTTTCTTATAGCTTCTGTGATGTTTTGACTAAAAATAGTCAAGAAAAAAACAAAACAGTCAGAGGGTGGAATCGAACCACTGGTGAAAAAAATTCATCCATCAACTTACCTACTGCACCATACATACAACTAATGGGAAATAGCTATGTGTAGTATATAATATATGAATTCTAGCTCGGAGTTTTCACCATGCTTTTGGGTATTTCTGCTGGTCTCCTAATGGATGAAAAATCCGTGGGTCAGCTAATTATCGAAATTTTCAGTCATATGACCTATGCTTACCAACTTTTGTGCTCATACAGTTAATAGTCATATAATTAACTGTTCGAAGTGTCAAACAGTGACAGAATGAACAAAACAATGAATCAGATTAAATCCAGAATTAGAAAAATTGATTAAAAGTGAAAAAAAATCGATATTTCCCCTACGAAAAAAATTCGTTACGAAAATTCGCTGTTACGAAAAAGTTTCTTACGAATTTTCGCTTTTGCGAAACTGTTTCTTACGAAAATGTTTCTTACGAGAATTCGTAAATTCGTAATTCGAAAGAGACTCTATATGCATTTTATGGTCAAGAGTGCTTCTCGGAATCATGTCTAAGGTAAGTGTGTGCGCGCATCTCTAACTCTCAAGCCCCCTGCGCCCCTTCGGGGGCGCAGGGGGCTTGGTTGCTCGGGTTGAGATACGCACACCCACATACCTTAGACACAAATCACTCGAAAATGACTCTGGATGCATGAAAAAACATGCATACCAGAGTTTATTCATGCGGTAAGCCCCAGTATTCAAAACTATGTTCAACATCTTCTTGTTAGGGGGCCCTGAGTCATTAGTGGGCCCTGAGTCATTAGTGGCCCCTTTTATTCCCTTCCCCTCCCTATACAGCCCTTAATCCCTTTAAAATTCTAAAAGCGCTAATTAAAATTTCTAAAATTTTGACTAAAAAACCGTGATACCCCCTGTGGATCGAAATTTTTTTTTCTCAGAATCAAAAAAACAGCCGGCTTTCTTATGAAATCGGGGTCGAGAAACACGAATATGATGTTATCTCCTCGATCTGATCATCCCGTGGGGGGGGGGATTCTATACTCAAGCCTTAAAAAATATTAGCACTCCAACAGGCTGTAGGAAGTTTCGTAACAAGACGATTTCGTAAGAGCGAACTTTCGTAAGAAACAGTTTCGTAAGAGCGAAAATTCGTAAGAAACTTTTTTGTAACAGCGAATTTTTGTAACGAATCTCTTTCGTAAGATGGAAATTATCAAAAAAAATCGCTTTTTATTAATTTTTCTAATTAAATATGTCATCTGATTCATTTGTTTTGGCCTTTCTGTCACTGTTTGCGACATTCCCCCACCATACTTTATCACTTTTTTCCAGATGAGTATATGGCCCGTTCACGTCTTAAAAACAACACTCCAACAGCCGAGCGGCTCTCAATAGTTAAATCGACTCAGAATTTCATGCCGATTCTTTCTAGCTCTTTTCCAGATTTTTCAAATTATAAATGACCATGAAAATGCCAATCTATGAAACTTGTTTTTTCGGAGCTATCATTCACCTTCGCTGCAATAATTAATATAAATTTCTATGACTGATATGAGCGTACTAACGCTTTACAGAAAGCGCGCATTCTTAGCTTCCTAACAACATATCATTGAGGTGCTTGCAATTTTCAAATGTAAGATTTTCGCCAAAAAGAAGCAAGTGTGTCAATTTTCGAAAAGCGTTGTTGACATTGTTGACACTTAAGCGTTGTTGACACTTAAATATGCAAAATTACGTGTGTTAAGGCCGTTTCTTTGGCGAACAGTATGCACCATTCGGCAGAGCAGAAAGAGCTGCACCGAAATATGCTTACAAACAAAAAAAAGGTTTTTGGCATGTTAAGCTGAATATTGAAAAAAAAGTTGCAAATCGTTTCAGCGTGAAGTGACACTAGCGGTAATGAAACCTGCATTTCTGACGCCGGATTCGTGTTCAACATGGTCGAGTTCGTTATAAAACTGCTCTTCAAATTTCAAACTCACTGATGGCTCATCTATAAACGTTGTCGTCGTCGTTGGCGTTGTCGTCGGAAAAAACTTTTTATAACTACGTTTTTACGCCATCGAAAAAGACAATGTCAACGACAACGACGATGCCAACGACAACGAAAGTTTTATTCCAAGTTGGAGAAGTTTTGCATTTTCAGTCAAGATTTCGAAGTGAAACGTGTGGGAAATCCTGTGCTCCTTCAAAATTTTTGGCTGAAAATGCAATATTTGCTTAATTTGAAAGAAAAAAAATTCGTTGTCGTTGTCATCGTCGTTGTCGTTGGCGCTGTCGTCGGATTTTTTATAAATAGGTCATCGTTTGAGTATAGAATCCACCCACGCAGAGTGCTCGGATGGAGGAGATAACTTCATATTCGTTTTTCTTGACCCCGATTTCATGAGAAAGCCGCGCGTTTTTTTTGATTCTGAAAAAAAAATCGAACCACAGGGGGTATCATGGTTTTTTAGTCAAAATTTGAAAATTTTAAATTGGCGCCTTTTGAATTGTAAAGGGATTAAGGCTGTATAGGAGGGGAAGGGAATAAAAGGAGCCACTAATTACACAGAGCCCACTAACAAGAAGATTTTGAACATAGGTTTGAATACTGGGGCCTACCGCATCAATAAACTCTGGTATGCATGCTTTTTCATGCATCCAAAGTCCCTTTCGAGTGATTTGTGTCTAAGGTATGTGGGTGTGCGCATCTCAACTTCATGTCTCTTATCGCGCTCGAACACCAATTTTTATTTACACAAAAAGATTCAGCACCTAATTCTACACCAGAATGTGAAGTTGTTATAACCCACCGATCCCGTGCTAAAATAGAGATTTTCACAAAAAAATCTAATTTACCTCAATATTATCAATCGGGCGACTGTCTTCTAACAAATTTTCGAAGTATAGAACGAAGAGGGATTTGTGCCAGTATACAAAGGAGCAATCAGTCACTCTACTCAGAACTAGTCCAATATTAGAAAGGGAATCCAGACCTGAAAATTTTGCATATGTTCCAAATGTATTTAATCTCTTAAACTCACGAGTCAAGAAGTCGTCTATTTCACCGGCATCTAAGGGACGGAAGGTCTTCTGAAAACAAGCAAAGAAATTAATTGATCAAATCAAATTATTGCCTTATAGTTGGCAACGTCCAAAGCCATCCCACAGATCACAAGCCTAAGTCTAGTTGGTGCTAAAAACTGCCACTGTAAATATTACATCAAGCATGGTAGTACCATGGCAGAGAGCATGTTCAGCTATTTGCAAAGCAGAAGCAATGTCTACAGCCGTCGTATCCTGTAGCGAAATCTGTTGGCGAATCCCTTCCAAAATCTAATAAAAAAATGAGTCACAAGTTTTAAAAAGTCCCCATAAAACTCACTCTTAACATATTTCCACTAAATCAGTTCTGTTTTTTTTTAAATGTAAATATTCAACTCACTCCATAGAGCACATGCATGATTGCACCACTCGAGTATGGATGGCCAGTGGAAATTAAAAGTCAAAGAAATGGACTAAAGTTTTCCAAATTTTTCTGATGAATATTGCAAAATAAAAAGTATACATTCATCAGTTCGATAAGATGGAAAATCTGTTGCGCACTGCTTTTCGGCAATCTCTTGCCTTCACACAGATAACCATTTAGCACACACTTGACCAAGCGGTTTACTGAAAGTGCGACAAACTATTTTTAACTAATATATCTTGTACATGTATGTTATTGGCGCTACCATGTCAGCGAAAAATTAATTGCGAAATAATAGAATTGCGATAAGGCTGAATTGCGCAAAAATACAATTGCGCAAAAATTAGAATTCGTAAAAAATTGAATTTATTTTGAAATTATTTCGCAAAAATAGGGTTTTCGAAAAAAAAGGTTTGACAAATATTTGTTTGCTAAATAAATGGTTTGTTCAGAGTTTTCTACTTTAAGCACTTTTAGCTTTTTCCTGAATTTTCGGGTGGTCCACTTGGATGTCCCCCATCCTAACCCCAATTCCTGGGTAGGTACCTCCTTGTCAGGAGGGCGTCCACCTGGGTGACCTAAAAAATGGAAGTAAAAAAATTAAGTTTACACTTAGTGGGACTAGAACCAGTAACCTCGGTGACGGCGACCCTCCCAGCAACCCCTCCCCCAATTTAGACCAGGTGGTCGACCACTTGGATCAAAATTTTTTTTTACGTTTTCGGGTTCCAAAACAATTTTTCTGCACTAATTCGAGCATGCTGAATATGGTTTGACAGTGCTAAAATCACGTTTCATCGAGAAATTTTTGAGTTATCGCTAACGATTGATTTTGATGAATCAATCGTTAGCGATAACTCAAAAATTTCTCGATGAAACGTGATTTTAGCACTGTCAAACCATATTCAGCATGCTCGAATTAGTGCAGAAAAATTGTTTTGGAACCCGAAAACGTAAAAAAAATTTTTGATCCAAGTGGTCGACCACTTGGTTTTCCGGTGGTCCACTTGGATATCCATGTAAATCGCCACTCCAAATTTTTGAGGTTACAGGCTCGAATCCTGGTGGTAACAGACATTATTATTTCTTTAATAACAATTATAAACTATTCTGTAAAAGACCAGTAAGCCTCAAAGTGGGTAGGGTAACAGCTGGTACCTCCTCTAGACCATTAAAACCAAGTGGTCGTCCACTTGGATCAAATTTTTTTTTACATTTTCATGTTCCAAACCTATTTTCTGGACTAATTCGGGCATCCTGAAGATGGTTTGATAATAGTAAAATAAGGTTTTCTCGGATATTTTCTGAGTATTGGGGAATAATTGATTTTACTAAAACTCGATTTTACCAGAACTCAAAAAATACTTTACAAAACGGCATTTCACCACCATCAAACCATCATCAGCATGTCCGAATTAGTTCAGAAAACAGGTTTTGGAGCATGAAAAACGTAAAAAAAAATTCCACCTGGATATCCACTTGAACCACGGTACCTACCCTAGTTTTGGAGTTTCTCACCAGGACTGCTATAGGGCTCGATGATTTCCATTTCGCAGACTAAAACTAAGAGATTAACTACGGTTATACTTACACAAAAGGCGCAAGGAATGTGCCGTGAACAAGTATCAAAATAATGAGCAAATCCAATGATTAGCAAACCAAACTATCGCAAACTTATATTTTGCGAAATAATTTCAAAATAAATTCAATTTTTTACGAATTCTAATTTTTGCGCAATTGTATTTTTGCGCAATTCAGCCTTATCGCAATTCTATTATTTCGCAATTAATTTTTTCGCTGACATGGTAGCGCCATGTTATTGGCCCTGTTCATAGTCGAGGTCAGCATTGTTGACCCTCAACATTTTGTTGAGGGTCAACAAAAATGTTGACCCCTAATGTTGACCTCCGATGTTGACCTCCGACCCCTATGTTGGACCCTCCTCAACATTGTCGACCCCTCAACATTCATTGTTGACCCCCAATTTTTTTGTTGACCCCTCAAACTTTACTGCTGATTTCATAAATTATTTTGTTTTCAACCCACTTTATCACTAATTTAGCAAAAAATCACTTTTATTAGTTTTAGCCAAGTAGCTGAATTTAATTCAGCCAAAATTTTAACCCTAAGAAATTTAGTCCTAAACGAGTCTTTCGAGTTCTGCGAGTGGTTCAGGTAGCATTCAAGTCGTTGAGGTGCCTTTCAGGTGTCTGAGGTTCTATGATTTCAGTGCGCTTTTACACACGTGGACCCAAAACCTAAGGCGGGTACCACCTGGTCCGGTGGACTTCCGACTGGATGCCCTGAAAAATAAATTAAGTCAAATAAAAAAACAGTTATGTTATCATACGAAATCGTGTGAGAATCGGGGTTACTTACACACAAAAAATTAAAAATGGTTGATTTCGTGTCGAGAATCAAAATTAGTCAGAAAAAAGAGTAAATTAGGCGGAAAAAGAAGTAAATTAGGCGGAGAAAAAAGTGTTTTAGGCGGAAATGAAATTAGGCGGAAAATAAAGTGTTTTAGGCGGAGAAAAAAGTATTGTCCTTTTGTTACTGCTTCAGAAGTTACATTTTGTCGGTTCTCTAGTGGACATGATATCATACAAGTTTATACTTGGAATGACGCCAGGACCCGTAGTAAATATGACATTTAGTCACTAATTATTTAGTCACTAATAAAAGTAGCTAATCGGCAGTAAATAAAAAATTTAGCCGTCTAATTAATCAGTGACCAAATATTTAGTCGACTAATTAGTTAGACATTTAGTTGGCTAAAAGTCTTATCATTTAGTCGTAGTAATTATAAAATTAGTAGTTAAATAATTAGTCACTAAATATTTGCAGGCTATGAAATTAGCAGCTCAATATTTAGCCGTAGTAAATAATGTATTTCCATAAATATGTCGTGACACCTTTATTCACTTCCTTAACAATAGATACCACATATTCAGGCAAAATGTTCTCTCACAATTCTGTTTCTATCTTAAGTCCCAGTCATTTGACGACCTTGGTAGAGCTCTTCCTCCGGTTGCTCATCTTCGAATTCCTCTTCATCTTCAGGCTCAGGCATCCGCAGCTCAATGGCAAGATTGTGTAGAACAGCGGTTGAGAGCACAACATCGACCACATTCTCCAAATTGTGCCGAACTTCGCTATGCAGGATTCAGAATCTTCTTTTCCACTGACCAATTCTTTTTTCCTAAGATTCCTACTTCTTCTTGTTCGCATTCACCTCCTTCGCTTTTCCCTTGAGATACTTCCAGTGTTTTTCGACTTGCTCTGAGCTAAAGTTGGTTCCCTGGTCGACGAACGCAGTGTTGAGTTTCTTGATCACATTATCCCATGCTTCGTTCGACTTGGACTGAGCATCTGCTGTACTAGAAGACGGAAAGAGTGCAGAGAATGAGTCGGTGACGAGCGCTGACAACTTAGCTGAAATATCGGCATTGAATCGACTTTTCTCCATGATTGAGCTTCTAGATCTAAACGATTGTAAGTTAAGCGTGAAGGAAAGGCTATAAAGTGTCATAAAAGGCTCAAAAAGTGATACAAACAGTATGTTTTGAAAACGTCCATTTTCTCGACATTTTCCAAGCAAAATTAAAAAACGATAATGACAGATAGAAAGAGCGATAAAAGTTGGCATAGGAACGTCAAGATCAAAAAATAGACCGACTCTGACAAAGTATGATAAAAACGGGCTGGACGTTAGGACTAAATAAATTTAGCCTGCCCTAGGGCAGTCCACTTTTTTAGAGGGAAAAATTAGTCACTAAACTAAATATTTAGACTTTAACCTCAACTTTAGTTTCTATATTTACTACGAAAATTATTCACTAAATAATTTAGTCGACTAAATAATTGGCCTTAACATATTTACTACCAAAAAACCAAATATTTAGTTCCTAATAAAAAAGTAGACTTTAACCGTCGATATTTACTACGACCACTTTTTCGTTGATTTAGACTTTAGCCTAGAAGTCTAAATATTTAGTCACTAATTTTCATATTTACTACGGGTCTAGAAAGCATGGCTAAACTTTGAGCATACAGTTATATATTACTATGCCTGCAAATTTTTCGAAAAAAAACATAATTTATGAAAAGTGTTCGGAGTTTTAGAAGTTTTCAAATTTTTTCATAAATCATATTTTTTTTCGAAAACTTTGCAGTCATAGTCATATATAACTGTATGCTCAAAGTGTAGCCATGCTTTCTGTCGTCATTTCAAGTGTAAACTTGTGTAATATTATGTCCACTAGAGAACCCACAAAATGTAACTTCTCAAGCAGTCAAAAAACTGCCAGAATGCCCCTGGTTCGCACCAAGGTTGAGATCAAGGCAAATTTTTACGAAAAAAAAAGTTATGGTGAAATTTTGATCTGATGTGTTTTTGTGGGTGGATTTGGGATAATTTCGTTTGGCGTAAAAAAATTAAGAGGTTAAAAAGAAAAATTAAATTAACTGAGGATCGAAAAATTCTATTTTCTAGTCAAAATACACCCCCCCCCCCTTATTTTTTCGTCCTCATTTAAGTAGTTTCTCGTATTTTAGAGTGGTTTGAGGAGTTTAAGATGATTTGGGATGAGCTCTTGTGATGAACTAATACCAGTGAGGGTGCATCTAAACTGCTTAAGATGGCTTTTGAATAAGAAAAAATTAATGCAAAAGAAAATAACACTACTATAGAAAAAAACGACCCTACTATAGAATACCGCCCCCCCCCCCAAAATCCGACCTTTTAAAACTTAAGTAAAAAGTACCCAAATTTATGTCCCAGACCCCGGAAAATGTGCGCAAACTCTTTATTAGTCACAACTTCCGTACGCTGGCCTACCCCCAAGCCTAAGGGCTAAGCCTAAACTTGTTGTTTGCAAGGGTAGTTACAGCATTTTTTAAAGGTCGGATTTTGGGGGGGGGGTATTCTATAGTAGCGCCAAAAAAACTTATGTTGTGGGTCAACATTGGGACCAACAAAATGTTGAGGGTGAAATGTTGAAGGTACTATCAACATCTGCGGTCAATATTTCGGAGTCAACAACAAATGTTGAGGGTCAACAATGTTGACCCGACTATGATCACAGCCTTTATAAAAAGTTTAGTTTTGCTTATTGGAAAGTGCCAAATTTGCAGTTTTTCAATAAAAAAAATAGGGTCATATTCTAAATCGCGGATTATTTCTAAAAAACCGTAACTTTCGATCCTGAGGATTTTTTGAGACATTGTGTTTCTCAGGGATTTTTCAAAATATCGGATTTCTGAGGATTCCCTTTTCAGTTGCTTAATGTGATTGTACTTTTCAGAGCTTTTGTACTGGAATTGATGTGCCAAATGAGGCACGTTAGACGTTTCTTAAAAGACCCTGTCTCTTCCTTATCATGGAAATTTCGGCGCTACTTGCATATACCCCCCCCAAATCAACTTTTTTTAAATGTTCCCAAACACCCTATGTCGACCTAAAATCGCCTCAGAAGCTCAAAAAAGACATTATTTTTGAGTTCTGGTCAATTAAAAATCAAGTTTTGGGACCACCAAAAAGTACCTATTTTGACCATTTTGAAGGGATTTAGAGCAGTATTAGGGTGAAATGGACCAAAAAGGGGCCAATTTTAAACAAAAAGGAAGATGTTGAACATGGTTTTGTTGACTGGGCCTACCGCATAAATAAGCTCTGGTATGCATACATTTTTTATCCATCCAGAGTCACTTTCGAGTGATTTGCGTCTAAGGTATGTGGGTGTGCGCATCTCAACCCCAAGCAACCAAGTCCCCTGCGCCCCGAAGTGGGCGCAGTGGGCTTGGTTGGTTAGAGATGCGCGCACTCACTTACCTTAGACATAATTCCGAGCAAGACTTTTGAACAAAAATGCATTTAGAGACTATTTTTGCCCAGCTCCAGTGACCAAAACATGATAAAACAGGTAAAAAGTCAAAATTTAAAAGTGTCCAAAACTTGATTTTTAATCGACCAGAACTCAAAAATAATTTTTTTTTGAGCTTCTGAGGCGATTTTAGGTCGATATAGGTGTTTGGGAACATTAAAAAAACGTTGATCTGGGGGGGGGGGGGATATATGCAAGTAGCGTCGAAATTTCAAAGGTTCGCATGCGCGCGGGACCAGATAGATTTTGTGAATAATGTTTCAAATTATTTTTTGATTGCGTTTTAAATTTTAAACGTATGTTCTATTTTATATAAGTCACGTTATAGAAGTGACAGTTATAAACCAGTGCAAGTCGGATAAGTTGTCGGATCATGGTCATGCAACGTTTGGCTCGACTAGTGAAGGGTCCTAAATATTGAACAAATTTACAAATTTATTTTCTAAACAATAAGCGCAAACAAAAAATAATTCAGAGTTATAATGGACAGTAGCTTAAGTTACCGCCCCCTCCCCCGCCTCCAAGGAGTATTTTTCTCTAAGTTAACTTTTTTCATTTTTGCCTAAGCCTAAGACCTAAGCCTGAGGCCTAAGCCTAATCCTAAGCCTAAGTTAGCGCGCTACACATTGCAAAAAAGAAAACTTAAAAAAATCAAGGGAACCCAAAATAGGACGCTTAGAGAAAAATACTCTTTGGAGGGGGCGAGCACTTGAGCTTTTACGCAATGGCAATTTCGAATTTTTGAATTCGTGGGGATAGCTCTTTTATTTCGAAAATTTTTGTCGAATTATTTTTGTGTTCATTTAAAATTTTTTCAAAATTTAGAACCATCCACTAGTTGAGCCCAAGGTTGCTTGAACATTCACCGCAAGGTTTCTGCATGGGTTACATGAGTTTTTATAATACATGTCACTTAAAAATGTCACATGGGTTTCGGAATCAAAATTTAATTTGGAAAATTAGAACAAACTTGTTTGATGGGTTTCAAAATTACAATTTCGTGTTTTGGATATTAATTACGAAACTCATCAAAAAATGTTGTTCTAATTTTACAAATTAAATTTTTATTCCGAGACCCATCTGTCATTTTAAATGACATGCATTAATAAAAACTTATGAAACCCATACAGAAACCTTGCGGTGGATGTATCATCACCCGCGAACTTATGGACCAACCCAATAGTAGCGTCGAATTTCGAGCAAAATACTCGTTTACCCCACCAAATTATTGATTTACCCAGCAAATTGGAATTTTTAGACAAATACAGCATTAGAATTTGAGGGAATTCAAACTTTATAGTCAAAAAATAACTTGGATTCTTCAAAATACCACCCGGAGTGGCCAGAAGCCCCTGAAATTTGGTTTTTTGGGGTTTACTAAAGAGGGGAGAGGGGTAAACTTTTTACATAAAAGCGGTTGGGGGATCAGAATTCCAGTCAGATGGCTAAATCACTCAGAATTCCACCCTGAACCATTCTCAGCCATCTTAACCCCCCCCCTAAACCATCCTAAACTACTCTAGACCAGTATCTAACTGTTCTAAATCAGTGCTTAGGGTGGTTTAAGATGATTGAGAATGGTTCAGGGTGGAATTCTGAGCGAATTAGCCCATCTGACTGTAATTCTGTCCGCCTAATCGTTTTTCGTGAAAAGTTTACCCCCCCCTTTAATAAACCCTCAAAAAACCAACTTTCATGGGCTTCTGGCCACTCCGGGTGGTATTCTGAGCATAGTTGCACCAGCGCCAGCGCTGTTTAAAAAAAATCTGGGGGCGCCGGCGCCGAAAATTTTCGAAGCTTGGCGCTGGCGCTGAAAGTTTTATATCTACCGTTGCGATTCGAATGAAAGTTATGAAAAATATCAAGTACATTTATTTTCGAAACCCACTACTTTTCAATTAAACGAGTTGGGGTGCTTTTACGGCTTCTCTTTGACACGACTTTTTACATGTATTTCATATATATATTTTTTCTTTTCTCAAATGTTTTCACATTCTTTTGTAGCTGAGAGCTTTTTTCGATTAGGTTGTCACAGACACTAATTAGAAATAATTTCTCGAAGAAATCACACCAACCTTATACAAAAAATCATATTTTGTATAATGTTTTAGCATTAAAAAGCAGTAATAATACAAAAAAAAACAAAAAAAAATCGCATTCATTGATACTTCGTCAATGAAAAAATTAACAGTGAAATACAGTGACTGAACAAAAAACATTTCTTGTGGCGCTGGCGGCGAAAATTTCGACTGGCGCTGGCGCCGGCGGCGAAATTTGACTATACAGCGCCGGCGCTGACGCCGTTGTGAAAAATACCTGCCGGCGCCGAAATTTTTTGTAGCATGGCGCCGGCGCTGGCGGCGATTTGGCTGAGGTGCAACTATGATTCTGAGCGATCCAAGTTATTTTTTGACTATAAAATTTAAATTCCCGCAAAATTTACTGCAGTATTTGACTAAAAATTCAAATTAGGTGGGATGAAATCAAATAGGGAGGGGTAAATCGATAGTTTGGAGGGGTAAATCAATAATTAGGCGGGGTAAAACAATTTGAGCTAATTATTATTGACAAAGTGTGTGTGGTCTCGCGCGCATTCAAACCTTTCGAATTGCTATGATAAGGAAGAGGCAGGGTCCTTTAACACTCCGGAGGTTGATCGGCAGGTCGATATATTCCGGTGCAGAATTCGACGGAGAATACGACTATCACTTTTTATCCGGAAAAAAATGACTCTGAAGGGTCAATATAACGTGTTGAAAACAGGGCATATTTCAGACTATCATAAATCGATAATTTTAGTTTCTTTTGCATTTATTTCCATCATATGACAAGAACTTATTCACATGCCATATGTCAAAATGACCGCCCGGATCTCCTCTTTAAACGTGTGTCAGCTTTCTGTACTGTCAGGACAAAATCTAAGTTTTGTTGTCTAAAGAAAATATTAAGTCATTTTTTACAGAATTCATGTTCAGCATGAACCTTATAAAACTCCTCTTAAAACTTAAAATTCACTTTCGAATTTTGAATTCCGCTCAGGACAATAAATATTTAAACAAAAAATCCGCATTAGTTTAAATATTTATTGTCTTGAGCGGAATTCAAAATTTGAAACGAAATTTTCAGTTTAAGAGCAGTTTTATAAAGAAATCGATCATGCTGAACACGAATTCAGTGTCTGATTTCTAGGTTTTCATAGCGAAAAAAAAGTTTTCCGTCAAAACGTTTTTTAATCAATTTTTTGATTTTCTTTGCGACTGTTACTTGACACTCTAAACACTCTTCATTTTTGTAAAATGAAATATTTTCTGGAGCAGTTTTTCTTGCTCTGTCGAATGATATGAACTGTTTAGTAAAAGAACAGCCCTATCACACATTATTTTGCAAATTTAACTACAAATACCGCTTTCGTAAAAAATGACTTAATATTTTCTTTAGACAACAAAACTTAGATTTTGTCGTGACAGTACAGAAAGCTGACACACGTTTAAAAGAGGAGATCCGGGCGGTCATTTTGACATATGGCATGTGAATAAGTTCTTGTCATATGATGGAAATAAATGCAAAAGAAACTAAAATTATCGATTTATGATAGTCTGAAATATGCCCTGTTTTCAACACGTTATATTGACCCTTCAGAGTCATTTTTTTTCCGGATAAAAGTGATAGTCGTATTCTCCGTCGAATTCTGCACCGGAATATATCGACCTGCCGATCCACCTCGGGAGTGTTAAAAGGCCATTGCCGTCTGCGAAAACGCGTAAAAGCCCAAGTGCACTCCGTCCCGACCCGACATCCAGTCCCGAAAAAATATACATTTGTTGTCCCGTCCCGGTAGAAAATTTAAGCTAAAATCCGGTACGGGTTAGTCATGCGGTTTTTGTTCATGAAGATTTTGTTTCAATGTGAAATATTTCTACCATACTGCTATTTGTCATTTTGTAGAGAAGAATCTCCTATTTCATCGCTCTTTTTCAGATTTTACAATTTTACAACAAAATGTTGATTTTTAGCCTTCAAGAAATGAGCTTCAAGTTAAAAAAATAATTATCTCCGACATCTTTAAAACTAGTCAAAGTTTAGTCAATTGTTTGGCGCTGCAGCAACAACTTAGCGCCATATTGTAGCGCAGATCAAGAGCTTCATAAAATGACTGAAATTCAAGTTTTCTTAATTTTTTTCTGGATTTCAGTCATTTTTAAGAGATTGACTTTTTCAAAAGACCATATCTCAATACTCAGATTTTCAAAAATCATTATGTAAAATGGATTTTGAAGCTCTTGATCTGCGCTACAATAGGGTGCTAAGTTGTTGCTGCAGCGCCTAACAATTTACTGAACTTTTGACTAGTTTTAAAGATGTCGGAGATAGTTACTTTTTTAACTTGAAGCTCATTTCTTGAAGGCTAAAAATCAACATTTTGTTGTAAAATTGTAAAATCTGAAAAGAGCGATTGAAATAGGAGATTCTTCTCTACAAAATGACAAATATCAGTATGGTAGAAATATTTTACATTGAAACAAAAATCTTCATGAACAAAAACCGCCATGACTTATGTTACAACCCAATATTTCGGTGTACAGCCGATACTTTGTGTCAACCCTTAATCTCTATATTTTGAAAATTGCTCTATATGATTCAGCGGAGTTTGACAAATTATTAGAAAGCTGAGATCCAAGGCTACACGATAATTCTAAAAAATTAGAAAATTCAGACAAAAATTCAAGAAAATGCAAATATGAAATTAGTCGAAAAAAAAAGTGTTTTAGTCGGAGAAAAAATATGTACAAAAAATTACAAAACTCCGGATTAGGAAATTTTTTCCAAAAAATCCGGTACTTAAAAAACCGGACTTTTAACGGATATTCCGATCTTCAAAAAATCTGCGATCTAGAACGCCCCTGGTAACTTACTTTTGTCCGCAATACGAGCACCCCTAAAAATTAAACATTTCTTTTTTCGGCACTAATCATCTCCAAAGATACCTTTAGAATGCACGTGCACCTGGTGAATATGGTCGATTCGTCATTTGTACAAACAGTAAAAGCTGTAAGCTCATCTTTCCATCTGAGACCGCAAATTATCAATAAATCGATTTGTCGCTTATCATCCTACCAGCTACAGTTGTCTGCATTTGCTGAACCTCTCTCGCTATATTTCTAACTGTTTCTCCAAAAGTGTTGCTTTAGCCTGAGTAATAGATGCGATTGTCTTTCGATCAATCAACTTCTTTATCTCTGGCACTTGAGCAAACAATAATTCGGTAGGAGTTATCATAATGTCACCTAAAGTTCATAATGGCTGAGTCAACTACCGTATTTTCTCTAATGAAGTCACTGGTGGCTTTATTTTTTTGATGCCTGAAAATCTAAAAAAGTTTGGGTCGATCTCGAGATTTTTGGTTGAAAATCCAAAATCTAAACAGCGGAATCGGTAGAGCTCGTGGGAGTTAAGAAAATGCGTCAAATAGCTTTGCAAAATATTATCGGTTGCAGGACGTTTCACAGTCACTTTTCTCACCGTCGGTCAATTTTCACCGCCACTACTTGCACCGCTACCTATTCTAACCGTCAGCTTTATTTCACCGTCAGCGCAATATTTTGTCTATGGTTTTATGGCTAATTCATGACTTAATAGTTTCGCTTTTTATCCCTTAATCACATATCTTTTCAGGCTACAAAATGAACAGCGACTTTAATGGATTGATAAGATCAAAATGCGGTTTTTGAGTTTTGACTATCCAGAATCTCAATACCCAAATAGTACATTGGTAGGCACCCACTCCGAGGTGGTTCACCCCAAAATTTTGGTGAATTTTTCTGAGCGAGCATAAAAATCATGTTATATTTATTTTAAAAAAAATATTACAAAATGGTACTTAGAGCGGGTTGTAAAGAACAAAACTTGGTTTTAATTTATCGACACATGAAAAACTGAGGTAGTCCTCCCTCTTCCAGGTTCATGCCCCGCTGAACAACTTGAGTACAACATAAAAATTTGGTTACAGAAAACTAACTTTCAATTTTTACTAATGTACTCAGGAAATCGTTTTAAAAAAGTGGAAGAGCTGACGGTGAAAATAGTGACGGTGAAATTTAGCTGACGGCGAAAATAGGTAACGGTGAAATGGTGACAGTGGAAATAGTGACGGTAAAAAAAGTGACGGTGAAACGTCATGCACCCATATTAACACTGCTCCGAGATACGGACCCTCAAACTCGAAGCGGTGGCTCTATTAGAGAAAATACGGTATATATTGGGTTTGCTACAGGGGTGGGCAAAGATCAGATGAGTTCAGATCATATCAAGATCAGATCAGATCGGCATAACAAATTTTTTTTCTTAAATTTTGTCAAATTTCACACTTTAAGTCAAAATTTTGCGGCGGAACGTTTTACACAGAGCTGGGAAAAGATCCGACCGATTATATTATATCAATATTCGCTTTTTGCAGCAATTAGTCGTAAAATTTGCTTACTAACATACTAGGGTCTGCAGGCACCTATGCCGCTCGGGAACATTAGTGGTTCGGGCACTATTCCTGTGCTCCAAGAACATTAGTGGCCCTATCCCTCAATGGGGGGGGGTTTTGCTTGGTCCCCCCCTGTTGTTTTTTGTAATTTTTTAGGCTTAGGCCAAGGATTGGCTAGCGTATGTTAGGACGGACTCAAACGTGTTTTAGACTGATGATTATGTTCGTCCTAACATACGCTGGCCTACTTCTGCCTGAGCCTACTCTACCCTCGCCTACCCTCGCCTATTTTGCCTATTATATCGTACACCACGTTTATATCAAAGTTTGACTGTAGAGATTCCACTTGAACACATAACTATCCTATCTGGCTATCTACTCACTCTAACTGGCCATTTACCTACCTTACGTGGCAGAAAAGTGCGCTTGAACACAAAAATCCACCTTAAATCCAGGCTAAAATCACCATCACCAATTTGGAGGGCAAGGAAAACATTTTTTAGAAGCTACTTGAGTTCAATAAAACATTCAAACAAGAGTTCAATAAAGTTTGCAAGTGATATGGTTTGTTTGTTGGGAAGTGGACCAAACAAGCTTTTTTCCTTACAAAAATCTTGGTTGCCAAGCTTGGCCATATTGGTGACCAAGGTTGTCTTGGCCAGCTTGGCCAAGTATTGGTCACTGATACTTGGCCAATACTTGGTCACCAATACTTGGCCAAGCTTGGCAAAGACAACCTTGGTCAACCAATATGGCCAAGCTTGGCTACCAAGATTTTATAAGGAAAAAGCTTGGTTTGGTCAGTGACCAATATCCAAAACAAGCTTGGCCAAGCTTGGTCACTAAGAGTTTCATCATAACTTTTTCTTATTTTTTTTCCCAAGCTACACTTCCCAACAAACAACCATATCACTTGCAAACTTTATTGAACTCTTGTTTGATGTTTTATCGAACTCAAGTTGCTTCTAAAAATAATTTCCTTGCCCTCCAAATGGGTGATGGTGGATTTTAGCCTGGATTTAAGGTGAATTTTTGTGTTTCAAGCGCACTTTTCTGCAGGATAGAGTAGGTAAATGGCCAGTTAAATAGGATAGTATGTAGGAGCCAGATAGGATAGTTAAGTGTTTAGGTGGGATCTCTCTACAGTCAAACTTTCATATTACGTACACCCTGGGACCAGATCAGGTGTACGTTATAGTAGGCGAAATAGGCGAGGCTAGGCAAGAGTATGCGAAGTAGGCGAAGAAAAGCGAAGAAAGGCGAGGATAGGCGAGGATAGGCGAGGATAGGCAAGGCTAGGCGAGGGTGGGCGAGGGTAGGGTAGGTGAGTTAACAGGTAGGGTGGATGATCTACGCTAACCATTAACGCAATCGAAAGATTTATCTACCTGAACTACTAATGTAAATTGAGCAACTAATGTTCCCGGAGCACAGAAATAGTGCCCGAACGACTAATGTTCCCGAGCGGCATAGGTGCCTGCAGACCCTAGTATGTTAGTAAGCAAATTTTACGACTACCGTATTTACTGTATTAAGCCCCCATGGGAGTTATTTTTCACCTCTAAAAAAATGAAAAGTTTGAGGTCGATTTGAGATTTTGGGTGCTCAACCAAAATCTGAAAGTGTAATCAGGTAAACTCGCGGCAACAAGAAAACGCAAAAAACAGATTTGCAAATGTTCGCTCTAGGCTGAGATATAAGGTCCGTAGGGTGGGGAATTATTAGAGGGTGGGGAGTTTATTAGGGGGTGGGGAGTTAATAAGTAATACGGTAATTGCTGCAAAAAAGCGAATATTGGCAAAGTGTTGGCCAAGAATATTGGCCAAAAATGTTGGCCAAGTATTGGGTTACCAACATGTTGGTCACCAAGTGTAGGCCAAGACTCTTGGCCAAGTATACTTGGCGATGCTTGGCCGAGGTAGTATATAGTCTCCCATTGTGTTTTTAACTACATATATATGGTTACAATTTTTGTCGGTGGATTTTTTTTCGCTGAAAAAACTTTCGATTCTGACACTGAATTCGTGTTCAGCGTGGTCAATTTGCTTATAAAATTTTTTTTGTAATTCCAGATCAATGTAAAATTTTGAATGTCTTGAGCGGTATTTAAAATTTGACGGGGACTCTGAAATTTTGAAAGAAGTTTTATAAGCAAATCGACCACGCTGAACACGAATGCAGTGCGAGAATCAAAAGTTTTCCCAGCGGAAAAAAAGTTATAAAAAATTTGTGTTACAACTTATATATTCATTTCGCACATTTTGTCATAACTTGACAATAAACTATAGTTGCATTCAAAGCCACAATGACAGTGACATTCTGCTCTTTGTTTTTTTTTTTTGATTATTAAGCTGTATATTATCTGTGCACAAAGTTTTTCGCTTGTAGAAAGTAAGAATGGAGCGTTTTGAAAATCGCTACTCCAGCAAACCAGTGGTGATCTATCTCTAACTTTCAAGCCGAAAGAGTAAATAATTGGTATTTTTGAAAAGCTAAACTCTTAGCGGTCATTTTGGTATATTATGAGCTTGGGTGTAGTATGAACATCATGGCGCATTAATTGAAAACCTGTGGGTACCCAGCTGGATTTTGAGCCTGCACAATGTGTTACCTTCCGGACCCTTTTTCACCTACTTCGTCAATGATTGAAGCGAAAACAGATATTATTAAAAAGTAAATTAAATTTTTAGGAAAAATGAAGGGTACTAAAAATCCACCTACAAAAATTGTTACCATATATATGTAGTTAAAAAACACAATGAACCTTGCTTTTTGGCTGTAAAATAGTTTCGCCGCAAATTTAAAGAAAAAAATGCAGATTTGACCCGATCTGACCTGATCTGAGCCTATCTGAGCCGATCTGAACTGATCTGATCTAAATCGATCTGATCTTTTCCCAATTCTGTGTAAAATACGTTCCGTCGCAAAAATTTTGACTTAAAGTGTAAAATCTGACAAAATTAAAAGAAAAAAAATTATTATGCCGATTTGATCTGATCTCTGCGATCTGATCTGAAACTGATCTGATCTTTGCCCACCCCTGGTTCTATATTGTGTATGATCGCGAACCAATTAGGTGGAAAGAGACAATTCTTCGGTGGGTGGCACACAGTGAGACACTCAGCTTTTTTGTCTATGGATTTTGTGATGTTATAGAGAAGAAACCTCAAGAAAACCAGTCACATTTATTAACTTACAATTGAAAACATACCGACAAACAGACAATAATCAATAACTTATGTCTAGATTTTCACCAATTTATTATCCATCAACTTAGAAAAAATGTCCTACTTGTCAGGCATATCTTCAGCAGCTAGTTTGTCCAGCCATTCAACATTTCAATGATTGTCTTTTGGAATTTTTCTGCCAAGAATAATTTGTTATTCATCAATTCTTCTCCGAAATTCTGCTGGCAGGCATTCTGAAAAGCTGTATTTTAAATATTATTTATATTTATAAAGTCGAAATCACCTGGAATATGTTGGCTTTCATAACGAGCAAATCAACTTGTGCGATGACTGCAGAGAAGCGGTTTCAGACGCTTGTCCATAGCTCCAAATTGCGTGGGATTATGTTGAACATAAAATAGAAACTATCTATAAAGCTAGAAGAATAAAAATTTACCACAGAAATAGATTGAGAGAAGGCAGCCCAATGCTAAAGCACTGTATTAATACAAAATTGTAAAATCTTTTATCTTACCTGAGTCAACAGGGGGGTGACTGCTGACTGAAAGTTAAAATAGTTGTTTTAAGAGTTCTTCACACGCGCACAGTGCTATTCTTTTTTTGACAAGATACTGTTTTTTATTATAAAATATTACTTATTTCATCTAGAATACAAAAAAATCGAACATCACATCTCCTAAGCATTCGCCAAAGCCGTGTCAGCGGCCTTTCTTTTGCTTTATCGAACTCACTGAATTAGGTTTTTTTTTGTTAAATGAAACTCTAAAAGAGGTAAAACCGACGCTAGTTTGAAAAATCCATGGCAGTTTGAGACAAAAATGCAACGCAAAACCTCGTAACA
>SADC01001310.1:0-28982 GCA_004194705.1 Ditylenchus dipsaci | reverse complement strand
GAACAAAGCAGATAATTTCTATTCATCCACTATCAAAAAATCTCATACACACAAGAAATTCATACATCATCTTGAAAATTATCCAGATTAACTTCGTTCTCATCATCAGACAGTCCGGCTCCTTTCTCGCCGCTGCAACTATCTTGCGCCAGTCCGATTAAATGCTTTTGAGAAGGCTCCAGACTTCTAGTATGATGATCCCTCCACCTTGAAGCATGCAATTTGTCGTCTCCTGATCTATCCGTCGGTATCGTGAGCGCGCTCACTGAAAACACAAAATAATCAAAGCTCACACTATACAAAATATGAGCCTTTAAAAGATTTGATAATCATGTTTTGCTGAGGTCCTGTCAAGCGCTATCGTTACTTAATCCATACCACTTCAATAACGGTTGCTTCCGGTTTCCTGCGCTGTTGTATTCTTGCGATCTCCGTTGCTCATCCGAGTGGCTTAATAGAGGCGAATTCTTTGCTTGAAGGGATTGTTCCATCAGACATCTGGGCCGGGAAAGATAACATTGAAGAAAGCATTAATGGAAAAAGGTGCCTAGATGAACTTTGCACATCCTCCTGGGATGTAAGCCGTCCCGGAAAATTTTCGTAATACGGGTTAACTAAAGAATGTGTACTTCAAAAGCTAACTCTTGACCACTGACATCCTGTCCTATTTGCTCTTCTTCATCTCGCAGAATGGCCGGCGCTCCAGTTGTTGTTTCATTCCTGCAGCGCCTTGCTCTGCGCTTGGATTTCGTTTAAGCGCATCTGAAAGGAGCGAGATGATCGGAATAACAACCAAGTAACATCAGCTATTGAACAACAGACAAAACCGTACTGGTGAATAATTAGACAGTCTGCACAACACTTTCGCGGCTCAAAATTTTTCAGTGACTCTGCGGTTAGTTGTTTGTAAATAATACCCCTATTAATATGAACCCCTTCTAATAATGAACCCCTCCGAGAGGGGTTGAAAAAATAATGAACCCGAGTTAATTAAGAGAGAAATACGGTATGTGGTGTGCGCATCTCAACTCCAAGCCCCAAGCCCCCAAGCCCCGAACGGGGGGGGGGGGCGTGGCTGGTTGTGTGTACCTGAGTAGCGTCAAATTTGTCACTAGAAAATGGCCATAACTTTTTTAATTTTTTTTTTGTTATTTGCCATCTTGTAGCTAAGATTCAGCGTTACCAGATTAATATAGTAGGGTATCGATATGTCTCTTTTAAAAAAGATTTGTCATTTTTTCGGCTGAGCGTCCTTTTTGTCCTTTTTCGAAAAAAACGAAAAGAGAAAAAAACCAAATTTTGGCCTGCAACGCATATTTACATTCGCAGTTTTGGATGCTATCCAAATCTCCCCGTTTGTCCATAATGTTTCCAGTTCATTTTGTGTTGTTTTTAGCTTTTTTGTACTAATCAGAATTGTTTCTTTATCTTTGCAAACCAATCATAGGGACTGTCATTTATACAACTGACTATTGGCGTTTATTAAGTTGGTATTCTCGTTGTGTAATGTTGAGTAGACACATAAGATGAATTTGCGCTCTGTTACAAATCCTCAAGCCTTCCGTGTTCTAACGAGGACGGGGAGTTGGAAGGTAAGAGGTCAGCGCACAGCATTCCTGCTACATCAATCCAGCAAAGAATCTTGATCAAAAGTGAATAAAATTTTTGAAAAAATCTAGCTGGAGTGACCAAAACATAGCAGAACCGATTGAAAACGCCAAAAGTTTATCTGGTCCCAACATTGGTCTCAAATAAGTCCTAAAATTTTCGGTAAAAATTGTTTTTTTTGAAAAATGACACCGGAAAATGTTTTTACTGTTTCTGGGGAGTGATAAAAACTAGAGTTGGCTGGAAGATATTTGGACGGAACCGGAATTTCAGTTTTGTAAAATGGGAACCGGAATTACATTTTTTTTGAGACCAGGCGCGGAATCCGAAAAGGACCGGATTCGGTAAAGCGGAACGAAATTACGGGCCAACTTTAATAAATACAAACAGTAGTCAAAGCACGTTATTAAAATTGTGTTAACTTGTTATTGTATGTAAAAATGTTAAACATAGTGTTTGAAGTGATTTTAGTAACATTTCTGAAAATGTCTTTTTTCCGATCCAAAAATTTCGGGGTTTCGCCGGTCTGCGGAAGCTCTTGACAAATATTGTCGAAAATGGTGCAGTTTTTATTGGACCCCTGTATCCCTGATCCCGTCTGATCCAGCTCTGATCCGATCGATCTTATTTGATTATACTTTTGGCTAGAGTAACTCGTGATCCAGATTACTTTTTCGGTTTTATCCTCCCAAACCAGAAATACTCATGATCCAGACTATTTTTTGGTTCATCCCTGATTTTTGCCAGGATAAGTCGTGATCCAGACTATTTTTTGGGGGTTCATTCTAATTTTTGCTTGTGTAACCACTTTTTTGAATAAATTTTCTATAAGACCCACAATCTAGAATCTTTTTAATTTTTTTCGGAACTTATTTACTTTGGGGAGGGGGTGGCACGATTTTTTCAACTTTTTCAAAACAAAATTCTTAGACTTTTTAATTGTAAAATTTTCTAATTAGCAAAGTTTTTAATAAAAACTTAATAATTAGAGACTACCTCCGGATTTTACTTTCGAACGCATTTTCGACCCACTTTTACGGACATTTATAGCTGACAATTTCCAACCTTTAGCTATTTTTTATTCCTCTATCTATTGTATATTTTACTTTTGAATTTTATCTGAAAATTTTGACCTGTAACCATGAATCCCGAAATTGACTCGAGCAGGATCCCGTTTTGTCAATTTCCGGATTCAGGGTCGCAGGTCCAAATTTTCAAATAAATTCAAAAAGCAAATATACAATAAATAGAGGAATAAAAAGTAGCTAATGGTTAGGAAATTGTCAACTATAAATGTCCGTTAAAGTGGGTCAAAAATGCGTTTCAAGAAAAAACCCGAAATCCAGGAGGTGGTCTCTCTTTAATTCATAATTCATCATAATTAATGCTTTTTTAAATAAACATTTGATTGAGTTTCCAGTGTATTGTCATTAAAATTGTCATGACTCAAAGTTACGAAAATTTAATAATAAATATAGAAATTTTTTTTAAATAAAGCAGTAAATAAGTTTTTTTCACACGCCGCTGCCGCCGCGCTCATTTTTGACCCGCCGCTGTTATTTTTCCCCCGCCGCTGCCGCTCCGCCGCCGCTGCCGCTCTTTTTTTTGCGTGTCCAAATATGTTTGGAACCCGAAAACTAGGGTAGTACGGTTACGGTTAATTTTGGACCCGGTCGGTTTTTTTAAACCGGATTTTGCCGTACCCGGTTTCGGTTCCGTTTTCTTCCGCTACCGGTAACCGACCCGGTTTTTCGGTTTTTTCTTAATTTCGGCTCGGATATTTATAAATTCAATTGGACACTTTATTGACACCACAAGATCATCAAACAATTAAGGGAGCATTTGTACCTTCAACATCTGATTCGTCCTTTTCGATTTCTTTTGATGGAGGAAGCTTAAGCTTGTTCAGATTGGCTTGATCAAAATGAGCACCGTGCATTCTGAAAACATTTACTTCACAAAAGCGTATTGACAATTGATAAAAAGCCAACTACCTATTTCTGAGCGTATTTGAGTAGAGAGGCCTGCAATAGGAAAAGTTCGCTCACTGCTCACAGATGTTGCTGGCACACAAAGAAGATTTTTGCACCCTTGCGATCAATGGAAACGCGCTTTGTTCTTGCTCACCAGGCAAAAATATCCTCATTTCTCTCCGGCCGATCGCTGTTGTGACGGTAGTGACTGAGCTCTGCCTAAACAATTATGAACATTAGAATTTAAAAGAAAGCTTTTACCTTGATTGTAGCTTTCAGTTCGGGAGCGATAGTGCAAACACCGTCTTCTTACGGGCCAAATGTCATCTATAAAAAGACGAATCATTTAAAACTCAATGAAATTTATATATGTGCTACTCCACCATCCATGCTGTTGCTATCGTTAAAGAATTCGGTTTCGCTGTCTTCTCCGCATTCTTCTGCAGCACTGCTCGATCAACTTGCAATCTCTTCACCAGTCGGAATTCATCGGAATTGTAGCCAAGACATTGTCAAGTCGCTCAAAGTCATCATTCACCGTGTGTGTTGTAACGCTAAAAGAGGGTCAAATATCATTTCGTCCATTTTCGCTGAAGATCTTCTCTGCCCTGCTGCACGGGAAGAAAGAAGTAATCGGAGGAATCTAAATAAGGAATATAATATACACAATTTATAATTTTCACAAAATAAATACCTTGCATGGCCTATCCGACTCATATTCTTTGAACTGCTCCTCATGCCCTTTCGACTTTAGATGATTGATCAATGAGGGTGGACGCATCCTTTGGCACTGGAAGTAAATTGTTGCACTTCAGACATTGGCGCTTTGTTTTCCCATCGGCGATTACGACACCAAGAACTTCCAGATTTTGGCTGTCTTCGCAAGCGGCATTTCTGGAAAAACACACACGTAAGTTTGAGCAATGATGAGAGATGAGAGATAAACAAAGAACGAGAAGAAACAACTAACGAGCAATTTTCAACTTTACTAAAAGCAATAGTGAACACTTTCGTTGCATGATTTTATCCGTGCTTGTTTATTTTGTTGGGTCATCTTATCCAGTGCTTAAACCGGAAAACCGGGGTCTGGCGTACCCGGTTTTCGGTTAACGGGATTTTTCGTACCCGTTTTCGGTTTCGGTTAATTGGCCCAAAATCGTTCCGTTTCGGTTAACCGACCGGGTCGGTTAACCGACGCGTACTACCTACCGAAAACGTGAAAAAATTTTTTGATCCAAGTGGACGACCACTTGGATAGCCACGGCCGAGGATGCTGGTTCGAATCCACCTGTGTGCATTGTAGTTGTTTTTGATAAAGATCTTGTTTGTTAAGCTACATCTTCTTTAGTTCGGTTTAAATTCGGGGTACAGACCTTAAAACCTAAACGATTCAAATCCGAAATCGTGTTCTAAAAACGTTTTAATTTGAATCAGGATCCTCTACTCTGGACTCATTGCACCCAGAGAGATTCGAACCAGTAACCTTGGTGATGAGTTATGGACCTCTTCGCAAGTAAACACTCAAATTATGATAAAAAAGGTAAGCACCAGGTGGATTCGAACCAGCATCCTCGGCGGTGGCTATCCAAGTGGTCGTCCCTTGGATCAAAAATTTTTTTCGTTTTCGGGTTCCAAACATATTGACACGCAAAAAAAAAAGAGCGGCAGCGGCGGGGGAAAATACAGCGGCGGGTCAAAAATGAGCGGCGGCGGCAGCGGCGTGTGAAAAAAATCTTATTTACTGCTTTATTTAAAAAATTTACTATATTTATTATTAAATTTTCGTAACTTTGAGTCATTGACAATTTTAATGACAATACATTGGAAACTCAATCAATGTTTATTTAAAAAAGCATTAAATTATGATGATTATTAATAGAGACCACCTCCTGGATTTTCGGGGTTTTTCTTGAAACGCATTTTTGACCCACTTTTAACGGACATTTATAGTTGACAATTTCCTAACCATTAGCTACTTTTATTCCTCTATTTATTGTATATTTTGCTTTTTGAATTTTATTTGAAAATTTTGGACCTGCGACCTGAATCCGGAAATTGACAAAACGGGATCCTGCTCGAGTCATTTCGGGATTCATGGTTACAGGTCCAAAATTTTCAGATAAAATTCAAAAAGAAATATACAATAGATAGAGGAATAAAAATAGCTAAAGGTGGGAAATTGTCAGCTATAAATGTCGTTAAAGTGGGTCGAAATGCGTTCGAAAGTAAAATCCCGGAGGTAGTCTCTAATTATTAAGTTTTTATTAAAAACTTTGCTATTAGAAAATTTTACAATTAAAAGTCTAAGAATTTTGTTTTGAAAAGTTGAAAAAATCGGTGCCACCCCCTCCAAAGTAAAATAATTCCGAAAAAAATTAAAAGATTCTAGATTGTGGGTTCTTATAGAAATTTATTCAAAAAAGTGGTTACACAGCAAAAATTAGAATGAACCCCCAAATAGTCTGGATCACGACTTATCCCTGGCAAAAATCAGGATGAACCAAAAATAGTCTGGATCATGAGTATTTCTGGTTTGGGTAGGATAAAACCGAAAAGTAATCTGGATCACGAGTTACTCTAGCCAAAAGTATAATCAAATAAGATCAGTCGGATCAGAGCTGGATCAGACGGGATCAGGGATACAGGGTGTCCAATAAATACTGCACCATTTTCGACAATATTTGTCAAGAGCTTCCGCAGACCGGCGAAACCCCGAAAATTTTGGATCGGAAAAAAAAACATTTTCAGAAATGTTACTAAAATCACTTTCAAACACTATGTTTAACATTTTTACATACAATACAGTTTAACACAATTTAATAACGTGCTTTGACTACTGATTTGTATTTATAAAGTTGGCCCGTATTTCGGTTCCGCTTTACGGATTCCGGTCCTTTTTCGGATTCCGGCTCTGGTCTAAAAAAATGTAATTCCGGTTCAATTTTCACAAACTGAAATTCCGGTTCCGGTCCAAATATCGATTCAAGCCCTCTAGTTTTTATCACTCCCTTTTTATCACTTATCATTTTCGTAACTTTGAGTCATTGACAATTTTAATGACAATACACTTGGAAACTCAATCAAATGTTTATTTACTATAAATGTGAGTAATGCATAAAGAAGAAGAACGAATAGATTAGAGAAAGCAATTGAATGTCGATTAACTGTTCATCAGCGGCGGCGGCAGCGGCGGCAGCGGCGGAAGAAAAATAACAGCGGCGAGGCGCGGCGGAGACTGAAATGGAGCGGCGGCGGCAGCGGCGGCTGAAAAAAGCAGCGGCGAGCGGCGCCGCTCGTCCAGTATGGTTCCAAAACAATTTTTTCTGCACTAATTCGAGCATGCTGAAGATGGTTTGATAGTGGTAAAAAAACGTTTTATCAATAAATTCAGAGTTATTGTGAACTCTTAATTTATCAAAACCAAGAATTTACGATAACTGAAAATTTCTCGATAAACGTGATTTTACCTTGTCAAACCGAACGACCTACGACTCGCTACAAATTGCAGTTTTGCAGCAAATTGCAGTAATACAGTTTTTTAAATTCGCGCGTTTTGGTGCTCAGTCTGGGACACACGTTTGAGCTCGTCCTAACGTGCGCTGGCCTAGTTTCTGCCTAATCCTAAGGCCTGAGTTAGAAAAGTTAAAAGAACATGCGAAAAACAGTCAAAAAATGAAATTAAAAAAATACAAAATGTAGCGAGTCACAATTTGTAGCGAGTCGCATTTCACCTGTCAAACATTCAGCATGCTCGAATTAGTTCAGAAAATTTATCTTGGAACCCAAATAAGAAAAAACTTTGATCCAAGTGGACGACCACTTGGATATCCACTGCCGAGGTTGCTGGTTCGAATCCACCTGGGTGCACATTTATTTTTTACGTGATTTCAGATATAAAAAGACTAACGTTTGACTTTTCAAGTCATTTGGGCGAATATACCCCTACTCTTGAGTTACCTAGATATCAACCTGTCCAGGTGGTACCCAACCGTAGATTTGGGATTGGGTAGGTCAAATCGCACTTTTGGTCTCAACAAGTCCAATTATTCACAAATTTTTTTGGTTGGAAATTAGATTTTTGTATTTAAATGAACTTTTTTATTTTAGGCATCCAGGTGGACATCTAGCTGGCCAGGTGATACCTACACCAGGTATTGAAGTTGGGGTGTGTAAAATCGCAACTTTGGGCTTAGCAACCCAATTCCGCACACAATTTTAAGTTAGAAAAAATGGCTTATTTTTATTTTTAAGAAATTTTAATTTTTCAGGTTTGGGTTTGGTTTGGGTACTGAGGTGGTTAGGATGGTTTGGTAGTTTGGACACATTCTGAAAATATCATTTACCTAGATACACGTTGAATCAGTAAGAAACAAAAAATCGGCGGAAAAATGGCCGTCGGAAAAATCTCTAATCTCCTACCAGAACAGAGAAAAAGGGAAGTACAAAAGGCAGAAAAGTTCTTAGCAATCGGGATTCAAGAAAGAATGCCTTAGCAAATATATTCTTAGCAAACGGGCGCTTAACAAAAAAATTCTTAGCAATTTGTCGTTTAGAAAAAATTCTTGGCAAATCGACCACTTAGCAAAATGCCGCTTAAATTTCGGGGTACAGCCTCAAAAATATACCGAGAAACGAGTTTTACCATCTATCTACCCATCCCTGTTTATGGGTTCGATCGGGTGAAATCGCATTTCGGTCTTATCAAAGTCAATTCCCAGAGGTTTTTACGTCAGATAAATAGTTTGCCTTTAATTTTTGACAAAATTTGTTTTTTCAGGTCATTCAGCTGGATATCCACCTGGACCGGGTAACACCTGAGACTATCATGTCGGGGTGGGTGAATCGCAATTCTGGTCCCTTCAAACAGGATTCGTCACACGATTTTATATATAATTTTATATGCAGAAGACAGCGAATGATACCACCTGGATCAGACCTACTGGGTACTGAGAATTAATATGTCGTGTAGGCACCTGCGTACTACCATAAGGGTGGTGGTGATGAATCATGGTGGGGATGATAAGGAATAAGGGAAACGAATAACAAGAGAGAAAAAGATTCAATGGAGACATGAAAGGGAGAGTGAGACTGAAAAAGTCTTTGGATACCTGAAAGTGAGAGTGAGAGTCAAAAAAACTCATTGGACACTGAAAGTGAGAGTGAGAGTGCAAGTGAGAGTGAAGTAAGACTGAAAGGAAATTTTTTTCGCAAATGAGTTTGCGCAAATGAGTTTTGCGCAAATGAGTTTTGCGCAAATGAGTTTTGCGCAAATGAGTAGTAATCTATGATAGTACGATAGATCGGGTACAAATCGCATATTACAGAATCTAAAACGATAAGAAATCTAAAAAGTTACGACTGTTTGAAGATGACCAAAATTTAAGCGCTTTTTTTGCAGCACAAAGAGAACTTATTTAAGTGCTTTTTACACCATGTTTCTAACAAAACTACATCTGAAATTAAATTTGAGGCTTGTTTTGATAGAAACCGAGCCGAAAATCCGTACAGAAGTCCAATTCTTCTCCGAGAGTTGGAACGCATTTGAAAAATTTATAACTTTTTTAAAAAACTGCATTTTAGCAAACGGCATTTTTAGATGCGTAGTTACTTGCAAATGATTATTTGACTATTATGTCGATTTGGACGCATTAATTCAAATCACGCCGGTTTTTTTCGTACTCAAGCAAGCTTTATCTTTTTCTGCTGGCTTCTTGTTTGTTAGCATGGTTACGGTCGGTCTATTTTCGACCCTGGTTTCTTGTCAGTCAGGCTATCTATTAATAGAAGGTTGAAATTTTCAATTTTAGTTGAAAGCTTGATTTTCTCTTGAAAGTATTCCATTCAAAAAGCAGCAACATGTTGATGCAAAGGCTGATCGAAAGAAGATCTACGAGCATTTGTTTGAGGACGGGTCTGCATCGCTAAGGAGGACTACAATCTGAAGTCGCATCCGAGATTAGGGCGTCAAGAACCTCTATGTCATCAAGCTTTGAAGGTCAGTTTTTCACACTTTGAGCTTGTCAGTTTTACGCTCTAAACTTCGGGAGTATTTACCAAACCTTGTTCAACTATCATTTTGATCAAGGCATGATTGTAACCGAATATAAAGGCTTGTAATATTAGCGCGGAAGTCTGTGTCAGAGACTTCAGAGACTTCGGTTGCGCATTGCCAATATCGGCGTCAATATTGACTTGAAATTGGGCCAATCTTGGACAGAACTGGCAATTTCAATCAACAAATTCCAAAGAAAAGCAAAAAAAATTCTGTTTGAAATTCTAAATTTTTCTGTTACATTAACGAAATTTGACCCTACTATAGAATACCCCCCCCCAAAATCCGACCTTTTAAAACTTAAGTAAAAGTACCCAAATTTATGTCCCAGACCCGGAAATGTGCGCAAACTCTTCATTAGTCATAACTTCCGTACGCTGGCCTACCCCCAGGCCTAAGGCTAAGCCTAAACTTGTTGTTTGCAAGGGTAGTTACAGCATTTTTAAATGGTCGGATTTTGGGGGGGGGGAAGGGGGAAGGGGGAAGGGGGATTATTCTGTAGTAGCGCCCGAAATTTCAATTTCTCTTTGCTCAACTTTGGCCAAGATTGCCATATTGGCGCCAAATTTGGCTCAATTTCGAAATCGGGCCAAAATTTCCAAACTTCAGTATTTTTGCCCCGAAAAAGGATAACACAAAGAAACCCGCGATTCTCCATTGACCGGCACTCTCTAATAACCCAGCATCCTAGAGGATGATTTGAAAAATGATCCGGCATGCCGGCCTATCAGAGCGAATACGGTACAGTCAACCTCGATTTAGTGGCACCCCAAAAGTTCGTTCCCGCCTAGGGTCCGACACTTTTTTAACCAATTTTCAAATATTTTATCGATTCTGTTATGACAGTCTGGTCGCAAATATCGTAAGGATTCCGATTTTACCTATCGTTTTTTGAAAAGAAAACAAAATTTGGGTTAAAAAAGTGAAACCTCGAAATAGTGGCACCTGTTTTCAAAAAAGTAGTGCCACTATATCGAGGTTTTACTTTTTTATCCCAAATTTGTTTACTTTTCAAAAAACGATCGGCAAAATCGGAATCCTCACGATATTTTGCAACCAGACTGTCATAACAGAATCGATAAATATTTTGAAATTGGTTAAAAAAGTGTCGAACCTTAGGCGGGAACGAACTTTTGGGGGTGCACTAAATCGAGGTTTGACTGTACCAATATACTGTTTGTCCCCATCTCTAGTTATCAGTCTATAATAACTAGTGCTCGTGTAGTCATGCACGATCTTTAGCTTTTCTAGCTTGAAATTTAGTGCTAAACACGCTGCCGCTTTCTTTTCGAAACTTTTTATGTTAAATTTGGCAAGAGTCTTCTAAAAAATCTTAAATATTTATTTTTATGGTGTCGTGATGTTGGTCAGGTCCCCAATATATGGTCATGGAAATAAACTTTTTTTTATAGGCTCCAGCTGGGTCCACTGGGTCCCGAGCATAATTTTTCAAACTAAAAGTTCAGAGCCTGATCCAGAAGAAAAATCTAGATACAGTCCACTCTCGATAAACCGGCACTGTGAAAGAGCCTGATTTGCTGGCTGACAAGGAAATTCTACAAAGCTTACTCCCGATAAACTGTGGAGTGCCCGATGGCTGTCCCCAGGTAGAGCTACTCACGTGGAAACTCTTTGCTTATTTTATCCATCGGGGTCCTACCCAAAATCATATTCTTAAAGGGGCTTACTAGCGCGTTACACGGCAAATCAAGTCGAGACCAGCAATTAAAAAAAATCATCCTGTTTTGCTGGTTTCGTGTTAAATATGATATTGATGACCTTATCCTACTTTTAAAAAGTAGGCAGAAAACTTCAATCGGCTCAAGTGAAACGCTCAAGAGGAAACGTATTTTAAGTTGGAACTTGGATTTCGATTCGCTCAATCAATTTCTCAAGAAGTTTACTCCCTCTATAGTAAACACCCTCGAAAACCAGTTTTTCGGCTTTGGTCACTCCGGAGTATGCTCTCAGCGATTATTAAAGAAGAAGGGGAGATTGGTGTAGGTTGCTGGTTCGAATCCTCAGAGCTGCACACTTTTTTCCTTTTGTTCGATAAAGAAACTCTAAAACTCAGTATCGCGCGAAAATTTCTGAAATAGTAGAAATGTAGCGCGACCAATTCTATTAATAGTAGAAAATGTCTGGCGCCCCCAGGGGTGCCAGTTTATCGGGAGTGGACTGTAATACATCACTGTTTCCCAGTGGTTGCCGTTGTATGGAGGCTTGACCGTACACAACGTCAGTTTGAAAAAATACTTTATACGTTAAAATCAAAACAAAATCAAAACAAGATAAAATTATGACAGATACTTGCCTAAAAGTTTAACATTATATTTTTGCAAGCAGCTTTCATGAATAAAGCCATATTCACGATTAGCTATTTGAAGGCATTAGGCTCTGATTCAAACAGCAAAAATCCACCTATGGAAAGTTTCGCAAAAAAATTATAAGGCTTTTGACGTCAGGTGGGTGAATTTCAATCAAATCTGACAAATGTCAATTTGCAAGAGCTCATAAATTATCTCTACCTCTGTTCCTGAAATATATTAATAAAGTGATAACTGGTGGACCAAAGTTTTTTGAAGGAATTTCTATCTAATGTTTAATAGTCAAAGTTTTGTAGCCATTTTAATCTATTGAAAGGGTCTTCAAGACATTTCAGATTTTTGAAAAAGCCATAATTTTTCTAGAGTGTTTTTCGAAATCCTCTTTTCGCTAATCGATTTTTCTCGCCGACGATATTTTTGGGGTATAATGTCGGAAACATTTGCTTGGTCCCTCTATGGTCTCAGTCTTGACTGTGCATACGTTCTGGATGGACAAGGTCTAAAGGAGGACCGAGCGAAAATTTTACACATAAAAGTATCGTTGGTGAGGAAAATCGATTCGCAAAAACAGAATTTCGAAATCGCTTTATAAAAAACGTTATACCCATTTTAAAACCGTAAAATTTCTTGAAACACCATGCAATGATGAATTTAAAACTGTGTTCAAATTCTAACTTTTATGGTATCTGGGACCCTTTCAGGTTGGTTAACCTTGGTCCAATAACGCAAAATGTCAAAAATGTTGTCACATTTTTTTCGAAAGTGATCTTCCACGCCCTTAATACATGTTTGACCCTTGAAAAGTCGAAACAGTCTGCAGTCTGTCCTAAAATATTACAAAGAAACTGATTTCGGCGATCGAATTTTATAATTCTAAGATTTTTTCGGCTGTATATGTGTGGTGGTGCCCCCGAAAAACATATAAAAATATTTTTTGCAATTTTTTTGTTGTTTTGTCTTTTTATCAAACTTTGTTTTGTGTTCTTTTATATCTTAAGTTTTCATGATGCAATTCACCAACAAAATAGACTAAAAACTGATTTCAGTGCTTGCAAAGGCCATCGGTTCCTCTAGGACAGATAATGTCTATTTTGTATTACCGTATTTTTTCTAATAAGCGCCGGCGCACTTATTGTTCTAACCTCCGAAAATCTGAAAAATTTCGGGTGCAAACCATAATATAAAAAGAGAATCGGTAGAGCTTGTGGACTTAAGAAAATGCACTAAACAGCTTTGCAGAAAAATTTCTCTGAGCTGAAATATAGGCCTTCAAAGTAGGGAATGCGCGCTTATCAGAGGAAATACGGTAAATGAAAAATAGATTGTATTTCATAACATTTATTGCTCAAGAAATCTTTTTTGCCATCCCATTGTTGAATAAAAAATCGGTGAATGAAAATTTTTGAAAAAAATATACTTCAAACGACAGGGATAGTAAAGGAAAATTTAAAAAACAGGGATCAAGGCATAATTTTTTCGGGGCAGCACCAACACATATAGAGCCATTTTTCCCCTCACCTATTAAAAAGGGTCTTGGAGAAGGAGAGTGTTCACAGCAAAACACAATAACCTATTTTGGCCACTTTGTAATTTAAGAATTTTTTTTGACAATAAATTTTTCGATTGATTTCAATTTTTCATTAAAAAAACTTTTACCTTCAATGTCAATTTTCAAAATCTCAATAGACTTATCTCCAAGCTAGACATAATAGTGCTTAATGCTTTGTTTGTCTTGTTGTCCTCTTTAGCTAATGAACTTATCCTAGTTCTAATAATAGTTCCATTTGCATTGGATATCACTCTTCGTGTTTCCTTGCTTATACCACCCTTAAATTTAAAATATTAAAAACGTGTTACTTATAGTATCAAACCTTGTCGATAGATCTTAAGGAGCATCGATATTTGGTCAGTTTTTGTATTTCCACATCAAAACTGACTTTATTGTTCAAGCCAAGTGAATATATTTTGCAATCTTTGTCAGGTAGGTAGTTAGGATTACAAACCCATTTTCCTCCATCATCAACAACTCCAAGTCTAACTTTGTTTGAACAGAACACCTGCAAATTCAACTAGTGAATTTTGAACTTAAACCTTTAAATATTTTAAACAATTTTTTTAAAACATTTTTTAAGTTTTATCGGCCCTATTCCACAATGGGGGGGGGGTGGTGGAGGATTTGCCTTAAGCCCTGTTCTTTTTTTAAAGTGATCTTGAAAGCTGAAACTTAGGCAAGGGTATGTTAGGATGAACTTAAACATGAGTCTAAGATATGTTTGAGTCCGTCCCAACATACGCTAGCCTACCCTTGCCCAAGCCTAAGCCTAAATAGTCTCCAAAAACGATATGAGGACCAAGGCAAAAAAAACCGCTGTCTGACTGCTGAGATATTGATTTTTCGAAATAACGGATTTGTTGAAAAATGACTAAAATGATTTTAGTAAGATCCACGTTTTTCCAATTTTCGGATTTTAGTCATTTTCTCCAGAAAGCTATATCTCAACACTCAGATTTTCTAAAACAGTTCTGATGCATAGGGTTTGTATCTCTTGATCTGCGCTACAACATGGTGCCAAGATGTTATCGTGACGCATAAAATTCAATAAAACGTAAGACATTAAAATAATGAAAACGATTGTCAACTCTTAAAATGATCCCATAATGTTTGGAGCCAGATGATTGCTTATTCTAAATGATCCAGCAAGTTAGGGCTTCGATCTGTACTTATTAATCAGATTTGTACATATTTTGAGACTCAAGATCTTATTATTTGGGCTTTACGTCCAAATCTTATTTCGAGCACCAAAAGAGTAATAAGCACTGGATAAAAAGCATATTTTTCCAAATAGCCACAAATGTATTTATTTGAACAAATTTATTTATTTTCAATCTAAGTTCAATATGCTCATCTAAGTTCAATATGCTATTCCAAAGAGGAGATGCAGGACTACAAGCTGGTATTAGAAAAAAATATGATCTCGAAATTGACTAAAGATAAAACTTTGAAAATCCGTCACGAACTTATTGTTCACCGGTTAGAACGGACTGGATGCCAGCTTTTACAACTTTCTGTTCAGAAATTTGTCATCCGAAAAATAATACGAATCTCAAAAAATTAACAGAGGACCGAGATAACAAAATTTAATCTGATATTGCAACTTAAAAAAATTTAAATATCAAGTATGAACTATTATTGTTTAAAAACTTCTTATTACAAACCTCAGGTAGCAGCAATGCATAAAAGGATAAAAACGTCGAATCTTTTGTAAAAGTATTCAAAGCTGGCGTCGTCTTTCTGCTTGGTCATTGTATTGTGCTAATATAGAACTATCGATCTGTGGTGTTTTCAAAAATCATGCAAATAATAAAAAATAGCGACCAAAAATATTATTAATATGAATATTTTCTTCAACATTTTCTAAAAAATGCAATTTTAATATTTAACTAAAATGGGAAAAAGTGTTGAATTGAACAGCCATGCAGTCAAAACTTTAGCTGGTTTAAAGAATACTCTTTCAAAAAAATTTCCTATGAACCCGAAAATTTTTGACGAGCCTTTTTATTGTTTGCTTGGAATTTTTTCTCCAAAATTTGACGAGGGTTTTTGCGCACCGGTCAAACCCAAATTTTTTCTGAGGGTTATAGCCTACAATTAAAATATAGCTTTAGTTACGAGAATCATTATACTCAAAAGAACAAATTTATCAGTCAAAAAATTACAAAAAAACTTTACAATAATATAATTATTCAATGACTGTTCTGTACTTCTTTTTTCACCAAGAGTCAATTCTTAGTAACAACCATCGAAATAACCGCCGATATTTTCCGCTAATGATAGAGATAGAAAGAGCATAGAAAAAGCTTTATATGTGTTCGAGCCGTGAAAATGGTCGTGGTGCCTAATATTAAAGAAAGATGGACAAAAGAGTTTGCCCAATTTTATTTAAGCTAATTCACATACTGCGACTCCGACTCCATCTCCGACTGCGCCTCCGACTACTACTTGCCGCAACAACCACCCTCAAACATGTTTGATTTTTTTGTGTACTGAAATTTTTTGAGGGTTAAATTGGAGTGAGAAATAATATTTTGAGCTAAGTAAACTCATCCCTTTTTAAAGAGTCGGAGTCACAGTATGTTAACAGTCGCACGAAATCGTAGTCGGAGGCGGAAGTTCACATACTCCAAAGTGGTCCAAGATGGAGTTGGAGGCAGAGTTGCAGTATGTGTAAGTAACTTTGAAGTACCGATTTTTACAAAATAATCTCTTAAGGTTTTCACATCTTTTTGATTCCTCGTGGACACTCGTGGTCCACGAGGAATCATCCACACTCGTGGTTATCCAATAAAATCATCAAAGCATGATTTCACAACATCTAGATCTTGTATCCAGGCTCAAATAGCCGAAATTCCCGAAAATCGGTGGGTTTTTGGGCGGACACGCCCATTTCGATGCCGCGCCGTTTCGATGCCCGGTCGTTTCGATGCCGGCCATTTCGATGCGGCCGTTTCGATGCCGCCCATTTCGATGCCGGCCGTTTCGATGCCGGCCATTTCGATGCCGGCCGTTTCGATGCCGCCCATTTCGATGCGGGCCGTTTCGATGCCGGGACATTTTGATGCCGCAGCAAATCATCCTGCCACAAGAAAGTAATAGTGCGGCCGGTCTCTATCACAGAAACTACTCAACCTCACCTAGCCGAACGCTGAAAGCTAGTGTGGGTTCTTCTCGTGACAGGTGGAAATCCGGCTAAATAGCATGAAATATGAAGTGTGTTTAAATTTAAAAACGAACCATGATATTATACATGGAACTGTGCAGGAACTTGGTCTGATATGACCGAACTCGAGGTTTCCCCATCTTTTAGACCGGTACTTAAGTGATTATCACCTGGTCAGGTGGATATCCACCTAGATAGCCTCACGAAATTTTGATTTAATAAGATCCTAGTCAAAAATAGGAGGGGATTCATTATTAGAGAGGGATTCCTTGAAAATACGGTATATCCCTCCGACATATATCACACTATTCGTATGCAGGGTTGCATAATTTTTCCTTACGGGGTGGAGGGAGTGCTAATCCTTATTGAAAGTCCTGACAGGAGGGTGGCTATAGCCGGCTAGCAAACCACGTTCACCAACCTCTTTTTGTTACTTTTTTAGCTGCTTTACCATGTTTTTCAACTCGGGCCGTGGCAAAAATAGACTCTATATGCATTATATGGTCAAGAGTACTTCTCGGAATCATGTCTAAGGTAAGTGCGCGCGCATCTCTAACTCTCAAGCCCCTGCGCCCTCTTCGGGGCGCAGGGGGCTTGCGAGCTTGGAGTTGAGATGCGCACACCCACATACCTTAGACACAAATCACTCGTGAACAAATCACTCGTGTATGCATGAAAAAACATGCATACCAGAGTTATTTATGCGGTAGGCCCCAGCGTTAACACGCATTTGAGCCCTTTGGATTTGAGCCCCCGCATTTGAGCCCCCGCATTTGAGCCCCCCGTATTTGAGCCCCGCATTTGAGCCCCCGCATTTGAGCTCCCGCATTTGAGCCCCGCATTTGAGCCCCATAGTAAAAGCCGACATTTGAATCGGGACACGGACATTTCACCGCCGGATCATTTCACCGCCTGTATCTGTTCAATTTTTAACTCCGATTTTGTATTTATTCATTCTTCTGTGTTTTTTCTTTGAAAATCGATATTTACTTTAAATATAAAAATTTAGCAATCTGATGGATGCTAATATAGAGCTCGTATATGAAGAGTTAGCCCTTATCCCGGACCATGTACCCCCAAAGGGTCAGCCCTTATCCCGGACCATGTACCCACAAAGGGGCTTCCTATTGAATTAGGTTGCCTGCCGAAGGCAGCCAGGTAGAAGGAGAAGGATCTGAAGAGAATGAAAATGACACTTATTAAATTTGTTGTTTGTTCTAGTGTTTCATTTATATTGTTGAATGTTATCAATAAATTGCTTGCATATGTACCACTAGAATTGTTCTGTCGTTCTGTTAAAAATCAGATCTTGAAAAAAGCGTGAAACTCTAGGGACTTTAAATTACCTCGATCAGAAGCTGAAGCGCGAGCGACTAATAAGCCCACACAAAAAATTAAATGGGGCTCAAATGCGGGGCTCAAATGCGGGGGCTCAAATGCGGGGGCTCAAATACGGGGGCTCAAATGCGGGAGCTCAAATGTGGGGGCTCAAATCCAAAGGGCTCAAATGCGTAGTAACCGGCCCCAGTATTCAAAACTATGTTCAACATCTTTTTTTTTTCACCGAAGAGCATTCCCCCTCGTTCTAAATGGCCGGGCCAGAGACCCAGCATCCAAAATTTCAGCCTAGCACTCAAAAAGTGCTAGACCTATGAGTAAACCCGAGAGGTCCACCCCGCTGATGGGCTTGGTCCATGAAAAGCGCTTATACTTATGCCTGCACCACAAGTTTCTGGGTTTGAAAGTACCCTTAGACACTTAGAGAATTAGTACTCTAAGGATCCAACCATCTCGAGAAGTGGCCCCTGTATTATTCCCTTCCCTCCCAATACAGCCCGCAATCCATTTAAATTGCTTTTCTGGTCCTTTTATAGCGAAATTATTGTGTAAAAATGGTTTTTGACCATCCCTAAAAAGTCGGTTTGGTGGGGGGGGGGGGGTATATGACAGTAGGTCGATTTATGGGGGGGGGGGGTGGTATATTACAGTAGCGCTTTTGGGGGTATATTACAGTAGCGCCAACTTTTTGCTGAATACAGAAAATATATTCATATGGCAGGAAGAATTTGGTGCGGCATCAAAAAGTCCCGGCATCGAAACGGCCGGCATCGAAATGGGCGGCATCGAAACGGCCGGCATCGAAATGGCCGGCATCGAAACGACCGCGGCATCGAAACGGCGCGGCATCGAAATGTCAAGTACCGGTTTTTGGGGTTGTTCTTTGACTGTTTTGATTTAATTTTTCTGACTTTTCTCTACAAGTCACGCTCTTTCATTCCGGAAATATATTCGGAATTATTTTTTGTTTGTGATTAAAATTTGTTCAAAATCATGAACCATACACTAGTCGAGCCCGAGGTTGCTTGACAATGCCAGATAGGACGACCTATCCGACGTCTATTGAGCTATTGAGAAACCTATAATCGATAACTATTGATTAGCCTCATGTAATGCATAAAATTTAAATTTTAGGTACAAAAAAAAATAATTCGCAAAAATATTTTCCGCATTTTCGGCTGTCCCCCGCAAATTCAATAACTCTAAATTGCCATTGTCATCAACGGCGATGGTCCTTAGGCCACATAGTTTTCACATATTCTTTTAAAAAATATTTATTAAATTTACAGAAACATTCAAAGATGTCATAATTTATCTATGAAATCAATTGTTGCTTTCTGCGTTCCAGTCGACAATTGTAGTCCACTGGTGACACTGTTAAGCCAGGGTTTTTACTGAGTGATGGCAGATGGCTAGGGTCAACTGCACTGATCTGTAAAAAATATTTTATTAAAATACAATATGCACTGTGCTTTTGCGATTTTTTTTCTCTCTCTAGCATTAAAGTAAATATTTGTATATTGCAGGATTATTTATAGGATCACAGCACTAAGTCTGTGAAATATATTACCTAATTTATCAAATTCAGTACCCGATCATGGAAAATGTATATTTGACCTTATTTTTACGTACAGTCAACTCCCTCCACAGTTTACACCCGCTATACTCCATACTTTAAACGGTCTTACATATGGATTAAATTACGACTATGTCTATAACTTCCCCACGCGTAGCCTAGCAGGAAGGTTCTCACTTTTTACGTTGCTAATCAAATACAGAATGCCTGAAATTCAGATTTCGAGCTCGAATTTTCCTACTGTAGGATTATTAGAGACTGTGGGTTTATTAGAGATGTGGGATTATTAGAGCGAATACGGTAGATTGATCAAAAAGCGAGTCTATTTGATAAATATTTTCACTATTTCCTTGGGAAATTTCCAGGAAAATTATCCAATTTCTAATTTTCCGGAAAATTTTACAAATCCAGACTGAAATTATGGTTGTGAAAACTGTTGAAAAACACCATTTTCTGAAAATACTACCAAATCTCAAAAAAAAGAAGGAAATTGACCGAAATTATACGGTCGGGCATTTCATAATAAATGCCCAGATATATATATCCAGGGCTCCGAATGAAACTTTTATAAAAAAGGGCATTTGGGTAAAAAAGGACATTTTGACTATTTTTGAATTAAAAGGGTCATTTTATCCAGTGCTTGTTGCCATTTTGAAGCGAAAAAAAAGATTTTGACTCAATTTTCAAAAATAAAAAAAGGACAAATCTTAAAAAAAACGATTTGGAGCCCTGTATATATGCCGGGCATATATCCGGGCATTTGCCCATGCACCAAATCTATATATCACTAAATACCTTATACATGTAGAATAGATTAGCAGTGAAAAGAAACAGCTCAGCTCTAGCCAAAGACTCGCCCATGCACTGTCGTCTGCCTATGGAGAAGGGAATGAGCTCCTCACACTTCTTCAATTGTCCATTTTGGATGAATCGCTCAGGCATGAATTTGTGCGGTTGCGGGAAGATCTGAATTCAACCATGAATAGAAATTTATATGAGTTTCATTACTTTCTCGTCGTAAAGCACAGTGGAGATAACTGGCACAATTTGCGTGCCTTTAGCTATATGGAAACCAGCAATCTCCACTTCTTTTGTGGTTCTGTGGAGCAAATTCGTAGGCAAAAGATTGCAAAAGCGTTGGGTCTCCTGAAAAAATGCGTACAAATTTAGTCAGATTTTGACGTAGATTATTTTAGCCTCATTTGAAGTCCCGCTATTTTTGACCTTATTTATTTACAGTCAAACCTCTATATAACGGCACCCCTAGAGACCGCAAAAAGTGCCGTTATATAGAAGGTGCCGTTATATAGAGGGTTTACTTTGACTGAATTTCAGTCTAACCCGACCAAATTGGTCTTATTTTGGGTGCCGTTATATAGAGGTGCCGTTCAATAGAGGTTTGACTGTAATAGCAAAAGACTTGAAATTTAGTAAGAAAGTGTCCGACCCAAATTTAGTCAAAAGATGTAAAATGTCTTGCAATGGATACCTGGCTGAAATCTATTTGAAATACTTACATTAATCACAGCGTTGGTATATGGCAATTTAGCCTTGTCAGCTAGACTGATGCGTTTAGTGCCTTGTTCATTGTCTCCCACTTCTCTGTCTAACTCTTCCTGCATCTTTAACTGCACTTCAGGAACACAATCATGTAAAGCACAACAAATTTTAGGGTGCTTGAGGTTGTCTCCTAAAAGTTTTAAAGTGGTAAATAAATTTTCAGGAGGGGGTTTTCCAAAAAAGAATAACCCAATAGGAGTGTACCCATGTCATGGTACTCAAATGTGGTGGGTTTCACATAGGAGGAGAGATTACCTAGGTGGGAATATCCAGCTGGGGTTACCCAGAAGTACCCAGTTGCGGGTACTCAGGTGGTGCTACTCAGAAGAGAGGTACCCACGTGGTGGTATCCAAAACGTGGTTCCCAGGAGAGGGGCTTGTTGGTTATGTGATGCTTAGCAGGGAGTACCTAGGTGGGTGGTACCCAAGTTGCAGATACCCACGAGGTAGTATTCAGAGTGAGAGTAGCCAGGCAGTTGTACTCAAATAGTGGTACTTATGTTGTGATACTCAGGTAGTGTAACTTAGGTGGTAGTATTGAAAAAAGTTTTTTGGAACATTTAATCTTGAATTTCAGTGTGTGCAGATGTAGCGAATGCGGCTTGCGCTTTTATAGTTTTTTTATTACCTGGCCAGCCACGAACAGCTCCATGCACATTCCTTTTAGAGTATGCAGGCTAAGAAATTTAAGCAATTAAACATTTCACACTAGCATGCTCATGCTGTCTTATTTACTTACTTGTAATACTGGTCTTCTTGCGGTTTATTTGAAGATTGCTGCTCCATTTCATGCAAAAAGCATCTACAAAGTAGGTATCATCTTCTGTGAAAGAGGTTTTCTCTGATTCTAAATCAAAAATTTAATTAAATAAATCAATAAATTTAAAAAAAATTAAGAGAATTTTTTGGCGCCAGTGTAAACGCACCCCTAAAACCGTTAGTGTAGTATAACATTTCGGCTGTTACAGAAAGAGTGTTTAATAAATTGCCTTTTTAAATCAGCATAATTAATAAAATTAATCAGCATAATTTTGTGAAATGTCGTTTATTTTGATGCCGAATTCTTTATTTTTTTAAATTTTTTTATTAGAGATCTGAACTCTGCTTAAAAGATCATTTTAAAATACAAAATTTCACATGACAAATATCAAGGCTATCACTATATACAGCTTACCTTTTTTTCTTCGCTGCATTGTGGCTTCTATTTGAATGTTGAAGAAGCTGTTCAGTCGGGTGATCCTCTTTTTAAACTGGTTAAAGATCTCAGAGAATACAGGAAAGTGTCTTAGCCATAGCTTTGATAGAACCAAACCGTCAGGGGTTCAGCCAGCAAATGAACCTGCTCAATGATAATGTCTTTAAGTTCAAAAAACTGCTCGCGATTCTCCTTGAAATAATGATTTTTAAGATTTTGTTGCAGCAAATAGCTATTATTACACCATGGAAGCGAAATCCAAACGCTATCTGATTAATCACAGAGCCTACAGCTACATCGATCAGCGGATTGAGATGGTAGTTTTGTAGGTATTGTGTGTCTTTAGTCACATCATCATCCAGAGTTTCGAGCACAGTGTCTACTTCCAACATAATCTTAAAGGACCATGGTTTTTGCGCGCAGCGACAGGCGCAAAATTTGAATTGGCGAGGGACACTTCTCTTTCGTCTCGCACTGTACTCTTTACAGTTATGGCGAACGACTCCAAAAGTACAGGGAGAGACGAAAGAGAAGTGTCCCCGCCAATTCAACTTTGCGCATGTCGCTGCACGCGAAAACCATGGTCTTTTAAAGAGGCATATTTACGCTAATAAGAGGCGGTGCCGGGAATTCTAAAAATTCCTAATCATTCAACTACTGTACGGATTTTTTAACTTGGTTTCTAACAAAACCATACCTTAAATTAAATTCTATGCATTGTTTTGTTAGAAAACTAAGTTCGAAAAAAATCCGTACAGGAGTTCAATGATTGGATTTTTTTTAATTCCCGGCACCGCCTCTTATTAGCCTCGGCATGCCTCTTTAAGAGAGAAAAACCCTTAATTTTTTTGCAAATATAGTTAGATGAGATTAACCCTTGAATGCGCACACTATGATGCAGCTCGTTTTCGAAAAAACATATTACATATTTAATTGCAAGTAGAGATGAAGATTTGCCTTTACCCAATACTAATATTAACGCCTTTATTTGACCCAATACCCCAATATACGAACACCAATATATTGTTTGTCCCCATCTCTAATTGCAAGTACCAAAAATACTGAAATTTCACGTGAAACTGGAGCAATTGGTGTCCCATATATTTTTGGTACTTGCAATTAGAGATGGGGACAAACAATATACCGTATTATCTCTATTAGTTCCACACTCTCTATTAAACCCACACCTCCGACTTTAAGGACCTGTATCTCAGCTCAGAGAAAAAAATTTAACAAAGCTGTTTATTGCATTTTCTTAACTCCCACGAGCTCTACTGATTCGCTCTTTAGATTTTGAATTTTCACCGAAAATCTCGAGATCGATCTCAAATTTTTCCGATTTTCGGACGATTAAAAAATAATCCCACATGTGGAACTAATAGAGAGAATACGGTATTGGTATTGGTATATTGAGGTATTGGGTCGAATAAAGGCGTTAATATTGGTATTGGGATACAGTCGACGCTCTTTATAACGACGCTCTCTATAACAACTCGGTTTAGCCGGTCCCTTGAGAGTCGTTATAGAGAGCTTCGACTGTATTGGTTGGTGTGCTTCGAAAATATTGGTATTGGGTTTCGACAAGATATTGGGCGCTAAATAGTAAATTTTTCCAATAGAAATTTTAAATTTTTACTCATGTAACCTAATTTTTCCGCCTAATGGATGGCATTACACAAATTTTATTATAATGATTTAATTGAATTGTCTTATTTGAAAAAAACTCAACAAAAAAAATTCCTGTACCCAAATTTTTTCGTGAACATGAAATTAGTGTTCGAAGTTTGACTCAGAAGTGGTTTTTTTTTGACAAATTCGAGTTTTTTTTCCACAATTCTGATTCTTCTCTAGAAAAATTCTTCTCTAAATATTCTTAATGTCCTTTTTTAGCCAAATGTCTTTTTTTGAATTGTTTTGGAACCTTGATTTAATACCTGATTTTCAAGACGAAAATCCCAATTTAACTGTTTTCGATCTTTAAATCCAGCTAAGACATTTTTTTTCAAACTTTTGTAGTGTACTCAATTTGTATCAGTATTTTTTGATTCTACCTTTTTCTCCATCATATTACGACCCATCCCAAATTCCTTAGGACTTTTAAGGAGAACGTCTTAGCTGAGTCCACCTTTCACCTTCTGATCTGGTTACTCCTAGGTTCCTCTGCTAGCTAAAATGATCAATTATATCAAACAATTTTTTTTAACTTTTATGTACCTTCGACTGCCTGAAAAGCTTCCTCGAAAAAGTCCCTGCCAGAAGTGGCATCGCCTTTATTTACAAAAGCTTCTTTCATGACGTTAAAATCAGTGACAGCCACAACAGGAGTGTCACCTAACCAAAAAGTGAACACAGGCCATATTGCTTACTCCATTGCTCAAAAGCGGCATAACCTGGTGTCAATCGCTTTAAGGTAGTCCATTGCCTATAAAAGGCAGAGGGGTGGGACCTGTAAGTTATAGGTAAAATCATAAGTATCAGGAAAAAATATTTTGCTAGCTAAAAAGAAATTACTGGGTAAGAAAAAAATTCATCATGTTTTAGTTCATGTTTTAGGCTTAAGCAGAATTCAAGGGCAATTTTTTGAAAAAATACAATTGGTAAAAAAGTACATTTTGACTATTTTTTGAAGTAAAAAGGCCATTTTATCGTCTGCTTATTATCATTTTGCATTGGATACTTGTTGTTGGCCCAAATGTCTCGAAGCGTTGACTGCAATGAGGGCCCTATAGTTTTTTTTATGGTTCGGGCCAGACGGCAGATTCAAAATAAAATCAAAATAATTAGACATAAAATTTTTTTGAAAACCAAAATAACTAAAATACCTGGTGGCAAATTTCTTCGCTTCCACAAGAAGTTGTAGAGAATAATCAATGTGAACATTGAAATAATCAAAAGAAAAAACATTTTAGTGCTTTGTAAGAAAAAATAGGAATAAACTGTTCTCTTATAAATATTTTTTCAACTATTTTACTGGAGTGTATGGTTTGTGATTTGTGTTCAGTAATCAATCAGCTCTTACTGATAAGAGAATTAGTTTTAAATTTTAAAGAGAAAACATTTTTCTTTTTTGGTAATTTTTAATGGTTCACCTCACAATCTCAAAAAAATTTGGTTTATTAACTAGGAAATAAAAACAACAACATTACTTTGTTGCTGTAGTCGACCAATTTTTGTGGATTTCGTCTTTTTGTAAATTTGATGCAAATTATTATGTCGAAAATTGTTCTACACTGAATAATAATAATTTTACACACAAAGTTTTTCACTCTTAGTAAATCGTGAAAAATAAGTAATTTTATGATGTGTTTTCAATCATGATTTTAATTATTTTTATACACTCAAACTCCGATAACCAGACATTCCTGGGGGTAAAAACCCAACTCGCGCCCGTACTGACTCGCGCCCCCCAACTCGCGCCAGTCCCAACTCGCGCCAGTCCCAACTCGCGCCCCCCCCAACTCGCGCCGGTCCAACTCGCGCCCCCAACTCGCGCCGGTCCCAACTCGCGCGTCTCAACTCGCGCCAATCCCAACTCGCGCCCCCCCCCCCCCCAACTCGCGCCTGTCCCAACTCGCGCCCCAACTCGCGCATTTTGGCCCGCTTTTAAGCTCTAATTTCAAAACCTTTTACTATTTAATTTAGATAGCTCAGATTTATTTATTTTATTATTTTGCTAGATACTCTTATCCACCTCATCACATGGTCTTATCCTAAACAAAAAGTGGTCTTATACATTACAACTTGCATCCATGATTTCTTAGCAAATTTTTTCAATTGAAAAGGAGAAGGATTGGTTAATTTGGCTAATTTTACAGTTCAAGAAGGAAAGCTTTGGCTGGTCTATTTCATACGTATAAAGGATTCCTGTTCTATCAGTCGTTTTTTGAAAACAGCAACATTTTTACCGAAAAGATGTTTCGTTAAAGTAAAGATGTCACTTTTATAAAACATGATTGTTGACGTGAATCTTCGTAGTACTTCCAGAGCTAAACTTACGGTATAGGAAGTTATATAATGCACCTGCCCTGTTATGATCTGCGTAACGAACCGTGAACCCTGTAATGAGGGGAAGGAGAAAGTTGTTGCCATTTCAGTTTGTGCCCATTCAATTTGTGCCATAATTCAGTTCAAAAAGACTGAATAATCCGCTAAATTTGCGAGTCAGTACGGGCGCGAGTTGGGTGTCGTTCATTCCTGGGGACCGGCCTGAAGTATCGGTAAATGTTTATAGTTAACTGTAACTGTACAGTTAACTGTAAGGGTGTCGGGTTTTTGGTGTGTAATCTTATAAGGCTTAATCTTTTTTTATTAAGGGGCATGCCCGTGCCCGACACGGTGAAATTTGAATTTCCAAAAGGCGGGGACCACTTTAATGCGTGAGACCAAAAAAATTCAAATTCAAGTTTTCATTTCTATTGTATTTGCTGCTGCATATCAGACGTATGCTCCCTAATTTTCATGCAAATTTTTCTGTCTGTGCTTTCTGGATAAGCATTTTTTAAATTGCTGATAAATTTACCGTATTTATTGAAGTGTGTAGCTTGAATGAGGGGGCTTAAATGAGTTGAATTGTCAATTGTTGTATGTGTTGACACTGTCAACGCATGAAAATCGCCTAAGGATACAAGAAAACGACTTTGGAAGCAATCGAAAAAGCATATGAAACATTTTTAGGCTTCTGAATTTGATTACGAAATATTTTGATAAGCTAAGGCATTGCTTTATTAGAAAAACTGATAAGCTAAAATTATCCAGTAGGTAGCCTTCGCGCAAATTATGTCCGAATAATTCAGGACCTAAATCTTGAAAATCCCTATTCTACTTAGGATTTCGTGCAAAAGTCGTGAAAATTGCGGATCGCACATGAGCAGGCACTTCCATTGAACCGGTACTATGAAAGTTGTTTGCTGGCTGAGAAAGAAATTTAACAAAGCGTACTTCTATAAAACGACCCTCGAGAAAAAGTTCCCCAGGCTACTCCCAGAGATATCGGTTTATCGAAAGTCGACTGACAGAATAATACTGTGCCAATTATCAACAAAACGTTGAAATTTATGTGTTAGTTATCAAGATTCGTTTCTCAAAAAGTCGTTCTCAATGTGTATAGGAAGATTCTTCACAGTCATATTACTAAAATATTCCGTTTCACAAGCCTAGTATATGTTTATTCGACTGGACGTCGAAAAACCTAGTCGACTAATACACTCCATAGGCTATAACTAAAAATAGGTGAACACACAAGGACAAGAAGATAAAGAAAGAGGCTATTAATTTGGTAAAGAGACGTTTCACCTAAAATACGCAAATGCGTATTTTAGGTGAAACGTCCAGCACCTTAATTTTCAGTGCTGAAACAAATTTCAGGCAGATTGGGTTTATTTATTTCCAGTTCTAGACCTAAACTTTAACTTTTTTAACTTTTTTCTTTTTACTTTTTAACTTTTTTAATAATTAGGAGAATTTAAAGGGCTTTGATAATATCTAGTAACTACAATATTCGACACAGAGTGTTTATTTCAACAACAACATAATCCGCAGAAGCTAACGGGCTAACAGAAAAACATGTTCAATAAGGCGCTGAGCTGGTCCCATAGTAGATTTGATGTTCAGAGCACGACATTCTGCCAATTCTTTTTCAACAAGGAAACGAGAAAGTGATACCCAGGGAAATGTTGGCCACCAGCTCTCCTGAGTCATCTCGACGTGGCCAATAGCCACACTGACAAGCAGAGCACCTGTGAATCAGGATATTGTTAACCAAGGAAAAGCGCACAACAATTATAAGCCCACCTTCTACATCTGAAACTTGACTGTAGCACGAATTTCGTCATCTTGGAGCTTAGAGTTTCGACCACTTGACCACGAAGGGAAACTTTCCAGCCTTGTTGAGCCAGGACCGAGAATACGTGGAATTCGCTTGATCAAAGACTCTGAGGCAATGAAGGCGTCGTAGCTTGGCCAAATTCTTGATCATCTTCTATCCTTATAGCTTCTTCAAGTCGTCCAGCGGACATGCACGGAATTTCGCTGGTGCAGCCCCGTCAATTGTACTTTGCTGGTCACCGAGCACAATACCCTCAACTTCGGGCAAGAAATTTTCGAGTCTGAAAATCAGTAAACAATGTAAATTAATATAACAAGAATCGCCGAAAAAACTTGCTTGACAGTTCACTGAAAACGCTTGTCCTAAAATTCAGCGATAGATAACGAGTAGGCAATGAAGAGATGGAAAAAAATCAACCTTTGAGGTCGTAGTTCTTCAAAGCTATTTTGAAGCTCGATGGTCTCACGAAACTTGCGCTTCTTTTCTACAGATAGCTTCAGCAGTTCAGCCACACATTCATTAATTAGCGTATTGCGAGAGATTTTGCTCCACTCATTGCTTCTTTAGTTCGGACTTTTTACCTAAGATTTTTTAAGTTAATTAATTTGCTGACACACCAACAGAGATAACACAAAAACTCATGACATAATCGGCGATTCCAAAATGCTTATCCAAAACACCAGACAGAATGAAAATAGGGAGCATACGTCTGATATGCAGCAGCAAATACAATAGGAAATGAAAACTTGAATTTGATTTTTTGGTCTCACGCATTAAAGTGGTCCCCGCCTTTTGAAATTCAAATTTCACC